>CM060609.1:2940964-3315964 GCA_030578255.1 Tiaroga cobitis | reverse complement strand
CGTGGCATTAAAACGATGCCCAATTGGCACTAAGGGGCCTAAAGTGTGCCAAGAAAACATCCCGCACACCATTACACCACCACCACCAGCCTGCACAGTGGTAAGAAGGCATGATGGATCCATGTTCTCATTCTGTTTACGCCAAATTCTGACTCTACCATCTGAATGTCTCAACAGAAATCGAGACTCATCAGACCAGGCAACATTTAAATCACCTTTCTTTCCCATTCTTACATTCAGTTTGGAGTTCAGGAGATTTTCTTGACCAGGACCACACCCCTAAATGCATTGAAGCAACTGCCATGTGATTGGTTGATTAGATAATTGCATTAATGAGAAATTGAACAGGTGTTCCTAATAATCCTTTAGGTGAGTGTGTGTGTGTGTATATATATATATATATATATACCGTATATATATATATATATATATATACCGTATATATATATATATATATATATACCGTATATATATATATATATATATATACCGTATATATATATATATATATATATATATATATATATATATATATATATATATATATATATATATATTTAGACCTAGGTTGTCCAATCCTGCTCCTGGAGAGCTAGTGTGCACCAGCTGTGCGTAAGTTACAACTTAGCCTAGTTTTGACGTAAATGGGCACTAAGATACAACTTACGCAGTACTAAATATTTTTGCGTTGCACCATTAAACTTAGTTGAAGCGTAACTCTATGTATAAACTAAATATTTACAGAAGCCTCCGATAAGGAGTAACGGTTGGAATAAAATAGCAGACAGACTGATCTGCATCAATAAGCTCTTCTTTTACCTGACAGACTTCAATTCTTTAGACATATATTATAAAGCCTACATTTGCACTCGCTTACATTTTAAAGGGGTCATGACATGTTTTTTTTGTTGTTTTATTATGTTCCCTTATGTGCAATTATAGTATTACTATAGTTTTTTAAAATGTAGTGATTTATGACCTTTTCCCACCCTGTTTCTCCCCCTCTGATTCAAACAGTCTGTTTCGGAGGTGTTTCCCCTTTAAGAGTTCAGTGTTAACGCCCATTGTTATGATTGGCTAACGTCAGTGCTGCTTATGCATAAATTATTAACGTTAATCATTTTGTATCACATGGAGGCTACACAATTCTCCGCCACGTGAAACTTCGGTCTTCCGATCTTTTACCATCGTGTCAATTCTCAATTGATTTTGATTCATATGCGCGAGGGAGAGAGAGAGAGGGAGAGCAAGACAGTTTGAAGGCGCGCGCGCGGCCGGGGCTCTCTCTCTCTCTCTCTCTCTCTCTCTCTCTCTCTCTCTCTCTCTCTCTCTCTCTCTCTCTCTTGTCGTTCTTTCAGTAACATGCGCCCTGTCACACTCATCTACATCACTCACCGAACAAATAAGGCTTTGGCGCGCTGCATATGCTGCAAATAAACTGCATCCAACTGCTTTCCCTGACGTCTGGATCGTTCGGCAGCATTCAAACATGTTGTTTGTCCACAGCAGGAACAGCACATCTGCGTGGCATCGCATCTTGTAAACAGACCCACTCGCTGCACGTCAACGCATGCGATGATGTCAAATGAGGCGTAGTTGTCTTGCGCTGGAGGCGGTCATATGCAAACGACTGGTACGTCACTTCGTACCGTGACGTCACTAAGTTCAAAGGATCTAGAACGAGCTGTATTTAGAGCTTGATTAAATAAATGGTTTGTTTATAATGGGGAGGACGTCTTCAGCTATGAAACTTGCAGGAGGTTTTAATGGTACAAAGACCTCTTAAATACCAAAAGATCAAGGCAAATTTGGTTTCTCATGTCATGACCCCTTTAAGAGAGAGAACATTATGTGAATAGATTACTTTGTTAGTGGCTCATCAATACGAACCCTTCCTTACAGTGTGTGCATCTGTCCCATTTATCCTTATTAATTTCATAACAATTCTTAACAGTTTCTGAATGTTATTTACATATAAAAACACTTATTCATGATTAAGGGTCCTATTTAATGGAAACGTTTTTTTACTGTTAGTTAAGTAAGGCAAAAGAAGTTACAAACTTCTGAAACAAAACAATTTCTGCTCACGTATTTGAAGGCTGCTGGATCATTGAGGGTAAACGTCATATTAGCCTACTTTACAGAGAGTTTACGACCTACTAGCTACGTTCTGCCTTGCAATAAAGTACAGAGTTAGTTACAAACTAGCTAGTAGTTACTAAGCCTCTAGTGTGGACTTTACGTTCCAATTTAAGAAAGAACTTACGAACGGCTGGTGCAACCCGACCCAGAATATATATATTCTAAACATTCCTAATACTCCACATGTTTCCCTTAGCTGACAGTGGGTCTCTATGAGTTTGAGGTGGTAGTGGATGGTGACGGTGCTCATGGGGAGGGATACGTCAACGTTACTGTCAAACCAGGTAACTTTAGTATTGATGAACCTGCTAATTGTATGCTGGAATCAGTTTTCATAGTTTTGTTTAGTCAGCCCATATAAGTCCTGCATGTCTTGCTTCTACAGAGCCACGAGTGAATAAGCCACCTGTTGCTGTAGTTTCTCCAAAGTACCAGGAAATCTCCTTGCCTACAAGCTCCACTGTGATTGACGGTCAACGTGCGTATCACACTTTCTTTTTTGCTTTCACTAAACCAGTTTTTACTGTTGTATGAGCCATAGTAGCCATTATATTACTTGCATTATTTAAAAAAAAAAAAAATAATGTACTCTACCTTTCGCCGCCAACTCTTGCGAGGACTTCAGATGACGCAAACTCTAAATCAACATGCACCAATGCTAAAACTTTCTATATGGCATAGTCATTTGTTAACAAACAAGTTTTTATTACTTCAATGAGCTCATTGTTGCTGCCTTGAGTTATTACATTGTTTAAATTTAATATATTTTTTATCCCAACTGTGATTTGTACATTTCTGAAATACATAACTCATGCTTTTTCTATAAAGCTGCTTTGAAATGATGTGTATTGTGAAAAGCGCTATACAAATAAATGTCAATTTAATTGAACCTTTAAAAAAATTGGGATCAGTAAAATATTTTGTTTTTGAAAAAAGTTTTTTAATGCTCACCAAGGTTGCATTTAATTGATTAAATTTACAGTAAAAACAATATTGTGATAGATTATTAAACATCATGCAGCCCTACTTTTAACACATTGTTAAATATCTTTAAATATAATGTTCTCTGCAGTGGCCAAGAATGTGTAATGAAACATTTGTGATCATTAATGTCTTGTGTTTCTCAGTGAGTACTGATGATGATAAAGTGGTGTCGTGGCATTGGGAGGAGGTGAAGGGGCCGCTCAGAGAAGAAAAGGCCTCAGGTGATACTGCTGTTCTCACCCTCACAAACCTGGTTCCTGGTAATTACACCTTCAGGTATGTCTTATATCTATTTTTTGCACATACCCTGTATTACAGGGAATATTCAGCAGATAACCACTGCAAAACCCGGCAAACGTCTGTCCTCTGGAAAACTGTTTAAAGCTGCAGTCCTTAGCTTTTTTGGGGTTAAAAATGATCCAAAATACATATTTGAGAAAATACATAACCAGCCAGTGTTCAAAACTCTCTGCTTGCTGTAGCTCGATTCAAAACGGTAAGCTTGTGATAATGTTTTAATCCCAGTGGTACTGGTGGATTTCCACGGGAGATTCGAGCATGTCTTTGCGTCATTACGTCACATCTGTACACACACATCTGTACACACACATCTGTACACATGAAGAAGAGTCTCGGCTAGTATAAGCTATATTGCGAGTGAGGATGTTGGAGGTGGAGATTTATAGCCTTTTCTCACAGCTCTTGATATAATTAAACTTATCAATTTGATGGCGGATCCAGAAAGGTTCAAACGGCAATCACCAGTGACAACTGATTCACCCGCTGTAAAATGTAAAAGACTTCGTTCGGACTTCGGAGTGGCTACAGAAAAAGAGACTGCAACCGGACCCATGCAAAAACAAGGATACATATCTGAAGGATATTACATGTTGTCACGCAATGCTGACGTTGTTAACATTAACAATTTGAGAACAAAGTATAATTTGCACAGTTTTACGTGATATGATAAGCTATTCGCTGATTTCACGCAGCCGCCATTTTGAAATCGAAAGCGAGGCTCCGGTGGGAAGAACCCCGGAAGTACAGATAGACAACAATGCCTTGGACTACCAACCTGAAGCTGCTGCCGCGATTTACACTATTGGATGTTAATATCCAATATAGGATATGTATATAGTTCGTTCCTGCTTCTTTTTTTTCTTTCTAAATTATATATAAAAAAATTATAAATGAATTTCACTGTATACAGTCTAAAGTATGAAAGAAATGTATGTACATTTTTAGAATAACTAATTTCTACATTAAACACAACAATACGCCATCGCATTCGCGACTCTCCTGTGATTAAAGGTGACACTTCCGGTTATCTTCCCACCGGAGCCATTTCAAAATGGCGGCTGCGTGAAATCAGCGTATTGTTAGATTTAATCAGCACGATTTACTGCTATGTCAGAACCAGAACAAAAGTGGATGTAACTTGTTCAGACATTTTCCGTTGAAAATTATGTGATTACAACCTTTATTTTACCAGGAAAGAAGACTCACTGAAATTAAAATCTCTTTTTCAGGAGTGTCCTGGCCAAGATAGGCAGTTTACATAGACAATTTACATCAAAATTACAACACACAAACATAAACAAATCTCATTACATAAATAAAAGTATAAAAATGCATCTGGTTACAAACATTTACATACAATTAAATTAATCTGATGATTATCTAATAAATATTTAAATTGACCACAAGATACTAAATCTTTTAACTTCATGTTGGTCATACTTCCGAAAAGAATAATCTGTGATTCTGAGTGACAGTATCCACACCGGCGTGGTGACTGACAGCCGCACACTCTCCTCAAACATTGTGTTCATCCGCGCTGTGCCGTGCCGAGGGTGTTGAAGTACAACTCGCCTATTGTTAATAATTCCGCGAATGACTGCAATTGCAGATTTCGAACAGAGATGGCGACAAAGAGGAAAAACTGTGGACTGCAGCTTTAAAGACACTCCAAAATAAACAACAAATACAAAAAGTTGTTATACTATATCATATTTTTTTCTCTAACAGACTCACGGTGACTGACTCGGATGGAGCTCAGAATTCAACCCAAGCCATGTTGTTAGTCAACAAGGCTACGGACTACAAGCCTACAGCTAACGCTGGACCCAACCAAGTGATCACACTGCCACACAACTATATCATACTGTACGGCAACCAAAGCACTGACGACCATGAGAATCTGTCCTATGAATGGTCACTCAGCCCTGAGAGCAAGGGCAAGGTGGTGGAGATGCAGGTACATGAGAAACACAGAGCCATTTCGCAGTAGAGCTGGATGATGACGTAATCTCGATTCAAACACCCACACGATCTTATTCCTAAATGATGACAATTCGGCTAAGTCTATTAAACCTTTGACAAGTACGATCACAGCAAACATTCAGATCTGTGTTCTGACCCAGAGAGAGCGGTTGTCATGTACAGATGTAAAATAGTTTCACAAACAGTCTATTCAACCACACAGTATCAATATTTCTGTTACAATAATTCAAATTATCACAGAAGTACTGGAATAAAAGTTGATAGTTCGTATATAAATACTGATGTCTACAGTAGCGATCAAAATAGAGTAAATCACCTTCACTTCAAATAAAGATTGTATCATTACATTGTTACACCAGTAGGTGGCGACAAGTGACTGTTAAAAAAGGCATGTCATTGAATCACTCAAGAGATTTGTTCATGCAGTTGTGTGAACCTGTGTTCGAAATTGCCCTCTATAGCTCATTCACTATTCCCTACATTAGTCCACTGAAATATAGTCCAGTTGAAGGAGTGAATGACAACGAGTGAGTGAATTCGGACACTGAGTATGCCGGAAGAGCTGGCGCTTTTGCATAGTTTGTGTTTGCTGTTTAGTAATCATTTGAAACTTAGCAAACTGGCAGCTCCAGTAGGAATGAAAACATTTATCTTGAACTACCCTCATTGGACCAGCGGTTTGGAAAATAGATGTATGGATGATTCAGCTGCAGCGCCATCTTCTGGCGAGACGTGGTAATTCATTCGGCGTAACCATCACAGTGCATTGTGGGTATTCTCTAGCCTTTGAGCATACAGTGGTTGTACACTCGTTATTGCGGTGCATTGTGGGATTGAATGAGTGCAATTGATACAAATTGCTCTCCCCTCAAATAGT
The DNA here is from genome assembly GCA_030578255.1 of Tiaroga cobitis. Lineage (NCBI taxonomy): Eukaryota > Metazoa > Chordata > Actinopteri > Cypriniformes > Leuciscidae > Tiaroga > Tiaroga cobitis. The sequence continues at coordinate 3,309,678 of CM060609.1, read as the reverse complement.
GCCCCGTTTAAGGGTATAGGGGCGATTTCACACACAGCCCAAGTCTTTAAGAGTGAGTCATTGAATCATTCATTGAAACTGATTTTTTAAATAATTCATTCAAATGAATTAGATGGTTTTTTTAAATAGACTGCAGCAATTAACGTTTTGTCAGAACCTCTTGTAAATGACATGTTATTTTGTTTAGCTGTCAGTTCAGAATCGTGATCTCTATTAAAAAAAAAAAGGGAAAAAATTGGACTTGCAATTTTGAATGCAATTTATGCTGATTATTTTTGAGTGCATTAGTGAGCATTTGTTCTCCATAGGGTGTGAGGACGGCCACTCTGCAGCTTTCTGCCATGCAGGAGGGCGACTACACCTTTCAGCTGACCGTCACTGACTCGTCTGGCCAGCAAGACACGGCTCAGGTCACTGTCATTGTCCAGCCAGGTATCTTTTTAAATACAGGACACAATGATTCATACTTAACTTGTAAATCTACATTTGAAGCTTCTGTTTGAGCTTGATCTCTCTCTCTCTATGTGAAATGACTTCAGAGAATAACAAGCCCCCTGTAGCGGATGCTGGACCAGATAAGGAGCTGACGCTGCCCGTCGATCGCACCACACTGGACGGCAGCAAGAGCACCGACGACCAAAAGATTGCCACGTACCACTGGACAAAGAACACGTCAGTTACACAAGATCACTCTTCCCACGTTCATTTCATGTATATTTATAATTCGTAATAATTAAAATGTTCTTGTACAAAATGTACAGTCTAATTTTAGGGACTGGATTTATTTTGTTAAGGCCAATTTAACACATTTAAAGTCCCTGTAAAGTCAAAATTAAGTATGTGTTGTGAGTTTGTCACACCACAGAAAAATGTGTTATTAGCCACCCAGCCAAATTTAAATGATAAAAAAAGCCGGCAAGTACATAAAATAAGCTATCAAAATCTTGAAAAAGTGAGCATTATTCTCTGCTCTCAAACGCTGGGGGCGTGTCCGCTGGCTGCGCTGAAACCACGCCCACTCGCGGGAAAGCTGTCGACAGCGATATTAGGTGATACTGCTTTCGGGAAGGGAGGATGAAGGCTGAGGCGGGAGATAGTCGGTTCGGCCCCGTTCACCAGTAGCAGCGGATTATCAGTGAATCTCAGTTGTCTCCGACGACAGTTTATGAAACTATCCCGTGTAAAATGATCACTACAGAGGCGGGTGTTGGCGGTGATCCTCAGCTCTCCATCAAGGTTGGCTCTTCACAAAATTAATCCACCTCTTCTTGATGTGATCGTTTTTAGGAAATTTAAATAAAGACACCGAGCTGTTTAGTACATGATCGCATCCAGGTAGTAGCCTACGCATTTCCGTGTCGAAGGCATAGCTAGCTAGCATACTGTAGGCTGTAGTAACTAATAGTACTGACAGTAACTCGCGATCGAGCGGCAAACTGATGCGAATGTGTTCTATTGTTAGGGGAGGGGCCAGCCTCAGTGGCCTCGGTGTGTCATCAAGTAGGGGCGTGTCCAGGAGCTCAGGGGCTCCAGTGCGTCACCAAGTAGGGGCGTGTCCACGAGCTCAGGGGCTCCAGTGCGTCATCGAGCCCCGTTTTAGCCCCGCCCAAAAAATCCGGAAAATAGCAATGGTGAAAAACTGTTTAACGGTCTAACTCCACAATTCAGTAATTCACAGTTCACAGTCTTTGTAATATGTTTTAGCAACACATTTCTAACATTTATAATGGGTTTAGATTTTTTTTTAGAATTGCCTTTACAGGGACTTTAACATACAGTACCATTAAAAATTTGGGGTCAGTAAAGTATTTTTTGTAAGAAATACTTTTATTTAACATTCAATTGATCTACAATGACAGTATAGACTTTATAATAAAGTATAGACTTTATAAATTCTGTTTCAAATAAATGCTGTGCTTTTGGACTTTCTATTCATCAAAGAATCCTGAAACAAATGCATCACTGTTTCAATTAACATTTTAAGCAGCACAACGAATGCAGCAAATAAGAATGATTTCTGAAGGATCATGTCACACTGAAGACTGGAGTAATGGTGCTGAAAATGCAGCTTTGATCACAGGAATAAATTACATCTTAAAATATAATAAAGTAGAAAATGGTTATTTTAAATTGTAATAATATTTCACAGTATTACTGTTTCTGCTGTATTTTTGATCAAATAAATGCAGCTTTCATGAGCAATGAGAGACCTTCAAAAACATTAAAAAAAATCCAGACCCTTAAATTTTTTCTAGTAGTATGTGTATATGTATATACTGTATATTATAAAAATGTAATTACAATTCAATGGCTTGCTCATCTACTACAGTAGTGTGATGTCTTTGGGAGCTGTTGTTTAGCAAATATTATTATAAAAAAAATTTTTTTAATAATTAATCTGCATATGTTGAATTCATTTTTAATTGATTTACATCCCTACTTTTTTGTATCAAATGTCTTACTTTTCAAATGTACAGGGTAGTAAGCTAGTTATTTTTGTTGTAGACTCGTGGCTTACATGTTTTTGATGGTGTCACAGGGGCCCAGAAGGGGTGAAGATTGAAAATGCGGACACTGCGATTGCTGTGGTGACGGGTCTGCAAGAGGGCGAGTACATTTTCATGTTGACGGTGACGGATGAAAGGACGCTGGAGAATTCTGACACCGTCTCTGTCATCGTCCGAGAAGGTGTGCGTCCTCAATTAAATCCAAGAAAAGTTTTATGTTGGTGTTAGTTTGAAAACTTCGTTTAGTTCAGTGGTTCTCAACCTTCTCCTGCAGGGACCCCCAATAGGACATGTTTTTGTTTTTGCCCCGAAATGGCACACCTGATTCAATTAGTCAGCTACACATTAAGCCTTTGAGCCTTTAATTAATTGAATCAGCTGTGCCATTTCAGGGTTAAAACAAAAATATGGCCTGTCAGGGGGTCCCTGCAGGAGAGGTTGAGAACCACTGGTTTAGTTCTATTGTGGTCTGTCTGTCATATTAGAAATAATTTTCCTTTTGGCTTGTTCAAATCAGAGGATGATCAGCCGCCTGTTGCCAAAGTGCTGTCCAGTCCTCCGATCACTCTTCCCATCCGTACAGCGGTTCTGGACGGTTCTCGATCATCAGATGATAAGGGTAGCATCAGCTACCTCTGGACCCGTGAAGACACAAGCCCGGCTGCAGGGGTCAGTACTGTTTGTAAAGCAGTGGCATTCACATTACATTCATGGCTCTGTTGAATATTCAAGCATACCGTGAGGTGGTGACAGAACAAGGGAGACCGGTTAATTTGGTACAGTTCCTTAAAGAATGTGTTCCTCAAAGATTGAGGTTTGAGGAGCCATTCATCAGGACCAGAAAACGACACGGTTGAAATGTGCCCTCTGTTTTTCTCTTCCAGGATGTCCTGAATAACTCTGACCACCAGGCAGTGCTTTTTATTGGTAATCTGGTGGAAGGGAAGTACAGTTTCACCCTGACTGTAACTGACAGTAAGGGAAAGACCCATGCTGACAAAGGCACTGTAGAGGTTCGACCAGGTCTGTATGCTTGCCATTTTTAATAGCATTGTATTAAAAAGGTTCTATTATGCTGTTTTATATTTTCTTTGGTGTGCAATGTTGCTGTTTGAGCATTCAAAGTCTTGATTTTGTTTTTGGGCTCTACTACAATTGGTTGTTTTAATGTTAAAAAAACACCTTATATTTCCACATCTCTGACGATGTTGCAGCTCCTCTCTTCCCAGTCTGTCAGTAACGCTCTGTTTAGTTCCTGTCTCTATGAAGCTCCTCCTTCTGCTAAGCACAATGTCCTCTGATTGGTCGGCTGGATCAGTGTGTTGTGATAAGGCAACTGCTTCGAGCGTGTTTGAGAAATGTCCCGCCCCTTACCATAACTGCCAGTTTCAACACAATACTAACTCAACCAGGCCCCGCCCCTTTAAAGGGGACCTATTATGCCCCTTTTCACAAGATGTAATATAAGTCTCTGGTGTCCCCAGAATTTGTCTTTGAAGTTTCAAAATACAAAAATATTTACCGTATTTTCCGCACTATAAGGCGCACTTAAAAGCCTTTAATTTTCTCAAAAAACGACAGTGCGCCTTATAATCCGGAGCGCCTTATATATGGATGGTGAACACACGTTCACCAAGACGGGGAGACAGTGCCGGGCGACTACGCCACTATCTGCCAATGGATCGTGGATGCCTGGGCTGATATGTCAGTCTCAACTGTGATCCGAGCTTTCACGAAGGCAGGAATAATCTCTTTATTCAGCCAGCTCACATACCCGTATTTACTTCCTGTTTTCGGTCGAAGTCCACAGTAGTTGATTGTCGAGTTCGCGCGCGCGATCAAACCTCCTCCGTGTGTTGAGTGTTCAACCTCTGATTCGGATGAACTATCCATTTGAGCTGATATTCTCAGAACACCACACAGCACCGTCATCGGCTGACAGCTGACAGTCTGAGTCTCCACTGTTGCGTAGTTACCTGGTAGTTACCAATGATCGCGCGCGCGCACTCGACAATCGCCTACTGTGTGGACTTCGACCGAAAACAGGAAGAAAATAGCTCACGGGTATGTGAGCTGGCTGAATAAACATCATTTTTATTCATATCTTTCACATTTACTGCAGTCAGATTCACCGTGTTCACTCAAATGGCTGTGCACTTGTAATGACACATTAAGGTTGTTAAGAGGCTAAAAGCAGGTTTAAAACTTGCCCCATTAAAGTCAACAGGGTGCAAATTTTAAAAAGAGGATCACGCGGTGTAGTCAACACCGGTTTTTGTCGTTGTTATCTGTACTGACAGCACTCCAAATTTACAAAAAAATGAGCTCAATGTTAAAATTGACCGGAGTTCTCCTTTAACGTTTGAACAACGTTACCATGGGAGTGGACGGAGTTGTCAGAACGCTTAATAAAGTTTGACTTTATCTGATTGTTTTGTTGACATTCCCTTTAGCACATCTAGTGGATGCAAAACGCAAACCCAGTCAAACGTTTGACTGCAGTATCTTATGCGCCTTATAATCCGGTGCGCCCTATATATGAAAAATGTTCTAAAATAGGTAATTCATTGAAGGTGCGCCTTATAATCCGGTGCGCCTTATAGTGCGGAAAATACGGTAAGTATTTTTTCAAAATACCCCACTGATCATTTATTTTAGTTTCAAATTTCAAGTTTCAAATTTGCCCCTATTTGATGTGAGCAAAAACATGCAGTTTTTATGTGTCCCTTTAAATGCAAATGAGCTACAGCTCCCCCCTCCCCTTTCCTGAAGAGGGCGGAGCCAAAATGTCAGAAATTGTCAGTATTTGTGTTCAGCCTTACGCGTTCAAACCGGAGACAGACACAATTAACCATTAAAGGCTGGTTGTTTACACACGCTGTGGATACACATATGTGTTCAAACACCTTATGAAAGTGAATTTAGCATAACAGGTCCCCTTTAAATAAGGAATATTGTGACGTGTTCGTTCCCGGAAGAAAACTCAAGACTACAATGGAGGCGTTTCAGGGAGTTCAGAAACACTCACACTGATATAGAGAATAACTCCCGCTGGAGGGACTTTGTGTTTTGCAACTTTGCAGACATTTTTCATGCTCAAACAGCAACATTACACAGTGACACAAAAAAAAAGTTCAGCTTGTAAAAAAAAAAAAGAAAGCATAAAAGGACCCATTTAAGTCAAATATATTAAATTATACAATAATTCTCTCGTTCTTCCTCAGATGTTTATGTGCGAGACTTGGTGGAGCTGATCCTAGACGTTCCTGTGGATAAGGTGTCCCGCAGACAGAAGGATATGTTCATCAGGCAGGTTGGCGTCCTTCTGGGAGTCTTGGACAGTGACATCATTGTGCGAGAGATTAGCGCCTTCAATGAGCACAGGTAAGTCCGGCTTAGCGGCAAGTTAAGGCTTTATAGGCAGCGCTAAAGTTAACGCCTCATCTCCACTGATCTGATTAAATTGCTTGATGGTACTGTAAAGAAACCACAGAAGAACTTTGTTTTCACATAAATAGAATAGAGCGCTGCAGTGATGACGTATTTCTGTATTTCTTAAAATAAACTCTGTGATCAACAAAAGTTTATGATTCTTGCACGTTTTGTTCAACATGATAATTTTCACAATTTAACACAAATATGATGAATTTTGAAGCCTAAATTCAAACAGCAGAAGTAAAAAGCTAAACATAGGCTATAATAAAACGACATTACAGTCGCAGCTTCAATGACACCATCACTAAGATTCTGACAACTCTTACTTTCAGTCTTTGCGTGAAAACATTTCCCCTGAAAGTTCGAGTTATAATAGAGATTTCAGAGATTTAAATTCCCGAAGAAATAAGATAACCTTTCACTGGTGAGAATATGTTTGTTTGTTTGTTTTTTATTTGTATTATAGGTTTTTACTATGGTACTTTTTAATGTTTTTACATTTACTATGGTAACTTTTAATGTTGTGTTAGCTGACGCCTTCGTCTTGTATTGTGTTAGTTTAGCAAAATCATCTGCTGAGGTCTATTGCAGATATAGATATTCATACAGAAGTATAACTCTGGTTGCAGATGCTCAGTCAACTTGCTCTCGAATGTTCATGGCTTTGACCGTTCCATACGTACAGCGGCCCATAGAAACCGCCAATAATGAGGTGTATATATATATATCTGTGTATATATAACTATGAATGGAACCGGAAGTGCTAAAATGCTAACTTGTAGTCATTCCTGCAGCACTCTATAGTACTTTTGAAGTAAATGTTTAAAATCATGCACACTCACATGTTCCAGTCATATCAGAAGTTTTATAAAAGCTGTTTTATGTGATATATGTTGCATATATGATGATAACTTGCGTACTTTACAGCACTCGCCTGGTATTCCTGGTATCTGGAGGTCCTGGACGACCTCCATTGACTGGCCATAGTGTTGCTATGGAACTACGCAACAAATTTCGCAAGCAAAAAAATGAATTCCTTATCTTTAGGGCCCGGCGAGTGGACACAGTTAGTGAGTATTCATGTTAAACGCCCTATTAACCCATGTTTTTATTGTAGCAGTGGTCATGCATTAACCGTCTCATCTTTTCCCAGTCTGCCAGCTGAACTGCTCCAGTCACGGGGAATGCGACTCCTTCACCAGGCGTTGCGTGTGCCACCCGTTCTGGATGGAGAATTTATTCAGTACTTATTTTGGGGATGCTGTGAGCAACTGTGGTGAGGGGACACTAAAAACTGTTGAGGGAAGCTGCTTTAAAGAGGACCTATTATGCCTTTGATTTTTTTCCGGCTCTATTAGAATAAGTTTTCATGCTTGAACTTTCTAAAAAAAAACATAATTTTTCACATATTCTCTATTGTTGCAGCTCCTCTCTTCCCAGTCTGTCAGTAACGCTCTGTTTAGTTCCTGTCTCTATGAAGCCCCTCCTTCTGAAAAGCATGATGTGTTCTGATTGGTTGGCTGGATCAGTGTGTGGTGATTGGTCATCTGCTTTGAGTGTGTTTGAGAAAGGTCACGCCCCTTACCATAACCAGCAGTTTCAACACACTACTAACTCAATCAGGCCCCATCCCTTTATTTAGCTTGGGCGGGAATTATTTAAATTAGAAATATTGTGACGTGTTCGTTCCTGGGAAGAAAACTCAAGACTACACTGGAGTTTCTTTGCAACTTTGCTGACATTTTTCATGCTCACACAGCAACATTACACACTAAAGAAAGCTGTGTGATGTAGTTTAATGGCCTGTTTATGTTTTCTTTCAGAATGGAGCGTATTATATGTGACGATAGCATCATTCATGACCGTGGTTGGCATAGCGACTGTAATATGGGGTATCGTGTGCTGCTGTCGAAGGTAAGGGGTAGACAAATGATAAACTGTTTATTAGGTTTTTTATTTGGAGTTTATTTCTAGTGTTTATTAAAAGTGTTCTTGGTGTCTCGAGCAGACGGAAGAGCAAAGGGAGACGAAAGAGCCGCTATAAAATGCTGGATGGGGATGAACAAGAGGCTCTGGAATTACAGTTACCAAGACCTGGTAATAAAATGATCTATCAGATCTGGCAGTCGCTGAACAATATTTTAAATGAACTAAATTACGTAATTAATTGTAATTAATCACTTATTTAAAAATGTATTTCCAAAGACAGAGTAAAGAATTGAATATACACTACCATTCAAAAGATTTAGGGGCAGTAAGATTTTTTTTTTATTATTATATTTTTATTCAGCAAAGATGCATTAAATTTATCAAAAGTGACAGTAAATACATTATAACGTTACAAAAGATTTCTGTTTCAAATAAATGCTGTTCTTTTGAACTTTCTATTCATCAAAGAATCCCCCCCCCCCAAAAAATGATTGCAGTTTGTACAAAACATTAAGCAACAGTTTTCAACAATAATAACAATAAGAAGAAATGCCAATAAGTGACATTTTGAAATATATTACATTTGAGACTTCTTTCAAAAATCTTACCGACTCCAAACTTTTAAACCGAAGTCAATATATTTGGAACAGTATTAATAATGCTTTTTTATATTTTATTCACTTTATATTTTTTTTATTTCAAATGAATAAATTATTTTATATTAAATTAATGTGTTAAATTGACAGCCGTAGTTTATTTTAACCCTCCATGGCAAAGATGCTTCATCCTTTCCTCGACTGATTCCTCCAGGTCGCTTGAAGTCCGTTCCTGCTCCCTCATCCTCCGCGCTCATGCACTCTGACTCCGATCTGGAGAGTGACGACGGCCAGGCCGGCGTCCCGTGGTCCGATCGAGAGCGTGGAAAACTCCTGCCGCCCCAAAACGGATCTCTGCGTAACGGCCAAGGTCCTCATAAACCCAAAAAACAAAAAGACGAGCTTTAGCACACAGACCCAACCTCTCGTATCGCACCAACGCACTGTTCACCCCTCATCCATGACACGTGACTTTAATTCGGGAGGGAACCTGCGGGACTTCAGGAATGACCTCTGCATCCTCGGGTTGAATCGCAGCCCAGTCTGAGCCAAAATGAAAATGCATTTAAACCCGAATGGTCAGATCTGTAGAGCCATGCACCTCAAAAGACAATGAGAATGTTCCTACTTCATGCAGAGATTTATGTGCTAGCCGAAAGAGTTGAGCATTTCAAAGTAGCTCCCTGAGGAACTCTTCCCCGCCAGAATGTCTCATCTCACCGCTGATAACTGAGCCTGCCTCACTGTCCCCTTCCTACGACGCTTCCTGATATGACAGGCAGCCTGTCACATCCAAACACTGCCTGGCATGTCTAATAATTTGTATATTTTTACTTTTGGTAATAATGCAGAGGATGAGTCCTTAGGCACCCAACAGTGCCATGTATGACTGCATGAGAAGGCAAGATTTGTTTATCCTTGTTTATTTTTTCATGGTTTGCATGTATTAGATTGAGACGTGCGTGTGCTACTCTGCAGTCTTGCCCCTTTAAACACCAGCAAAAGTGACGTCTGCAGCATAATAGCCATGTTTGTCAGGGGTTTCTTTTCTTTACGCAGGAATATCTTACACTGGAAATTGTATTGGATTTTGCACTGGAGCCAGTCTCTTACCCGCTCTGGTTTTGAGGATGAATATGACAAGATGGGGTCTGAGTTACTCAAACCGGAACAGCCGCCAAATAATAAATCATGTTTTGTTACACTTGGCTTGCATTAGTACTGTGTTTTACTCTATTTGGATTTCTGATGAATGTCTGATCAGAAATCATCATTTGGTTTTAAAATAGTTTCAGTTCAGCCAAGAATCTTTTCAGTTCCAATGTTACTTGATGGTTTATTATGAAAAGGTTGAATGTTATTTTGACGGTGTGTGTGAATGTTTTTTTTTTATTTTTTTTTATTAATATTACTCCCTACATGTCTGAGTTGCAGATGAGTGCATGGGGAAAATGAAGGGTGTTTTTTTTAATCCATGCTTTTTTGTTGTTGTTTTTAGTGAAGAATTCCCTGTTTCATGTGACTTGTTCTAATTCAACTGGAGTAAATTAAAAAATATATATTTACAGCTGTCTTTTTTGTTATACTTGATTTCTGTCCTTAATCTCATAATTGTACACAATGTCTTGTAAACTAAATCACATGTTTACTGCTTTAAGTGGAGCTTAAACTCGCCTGAAACCAAATTAGATTCCATATGCCTATATTTTTGTTTTTAATTATTGTGATCTTAGTGAATGAACGCCTAATTTCTATCCTTCAACGTTTTTTAAAAAGTGGTTATTCACTGACAGATTTTTATTTTGAGATTAACTATTTATTTAGATTTTCATATGTGTACATAATGAGGAAAAATAAGCTACACTGTATTTTAAGGTCCCTTGTTTGTAATTATGCTTAGCTTTTACTACTATATGTAACGCATAACAAGGACACTGTAAAATGGTTATTAAAACGGTGTTACAACTTTGGAAATGAGTGTTGCAAATGCCCTGGTTCAAAGCACACGGAGCCAACTATTGAAAACTGTCTATTTATTACAAGTCAAAGCAGGCACTTGTTAATTCCATGCACAGTTTGTGCAGATCAAAATTGTGACATCCACACTTCCTGTTTTGGCAACAATATGTACTCAATCTCAAATGTCTCTTACTCTCCAGCAGCTACACAAATAATGTTGGCAAAGACTTTAAACCATAGGCTGTACAAAAAAAAAAAAAAAAAAAAGTCTAATCCATAGACTGCTTTAAACCTGCCAGTTAGCCAGAGGAAAAACTAAGAAAATAAGCACTTTCATTATTACATAATTATGGCACATGTCTTACATGGTAGACTGAGGGAATTCAATTTATTAATGCTACCTATAATTACCTAGATTGAGTAAAATCAATATAAACAAAAGTGATATTCGTACTAAATCTAAAGTCTTCCTGTTCCTGTTCTACTCTTTTTCATCACTTTATTACACACTCGTTCTCGCTCTCTCTCTCTCCTTTGTCCTTATAAGGAAGTGGATCTGTTGGTGGAGTTTGGGCGGAAACGGCGCGCGGTGACAGCTGGGAACTTCAACACGCTCATACAGGAAGACAACGCAGACGGGGAGCCCTAACACACCCATTCAACATCAAAGATTAAAGCCAGGACCACTGTAACATTTCTCAGACGGTAAAGGTAAGGAGAAAAGCCTGAATGCATTGTCTAATTGATTAGATATCTGTGTTAAGCGACTTGCCGGCGGAAATCGTCTCTGCGCAAATCATGACAACTAAAACGGGCATCGCTCGCGCATAATGCTCTCAAAAGCGATACATTCTCACAGTGGCATTAGGCCTTATAAATAAAACGCGATTTATCATACATTTACATGTGTGCAGATTTCTTAACTGCAGTCTAAATGTGTCGGTTGAAAAAGTTCCTGATCTTGCAGAGCTCAGTGATGGAAAGTCCGACTCATCTCTGCGAATCGGTTCTTTCGAACAGTACGTTTCAAGAACCGGTTCAAAAACAATTCAGCGATTCTTTTGCGTCATTACGTCACAGTGTTACAATAAAACGTTTTTCGAATGAGTGGATAGTTTTCACACACTGTGATGAGGCGTTTTAACAGCCATCAGCATCGTAAATCCTGCAGTTTCTTATATTTTCAATCATTTAAAAAAATGTATGTCCGTTATAACACTGTACTTCATGTTTTATTACCTTTGCATCAAATTACAAAAAACTAGTTTTGATTCTAAATACAGCGGCTGTGGGAGAGACTGTAAAAATAAACATATGTCTCCCTTCTGACTGCCTTAATCAATCTCTCTCTATTTTTTTCCTCTTTTGAAAGTTGTGAAGACATTATTGGGAACACGAAAAATACATTTAATGTGGTCTCTTATTCACCTCTATTATAAGAAGTTTACCCAACTATGATGACTTCTGAGAAACCCGGGAATGTAAAAAATGGTCAATCAAGGTGTAAACATGGATCCATGCGTTTTATTTGTAACATTTCTAGTATTCACCTGCATCAAGTCAAATCCTTGTTCATCGTGTCATTATTCTCGGGTGTAGGTGGTGAGATGTTGATTAGAAAACCGTTTGACAGTTGATTCTGTTCAATTAAAATGTTTAGACTCGGTTCAACTGATTCACTGAAAAGATCCGACTCAAAAGAACACCGAAAATCGCTACAGCGCAAATGTAGGAAGTGAGGCGGGTGTAAAGGGCAGGAAATATGAACACAAGCTCGTCGCGATCGCTAATATGTTTCCGTCTTCATATTATTTTCTATAAACAATCGCTCAGTATTGTCTGACTGACCGCGCGACCGTGTTGTGCCGGCTGGCCTGATTATTCAGTCAAATCAAATCACATCCAATCTCTTGGCTTGTCTCTTGCTTGGTGTCCTATTGCAATCATATTAATGGCTTGATTGCTTGTCAAAAAACCCAGTAGACTATTGGTCGTGTCGCGTGTGTGTGTGTGTTTAATAAATTTCACATCGCATGCGCTGTGCCGAGAATGGATGTGATCTGGCCTAGTTTTGCTAGTCCTGAAGCATAAATGACCTGTTTTTATGTCCAGAAGAGCAGCTTACACCCATATGCTTGCCGTTTTAGTCTTGCCTTTGAATTTACAGTAGTTTTTTCTTAATTGTTTTGATATGTTTACCTTACGGGTGTCACCTACAGAATTTAAATCTGTATTGAAGCACAGAAACTATTGCTTTTAGTCTTGTCTTTTTGCTCATTTCTCATTTGCTCATAGTCATTTGCTCATTTGCTCTGCTGAACACAAAGGAAGATATTTTGAAGAATGTTTGTAACCATTAACTTGCATATATAGAGGAAAAAAAATACTACAGAAGTCAGTGGGGGCCCATCAACTGTTTTGGGTGAACTATCACTTTAATTTAATAAAGATTTTATAATTTAATGATTTAATACACCAGATTATCAAAATCAATGCTTAGATTTAAGTATATTTTTTATTTCTGATGTTTTTGTTTTGGCTTGTAAAAGTTCTGAAAGGCTGGTAACTTATACTTGTAGTAGCCTGGTAAGTGAACGTTAATTTCAAACTGTGATTTATAAGTAGTTAATATCATCATTTCCCACATCTGTATGTTGCAGTTTCTGCAATAATCGTTGGCTTCTCCTCAGTCTGGTTTTTAGGGCGAGGACACTAGGAATTGGTCTGAAGTTGTTTGCCTGAGGCAATGAAATTTGACTACTCTAATTTGAATGTAAATATTTTCTTACAATGTGTAGAGAAAAATAAAATTTGACTCTAGTTTGACTCCAGTCTGCTTGTTGACTCGTGCCATAATCGCTATCTTTATTTTGGCAAAAGTTGCAATTCTGCTTTGCTCATGTGCTGTGATTTTAGTTCTGTGTGATTTAAATGTTTTTTTAATTCCACTTGCCTGAAAACAGCCACAGCTGATTGTGGCCACAGATGAATCTGTTATTATTATAAGTTGACTAACTTACTCAAATTAAGTAAATTATTACTTCTTTCATATTGTATTTTCTATACTATGGCCATTTAATGTATCAGACATGAACTTGCTCACCTTTAATAGTTTAGTATTACAGTTGTAATGCAGTCTTGGGAAATTTGTGATTCCTGAAGGAGTAACAAAATTTCCCTCAGGATTTGGTGCATGCTCTCATTAGAAGCAGGTGCTCATAAACGGATACCTGTGCGTTTCCCAGAAGCGCATTCAGGTGAAAGGCGGAGTGAGCCAGATTCATGTATCAGGTTTCTGTTATGTAATGTTACCTGTTGAGTGTGTGCGTGTGTGCATGTGAAGGGGAAGTAAAGAGGGACTTGCCCTTTGAAAGTCGCCCGGACAAGGCAAAGAAGATCTACTTCCTCCTTTTTTTTGTATCTGAGAAGTTTGGCAAAATGTTTTCCTTAATTGCAGATTTTTTTTCTTCCTGTTGCATTCTTGCGGGACGACATGTTATTGCACGTCCTGCGTTCTCTCCATGCTCGGCACATTCTGCATCCATGCGTTCACTTATGTGCTCTGCCACTGGTGCTCTTTTTGTTGATTTTACTATAAATGAGAATAAATAAAATGCTGAAGTCAGAATACAAGAGTCTTGAAAATTGGCATGAAATGAAAATTCACCACAGTTTCTTATTGTGAGCAATGCGTACGTTTACTTTTTTTTTTTTTTTTTTTTTTTTTTTTTTTTTTTTTTTACCTGGCCTCCCACATTAATGAATTTTTTGCTGACGATAAATTGTCATAAATAATGAACAAAACAAAAATCGTTTATTCCATTTACAGTGTAAGCCTAATACATTTTTTTTACATGAAATCGCATGATGGAAGACCTTTGACTATCCTTGTGTACTTCATAACAGTGTTTATATATATATATATATATATATATATATAATTTATTTATTTATTTTTTGCAGAATGTGATTAAAATTTAAACCGCACAATTTGATCAAATAACACAGTCAGATGAACCTCGAACCATCGAACCTTGATATTCATCAATGATTTTGTCCACTTAAACCCCACCCTTTCTTATAATCAACTGCAAGTTTTCATTCAGATCTGCCTTCATCCAATCAACAACCGACGGTGTTATTTTGTGATTATTCAGAAGAAACATTACAGAAGAAAAGATTTGTTCTCTCTCTCTGTCTCTGTCTCTCTGTGAGCAGGTATGGCAGAGCTGGCGGGTCTAGTGCAGCGTTTGGAGGTGGCTGTGGGCCGTCTGGAGTCCATGTCTGGAGGTGGAGGTGGAGTAAGCGGCCCTGCTGCTGGATCTGGAGGTAAGAAGAGCCTAATGTAAACCACTTCTGTCTGAAGATAATCACTGCTGCCCAGCAAGTGTGCACTTGGAGTTAGAAATTTGAACTTAAGTATTAAACTTAGCTGCATAAATTGTCTGCATCACCTCCAATAATGCAGCTCGTTGAAGATGGATGTACTATTACTTTTCTAACCGTTTGAACAAACATCAAAAACATTTCAATCTACAGGTGAAACTCGAAAAATTAGAATATCGTGCAAAAGTTAATTTATTTCAGTAATTCAACTTAAAAGGTGAAACTAATATATTATATAGGCTCATTACATGCAAAGTGAGATATTTCAAGCCTAAATTTGTTATAATTTTGATGATTATGGCTCACAGATTATGAAAACCTTTTCACAATATTCTAATTTTGAATTTGGGGTTTTCATAAGCTGATCAATTTTTCGAGTTTCACCTGTACATTTTCTCAGAATTGCATATATGTTGAACATCCGCACAAACGCAAAAATTGGTGTGGACCCTCCTGATCATGAAAATTACGTCACATGGACATTGGCTGAAGGATGCTTTGGCCTTAAGTGAAACTACCATTGTGGCAATGTCATGGACGGACAAAGTGCTTGTTGCTGAAAGTCTTGTATTGTGTCTTGTTAGAACATGGTGTAATTCTGCTCTTGTTTCTCTTCTCCTCAGCGGTGTCGGCGTATGTTGAAGCCTATGACAGTTTGATCTCTGGCCCTGTGGCTCAGTACGCTGCCCTCAGTCAGAAGATCGGGGGAGACGTTCAGAAGCATGTATGTAATCCTGCACTGTCATTATAGTTCCTGAACACTGGCACACATTGATAACGAGTCCACGCAATGTTCCTTATCCTTTGTTCTGTGTCATAGGCTGAGATGATGAAGCAGGCCTTTTCCTGTCAAAGACAGCTTCTGGTCACTGCCTCCCGTTCTCAGAAACCGTCTGAAGTATGATGTTACATTTTAAAATAAGATTGGTTACTGCACTACCGCTAAAACTGTTGCATGTTTGAAAGTCTCTCAGCAAGGCTGCTTTTAATTGATCAACATACATTAAAACCAGTGAACTATCTCAATTTATAACAATTTTTCTATTTGAATATATTTTAAATGTCATTATTCCTGCGATCAAGGCTGAATTTTCAGCATCATTACTCCAGTCTTCAGTCCTTCAGAAATCATTCTAATATGATGATTTCTTTACTGTCACTTGATCAATTTAATGCATCCTTTCTCAATGATCGCTTTAATTTCTTTAATTCTTGCTGAAGCCAATCTTTCACACCAACATTGTTCACTATTTTTGCAACATTTTCTCATCTCGTCATCTGTCTGTGTATCTTCTCCTCTGTGATGTAGTCCGCCCTGGCCCCTCTTCTGGCCCCCGTGTCTAAAGTGATCCAGGAGGTGCAGGCGTTCAGAGAGAAGAACCGCTCCTCTCCTCTCTTCAACCACCTCTCTGCGGTCAGCGAGAGTATCCCCGCCCTCGGCTGGGTCGCCATGGTAAGTCTGGTGCTGTCAGTGTGTTGCAGTTTTGTAGTCGTGTGTCGTTTCTGTTTGTAATTTAATCAGTTATGGAACTTTTGGACTCTTAACAAATCAATTTCCTCCTCAAGTGTGAACATTTCCTGCTATGACTACATTTACAAATATCTGGGTTAGACTGGCATACTTTGCGTATCGTCACTGTCATGCGGAAAACTCGTATGCCCAAAACCGCTACTTTTCAGGAAATGGGCCATGCCCCGCCCCTCCCGCTGCAAAGCCAATCGTCTGCTTTTAACAGTCAAGCCGGAAAACATTTAAGCCTATCGTCTGGTTCCACCGACGCATGCGCACAGTTGAGGTTTGCGACAGCGGAAAATATGTTACTGTTTGAAAAGGCGGCAGATTTGATATGTGTTAGTTGTGTAAATATCAGACATCCCAAGTCTCCCAGAAGTTCCGGGAATCTCCCGCAGATTGATAGTGGCTCCCTGATGACCGCAAATTAGTTCAAATCTCCCGGAATCTAGAGCGAGCGAGCAGTAGCGCGCGCACGACAGAGCGAGAGAACCCTTGCGCATGCGCAGTAAAAGTATAATCTGTCGGGAAAAAGGCGTTTTAAACCTTATTTTGGGGCAAAGTCATCAAGCTTTTTCAGCGATTTTTATCATATTTTATTAGTGTTTGTATACATGCAGTTTTTATGTCCCGGTGACCAGTGAAAGTGCAGTTCTGAGTCTCTGCCCATTCATTTAGATAGGAGCCTGGTCTTGTTAGTCCGAAATAGCTGCCCGGAGGCGTTGCCAAGATGGCGGCCGGTGGCATGACTTGCCTAAAAGGACTTTGGCTACAGCCATTCAAAAGATAGCATGGCAACTGCAGATGCAGGAGACCCGTCGACAGATCTTGAACCCCGTCCTCTTTCATTGAAGTCGCAGGTGTGGAAGTTGGATTTCCAGTGAGTTATGTTGACAACGTTCACGCTTCAAAAAAGCCACAGTTTGCAGACATCCCAAGTCTCCCGGAAGTTCCAGGAATCTCCCGCATATTGATACCGCTATCAATATGCGGGAGATTCCTGGAACTTCCGGGACAGCGCTGCTCGCTCTAATCTCTGCTCGCTCTAATCTCCCTGATTCCTGCAAATTAGTTAAAATCTCCTGGAATCTAGAGTGAGCGAGCAAGAGCACGCATGCGAGACAGAAAAAACTGCTCCAAACCGTAAAGCGCGCGTACAGCAGAGAGGGAGAGAGCGAGAGACCTTGCGTGTGTTTCTCATGAAGCGCATGTAAGACAGAGAGCATCCTGATTGGCCGGTTTCAGTAAGTCAACCAGTCAAGAGAATCGAATCTAACCGTGACCTTAGAATCGAAAATTTAATCGAACGAGGATTTGGAGAATCGTGACACCCCTAATAATTAAACACTGTGTTAAAGTTGATATTGTGGCTTTATATATGGCCAGACACTTGCATGTGTCATTTATATTATTAACATTTTACCAATATCAAGCTCAAATGGAGTAACAAGGTTTTCGATCAGCAAAGATCAGACATTTATTTGTTTTATTTATTTATTTATTTGACAGGGACAATGCAAACAAACATAGTGTCAAAACCAAGCATGTCTCTAATGTGTTGCACATAAAGTTTATAGCTATTGCTAATTTTCAACTCTTGTTTTCAACATGTTTTATCCATCATTAGAATTGCTGCATCTAAGTGCTTATCATTACATTTTCATCATCTTACGGGTTATAAAGTTTGTTGTAGCTTTGTGGGCGCTCAGTTTTTCCTGTCATCTGGCCAAAATCTCATATTATAAAAGATGAAGTGCTTCACGCAGGCTATTAAAAACAGTATTGACTATGACTTGACTACAAATGCTAGACTTCTCCGCTCCTCAAATACATAAATCAGCCTTTAAAAAAATATGCATGTATATGTTTCTAGGGTAAAAACAACGCTGTACTTATTTAAACAACCAGTTGTTTATTTACCCTTGCATTGCAAACTAGCAGAGACGCTCCCTAATGTGTGTGGCTCTTCATTCATGATCGAGGTGGGTGGAGTTATGAGGTTTGACTGACAGTTTGAGGATCCAATGGAGTTACGAGGTTTAGTCACAAGCTCTTTTTAATAATTTTCATTTGTTAATTATTTGCAAAACTCACAGCTGGATGCAAAGGGTGACCAATAGTAAGGATTTCTGGTAGGGGAAAGAAATATGGTGATGCAAGGTTTCCGCCTGACAGCGATGATATGTTTTTTCAAGGATGTATGCAGTGGTATCAAAGTCATTTCAAAGAAATATTATTATGCAAAATGATTACAAATATTGATATGCTCTTTTTGTCAGATAGTTGAATGCAAGTAAATTTGCCACTCTGAATTTTTTTTTTTTTTAGGCCCCAAAGCCAGGCCCCTTTGTGAAGGACATGCAGGACGCAGCCATGTTTTACACCAACCGTGTGCTCAAGGATTACAAGGAGAAGTATGTATCTGTCTGTGGTGTGAAAAAACTAGTACAGAAGCTAAATGGCACATCGGTCATTTTCCCACCTGCTTTATTGTCTTATTTTCAGAGATAAGATGCATGTGGACTGGGTCAAGGCCTATGTGTCCATTTGGACCGAGCTGCAGGCCTACATCAAGCAGCATCACACCACTGGATTGAGCTGGAGCAAGACTGTGAGTCTCATTCTCGTGTGCTCAGTTTGCCCCACGTGGTTCAGAATATAAAGTTTAGTTGTTTCTGTTTTACAGGGTCCCGTAGCTTCGGCCTCTGGTGGCGCTCCGGCTCCGCCTCCCCCCGGCCCTCCTCCACCCCCCATGGACTTCGGTGAAAAGTCTTCAGGTGGAGACTCTGGAGCAGTCTCTCGCAATGCTCTCTTCGCCTCTCTCAACAAGGGAGCTGATATTACTAAAGGTATTACATGGATCCCTGACTTGATGTGGTACTAAAGTGGCTCCAGTAGAGCCACAAAACATTCAGTGGCACATTTATTGCAGTTTAAATGATGGAAGGATCATCGCTAAAACATTAAACCGTCCTTTTGATTGATTGGAAATGATGCAGATTGTTCCTCTTGATGCACTGTAATGGGAGCATCAGTGTATGTGAAAAGGTCATTGTAGCCTTCACAGCAAAAAGGGCAAAGTTAGGGCTTGATCCAAGCGATACGGTCCTGTGGCCCTCACTTGTTCACATCCATGAGGCTCTAGGGCGGATCGGCAACCTTTTTGCCATGAAGTGACACTTAAAGAAATAGTTCACTTAAAAATTAAAATTTGACAGTTGATGGACCCCATTGACTTCCATAGTAGGAAAAAAAATACTATGGAAGTCAATGGGGTCTTTGAACTGTTCTAATTTAGATATAGAAACATGGCTTTCAAATGAAAGATTGGTATCAAAAACCACACCTAGGTTCCTTACTCACGATGAAGACTTGACAGAACATCCATCAAGTGTTAGACAGTATTCTAGGTTGCTATGTGCAGAGATTTTGTCCAATAATTATAATCTGTTTTTTTTTTTTCAGAATTAAGTAGTAGGAAATTACTAGTCATACAAATCAGAAATTCCAATCCTAATGACAAAGATGAATTAATGATTTTAAGAGGACCAATGACCTCTGGAAGCATCTCTTTCAGTAGTTTAGTTGGTAAAGGGTCTAACATGCATGTTTTTGATTTTTAGATGATTTAAAGAGTTTAGACAATTCTTCCTCTCCTATATTTTCTCTCTAAAATGATCAATTTTGCAAGTAAAGAAGTTCATAAAGCCATTACTGCTGTGCTGTTTGGAAACGTCTGGAGTTGAAACTTTGTTTCTTGTTAATTTAGCCACGCTGTCAAATAAATACCTAGGGTTGTATTCGTTTTCTTTTAAGCGGGTCGAAAAATAAGCAGATCTAGCAGTTAAGGCCTTTCTGTACGCAATTGTGCTCTCTTTCCACGAAATGCGAAAAACCTCTAGTCTAGTATACAATATACTGTTCCCATCCCTGCCCGTACAATCATTGCAATAAAAAGAATTGTCAACACAGTTTACGAGTGATCAGTAAAAACACAGAAGTCAAATGTCCCTTGTTTGTCGATGAGAATGGCTGAATTAAGAGGGGGGAAATGAAGATTGAAAACCAAAAATCACAATAATAATAATGCAAAATAAAACAATTCAGGGTGTGTAATTTATTGAAGACTTGTCTTTTAACTCCCTGTAAGGACTAAAGCATGTGTCTGATGACAAGAAGACCCACAAGAATCCTGCGCTCAAAACCCAAACCGGTCCTTTGCCTACTGGGCCCAAACCCTTCGCTTCTCGGCCCACGGCAGCTGCCAGCCCGGCCCGCGCTCTTCCCCCAGTGCTGGAGCTGGACGGCAAGAAATGGAAAGTGGTGAGTGAGTCAGTATGACTGTTATAGTGTGTGTATGCAGCTGAGACTATTTTTGGAAATGCCAGTTTGAAAGGTGTTTTCCATCTCAGCTGTTTATACAAAAAGATGCTAAAAAAAGATGTAATGTGTTAGTGCTGACATAAACTAAATATGTGAAGACATGACACTGTTTGGCCAGTTCATTTAACTTTGTATGCGATCCTCTCTTTGGCTTTTTGCCTATAGGAAAACCAGGAAGGTGCCCAGGGCCTTGTGATCAGTGACACAGAACTGAAACAGGTGGTTTATGCCTTTAAGTGCAACAACAGCACTTTACAGGTGAAGGGGAAGATCAACTCCATTATTGTAGGTCTGTACACACTACCAGCAGTTCCTCCATTGTTCACATTGTACTGTACCATTTTACAGTGAGGTCTCATTTGTTAACATTAGATAATGCACACATGAACAAACACTTTTATTAACTAACATTAAAGGATATTGCACCCAAAAATGAAAATTGTCATTTTCACACCCTCAAGTTGTACCAAACCTAAATGATGACAGATTTTTAGCTATTAAAAATGTTTGTTCATGTTAGTTCACAGTGCATAACTAATGTTAACACATACAATGTTTGATTTTTAAAAATGTATTAGTAAATATTCAGTTTAAGATTAATAAATGCTGTAGAAGTATTGTTCACTGTTAGTTCATGTGGTAACTAATGTTAAACAAATGAACAAGTTTAGATATAAGTGTTGTTGTTGTTGTTGTTTTCTCTGCAGATAACTGTAAGAAAATGGGTCTTGTCTTTGACGATGTTGTGGGTATTATTGAGGTGATCAACTGCAGGGATGTTAAGATCCAGGTGTGTATGTTTGTGCTTTATTACTCTCCTCTCCCTATACATGTACTTGAATGCAGAGTATCCACAGTGTTGGTAAAGTGTTTCAGGGAGTTCAGAAACGGTGACAGACACTGATATAGAGAATAACTCCCTGAGAAAACTCCTTTTATATTTGTTACTTTTTAATTCAAATGGTCTTAAAAGTAATTCCCTTAAACATCTACGTATCTTGTATTTGAAAGTAGTAGCATTGCCTGTTTTATTTTCTTAGCACTCCTGTTTTGCATCTGCACTTTATTCTGAGTCATTGTTCTTCTCTTGATTTCCAGGTTATGGGTAAAGTGCCAACCATCTCCATCAACAAGACAGATGGCTGCCATGTGTACCTGAGCAAAGACTCTCTGGCATGTGAAATCATCAGCGCTAAGAGCTCAGAGATGAACGTGCTGGTGCCCAACAAAGATGGAGAATATGTAAGCGAAGATATGAATTATAAACATTTCCTGACACTAAAGCTGTTAAAATCATCGCGTTCATTTTTGTGATTTATGTTTTTTGTTTGACGTATTAAAAATGTATAGCGTAACATCTGTTTTTCCTGGCATCCTTTGGCTAGTGTAACGGTATATGTACAAGCTCTCATCCGTTCAAGTGCTTTTAAACCATTCAAACGTGATAAGAAGGCAATTCTGTACTGGTGTGCTGTTTGTGAAACGCACATCCGACACACACATAAAGCCACCTCACCTTCAGCATGCCAGTACCGATTTGAGTTTTCTATCGCGTCTTATCGTGTTTATACGGACAAAAACACACAAAATTGTCAAAATGCCCGTTTTTGAAAAATCCTCATAAGCACAGTCATAAGGCAATGACACCAAGCTTTAAACGAGTTAAAAAGTCTTAAAGAGTTGGGAGAAAATCGAATGTGTGTGTCAGGGCTTAAAGTGACTGCAGCCTAATAAACCCGATGCAATCTGTCATTAATCTTTATAAAAGAACAAAAGCGAAAATCACTCAATTCCTGCTCTTCACTGAATAACCTTTGTAGCTTTAATAAGGATTAATCTGTATTTAATTTATACAGTTACAGTGTAGTGTTGTTTTACATGTGATTACTTGTAAGATTTTTAGGTATGTCTAAAGGTGATGATAAATACACAGGGCAACTTTTTGAGTTCAATCTTGCTGAGCGATTGTTGTTTGGGCACTTTCACATTAAAAATGGCAATAAATTTCTATCTGGATAATTTAGATTGGTCGTGTGTCTCATCTGGTTGCACGTTGATGGCAACATTGCTCAAAAAGTTGCCCTGTGTATCATCACCTTTACAGTAATCAATTTCTGTATATTTCCTACCCAAATATTAAAGCACTGTTTACAAGGTTGCCTGGATCAAAAACAACCAAGTAAAAATCTGAACCGGCCCGACTGCTATATTAAAGGCACAGTTCACTTAAGTTAACCTAACTTAAAATATTGAAAATAAATCATCTTTAGTTGAATAAATGTGAAATTATTACACTATAAAAATATATTTAAAAAATGTAATGTTAGGATAAAAATGTGCGATTAATTAGTCGACTGACAGCGCTACTTTTTATGTTTCTCTCCATTTTCTTTCAAGACTGAGATCCCAGTCCCTGAACAGTTCAAAACCATTTGGGATGGCAGCAAGCTGGTCACCACAGCAACCGAGATTGCCGGATAAAGGACCAACCTGTGCGAGAGACCGCCCCCATTGCAGTGTCCTACCTGACTGACCAATGAGCTTAAACTACAAAGTAGAATGGAATGCCAACCAGGTCGACTCTCCTATCAGCCAATCACAGCGGCAATCACATCTTCCTTCAGCTAGTGACATGCTTACCAGAAACACTCGCTCAGTCAATGGCAGGGCATCATTCTCCTTCTATTCCATTGATTAAAACATTAGCACTTGAAATCGATTGCCAACAGTTGGGGTGTTTTCATGTTTTGTTTTTGTCTTGCAGCCATATAAAATAACACATGAATGGCCAACAAGAGGAATCAAGTCATTTTATCATAATTGTGTTTTGTATTTTTGATTCTCTTTTTTTTTGTGCATTTTCTGGTCAGGGGGCAAGTATTGGGGGGAGGGTCACTGCGTTTTCTGTTTGACATATGCAATTCAGATATGAAGCACACAAATGTCCCTCTTCTGACCACCAACACAGACATTTACTGTAACTTTTATTAAAAAAAAAAAATTCCAAAGGATAGTTAGAAATGAAGATTTGTCAAATCTTATTTAGAGGGTGAATTGGCATCTTGAGCAACTTGCAGAATCACAGTTATAATTCCAATCGTGTCATTGAAAAACTATAGTTGCTTTAGAAATTCTCTTTTCCCTCTTTATTTCATCTCATCTTGTATTCCAGAGCACATGCAACATTCCCTGTAATGTAAATAAATTAACATTCCATGGTTCGTGATGGAAAGGTGTGGAAAGCATTTTGATGTCTTGAGTGTTTTTGGCACAAACTGGGGAGGCGGCAGAAAAGACACAGCCTAATGTTCGGATGCTCATGGTACGGTCCGTGTCTCATATCTGATGACGATCTGCTGTACAGATACTGGCTTTACATGAGTTGCGTCCCACCTCTTGCTCTAATCACATGCTTTAACCTTAATTCCAACCTCTTAATCTTTACTTTCCATAATATTGAGGTCATGTGTATGGAATTTCTTTTTTGAATCATTTGTCTTTTTTGCTCTGAGATATAGTACTGGAGAACAAACATCATTAAAACTGTTGCAATAAATAACATCACTTTTTTTCTGTGTCTTTGATGTACTTTATTGAATATAATCGGCAGGTAACTTTTGTTGCGAAAGGGCAATATGAAAATGTTAGCAGAAAGGTGATATAGTGTTGAACAACCTTTAAAGAAACAACCAATATACAGGTGAAACTCGAAAAATTTGAATATAGTGCAAAAGTTCATTTATTTCAGTAAATCAACTTAAAAGGTGAGTAATATATAGACTCATTACATACAAAGTGCGATATTTCAAGCCTTTAGTTGTTATAATTTTGATGATTATGGCTTACAGCTTATGAAAACCCCAAATTCAGAAGTTTTCATTGCTGCAAGCCATAATCATCAAAAATGTAAACAAAACCGTTTGCTAATGCCAATGTTCTTAAGAGGCACTTAAACACGTCCTGTTTAATCCAATGTACAACTTTTATCTGTCTGAGCATTTCAACAAGCCTCAAGTATGTTTGATGCAGTTTAATATTAGTCTCCAAATAGTTGGTAATGGAAGTGGTACACGCTTTATGTGATTAGTAGTAAATAAACACATGGGAAACTGGGCTCGTAAGATTCAATGTTTTATTGTGTGAGAAAAATGAACAGGAAAAAAAGTACACAATTAGAAGTAAAATCTATTTCATTAGGAAGGTTTTTTCATTATTGAATCAGTCAAATAAAAATCAGATCGGTGCAACAAAACAAGACAGAATTAATTCATAATATAAAACAGTGTAAGACTGAGTGTGTGCATAAAATCCCTCAAGCTAATACTTGTTTTGAAAGCATGTTTGATGTGGTTTAATATAGTCTCCAAATAGTTGGTAATTGGTACACCCTTTATGTGATTAGTTGTAAATAAAGACATGGACCACTGGGTTCATAAGATTCAATGTTTTATTGTGTGAGAAAAATTAACTGAAAATAGTGCACAATTAGAAGGAAAAAATAATCGATATTCCATTAAAAAAAGATTTTATTATTATTGAATCAGTCAAATAAAAATCAGATCAGTGCAACAAGACAAAACAGGCTTAATTCATATATGAGACAGTGTAAGACTGACAGTGGAAGTGTGCATAAACTCTCTCGTTGGAAATAAAAGCGAGTCACTGTGTTTAGCGTATGTAGGGAAGTAAATGCTCATTAAACCACTCCCGGGTGAACTGTAGGTGATCTCCATCAGAGGCGAGGAACACAAGCTTTCCTGCAGAATCCATCTCTGCCAACCCCAGGCGATCCTAACAGATACAAAATAACGGTAGATGAATCCCTTATCCCTCTATATACACACTTAATACGGGAAAAGGTTCAGTAAATAATGTGTGCACACCATAGGGTGCACACAGTGCTTTCGAAACGGGATTCATGAAGCTTCGAAACCTTTACGAATCATTTGTTTCGAACCAATGATTCTTAGCGCGCAAAGTCACATGATTTACAAGTCGGGGCGATGATCCATGTGTTTTGTTTTATAAATTTGTAGACATTTTTGGCACATTTGTAAAATATTTAATAGCGTTTTAGTCTCTTATTGGACTGATTAATCAAGCTCTCCATAAAACAAGCACTATGTAATAAAATAAGACACTTCGTATTCAATGGTATTAGATGACTTGTTAATTGCCTTTAATAGATTACACTTTTAATAATAAATTTGCTATTGGTTTGTAAAAGGTGTTTTTTTATGCATGTCTTGTATTGTCGTTGCATTTACATTGTTTTGACCAGCAGGCGTCACCAGCGTGCGGCGTTTTCAGCGCTTACAAACAGTGATTCATTTGGCGAAGCAGTTGATTCAATTGAATCAAAGTTTTCAAAGCTTCGTTTCTCACATCACTAGGTTCAATTGGACAGGAAATGTGGTAACCGTATCATCAAAGTGATAAATAAATAGCAATATTATGCAGGATATAAAATATTTAAAAATAAAATACAAAATGTGGGTTAAATTTAGATAATTAATGAGAGAGAAAAAAAGACAAGCATGTTTACCTCTGTATATATTGCACTTTCTTGCAGCGTTTCCAGCTCTTTACCTTGACCAGCTTTATAGAACCCAAACCACTAATGACGAAAATTCAGTTAGTAAGAGATTTTAATTCAATGATAAAAGAGAGATTTAAAATAAACTGTTGATGTACCTCAGAATCCACAGGATCGACCATAGTGTCCTGCAGGAACTTAACCATGACAAACTTATTCAGAGACATGAGATTCTTCTTGTAGGTCTCGTTAACCACCTGACAGAAATACCATTCATTTACACCACACAGACAAATATATCTATTTTATTGTAATTTCTCCCTTATCCTCAGACTTACCCGCTCCTGATTGATGTCAGCAAGGAAGAGACTGTACTTTTTATACAAGTCATCATTGAGGGGATCGTGCCAGTACTGTGCCTGCACCAAGCTAACATAAAATCACAATCAATATCGCATAAAAAATTAAATATGGCAGCAGCGCTAAGTGTAAATAGCAACAAAATGTATTTTCTTTGCGCTAAGTGCAAACAGTAGTTAGATTATATTTTTTACTTAGTGCAAATAGTGGCAGATAATATTTGCACCTCAGTGTATTGTAGTATATTATAAAACAGTATGCAATAACAACATATTCAGTGTATATGACCATATTGATTGCAATCATAAAAGCTGGATATCTTTTGTAATTTTGACATTGGTGGGCGGAGTTCGTGTAAATAGCCTCTGTCAACAAGGCGGCATATTTGCACTTGGTGTGAATAGACACTCGGAAACAATAATCAGTTTAGAGTAACATGAAATGGTCTGTTGAGAAGCACATCACCAAGCACGCACTGTTTTTGAATCGCATCTGTGTAGGCTCCTGAGTTCAGCTTCTTGCGAATCCAGTCACAGATATGAGAGCTTTCACCAGGACATCGAGGAAGACCAAATACCCCTGTGATTTACAGAAAAGAGGAAGAGAGAACCACATGTCAGACGAAAACAGGATTTAAACTCATTTGAACAACTTTATATTCAGCAAAAAATACTGAAAAATGTATCACGATTTCCACAAAAATATGAAGCAGACCAACTGTTTTCAACATTGATATTTCTCGAGCAGTAAATCAGCATATTAGAATGTAACACAAAGTCAGCTTTGATCACAGGAATAAATTACAGTTTACAATATATTCAAATAGAACAACATTCATTTTAAACCGCAATAATTTTACAATATTTTATTTTTTTTACTATTAAATTAATGCAGTCTTGGTGAGCATAAGAGACGTTATGCTCTTTTTTAACAGTAGTTGGAGACTTTGACATTTTTAACAGTAGTGTGTATAATTTTAAATGTTGTAATAGATTGTGACCGCAAATATTATAAAATTATATTCCATTTAACTTTATTCCTACTCCATTATTTAAAACAGTTGCATATCTTGATAGCCTGGTTAAAACCAGACCATTCTCAGTTGTAACTGAGTTATGGTCTGGCAAAGCGTCATAGATAAATCATTTCCAGAGGGGCGTCACCAACGGACGTCGCGGATAGACCTAAAACCAATCAGAGCGATGAAGGAGATGACGTATGCAGAGCGGCGGAGAAACATCTCCGAGTGTTGTTCTTTGCTCGGTTTTTAACAAAAAGGAAATGTTCAAATCGCTTA
Source organism: Tiaroga cobitis (assembly GCA_030578255.1). Classification (NCBI taxonomy): domain Eukaryota; kingdom Metazoa; phylum Chordata; class Actinopteri; order Cypriniformes; family Leuciscidae; genus Tiaroga; species Tiaroga cobitis. Next base: position 3,281,777 of record CM060609.1, on the reverse strand, counting down.
AAACAGACGCGATAGCTGATTCGAACGAGTGATGTTCGACGGCGGCATCCATCTTTGTAATGTAGGCTACAAAATCTGCTTCAAAATCCCAGCGCTGTCGTCATCGTGTAAAGCCCGCCCCAACGTTTCTGATTGGTGCCTCGATTTCGACGGATTGAAAATGGGCTTGAATGAGCTCTTTGCCAGACTAATTTTCAGAGCAAATCTAAATTTGCTGGAAGTTGTCTGGGTTTTCCCAGGCTAATATCTTGAAGCAACATAATCAAAACAAGGTAGTTATGCCTCATTGTTCCCGTAAACTGCTAACCACTTTTAGGAAGTAATTGTTGTTTTTTTAGGAAGTAAATCACCACAGCGTGAGCAGAGCACATCCGTCACATTACCTTGATGCTGCCCACCGACCGAGATCAGGTTCTTCATCGGGGGTTCAGGACAGCGCTGAGCAACTGCTCGCCTTACGAAAGACAGAGAGGGTAAACGACACGATTAAACTTCCGATAATCCTTTGCATGAATATATTTGTGTAATAACCACTCACAGAAACTGTGACCCTTGGGAGAAGCCCATTGCATTGTAGCCTCCCTTCAGTTTAGGGTCCTGGGACAGCTGATCACAAACGAAAGACACCTGCTCATTGACATCCATGAAGAAGCCATTTTCAGTGTCCTTTGAAACAACGAAACAAAATCAGACACTTTTATTCAAAAACAACAACGGCAATGACAAGAATGGAGGGTGTCGACCTGCTTTACCTGTAGAACTGACTTGCCAATCATCAGGGAAAGCACATAAATTCCTGGGACTTCCTCTTCCACCATCTTCTTCATCGCACCCATGCTCAGTGGATTGCAACAACTGTCTCCTACAAAACACAGTGATAATTACCAATTATCGTAGTAAACGCAGTAGGTAATTTGTGTGTTTAGGTCATTTCACACAAAAAATGCTTTTTCCATAGATCATGACACTAAAAGGTATTTATTAGAATAACACAGATCTTATTCTGACCAAGGCTTTATTAGAATACAGTAAAAATAGCAATATTCTTAAATATCTTTTCAATTTAAAATAACCATTTTCTATTTGTCATCAAATCTGACTGTCAGCATCAATACTCCAGTCTTCAGTGTCACATGATCCTTCAGAAATCATTCTAATATGCTGATTTGCTGCTCAAGAAACATTCATTGTTATTATCAATGTTGAAAAAAGTTGAAAAACTGTGATAACTGTTATTAACACATATAAAACAACCATTCAGATTAGATACGATTAATCGATTTGACAGCACTAAAAATTATATATTCGATTTTCAAATGTATATATAAATTGCATATTTCAAAAAGTTGGTGTCAGTTTTTAGTTGAGTCACTACATGTACACAAAGGCCTTTTTGTGGAGTGACACTGTACATTACCCTAGTGATTCCCGTTATTCAGTGACTCAGGCCTATTATTCACCCGCAGGTTTGATTGATCTGGATGTGATGTGATGTGTCTTACCCATGCCGTGCCATATGACCAGAGGAACAGAGGCATTAGATCCGCACGATGAGCCGCACAGCAGAAACACACACACAGAAACAGCGATGAGGCGAAGCTCCATAGAGAACCTCATTCTTCAATCTCAGTCTGAAGGATTCAACACATTTATATTCTTTAACAGAACACACTTACAGGAAGGGAAAGCACTAAACAAGGAAGTGAATAACTCGATATCGTTTCGTTTCTTTAATATGTGCGAATATACAACCGGAAGCCTCTACTTTGCCTAGTATCTTATATAAATTGCGTTAATAAATGCTTAAAAATGATCAGTTTAAGCCACTGTGTACGTACTGTGATTACTTTCTGTTCCTCAATCACATGACAGACGAAAACACCGCTCACTTCCAACAAATTCTGTTTAAAAAAGATATTATCAACTATAGCATAAAACCGGTCTATAGAAACAAACACAGTCAGTCGATCCCGAGCGTTTAGATTATGATGTTTTCCAGAGCAGGAAGTCTCGAGATCACGTGATCAACACGTAAGCCTAAACAGATCTGACTGTCTCGAAATGCAACATAACACCGGTCAGCATTAATGTTTCCTGGTATTTTAAACATTTAGTACTAATTAAAAAAATGTAAACGGTGTGTAAGGTTATGGAGGGGCCGTAAACGAATCGTCTTCTTTATAAGACATCCAGCGGTTGTCCAGAATCTTACATTTGTTTGGAAACATGTTAATGGTAAGTATAAATAAAAGTGCTCTATATGTCATAGGATACTTTGTATATGTATAAATAACGTAATCTATAAATTAATAAACAACCCTTTGCATACGTGTGTGTGTACAAACACACACATACATAGGCTATATACTGTATGTAAATATATCATCATCATCATATGTTTTTACATTTCGCTGATGTTTTTTTCACGTTTTAATATTTATGCTGAGTCAAGTAAAGAGGAGGCAAATAATGCCACCTGTATCACTGATGGTATCGACATAAAGATGTTGGATTTTGTGGCTGATGTTTATTCACAACATGTCAGCTGATCTATACTAATAACCTTTGTGCTGTTCATATGTTATGCTCATATGCTATCATCATGTGCTCAAAATCTACACTAGAGATAATGGGAGTTTAAACCTATATGATATGATATTTTACGGTTTCTATAGTGCTTGCACAATTTGCTACACGAGGTTTGGGCTTCACAATAGATGCAGTGAGTGAACTAATACTATTAGTGAATACTGAATGCTATTATACCTTTTAAATGAAGAGCTTCCTGATTAATTTGGGCAATAGTATTTAATGACATGAAAATCACAAAGATTGAAAGGAGAATGTGGAGATGTTTACATATGTGCAATATAACATATGACCTGAATTGCAATAAATAATATTAAAGACTAGAACAGATCTGGAGAGAAAAAAACAGGATAAAAAAAAAGCAATGCTAAAGATGTAATAGTATTTGAAAGGAATCAATGAATGAACCCAAAAGGTCACGAACGAAGAACATTGTCATAGAATTCGTGAATCAAAGAAAACTGAGACAGACACATTTGCATAATGAATGATCACAGGAAGATTAAAAAATATATATTGTTCATGATGGATGGTCCAACAGAAAAGGAAGAGCCCATAGTGAATGGACTGATGCTATCAAACACTAATGTGGAGCATTAGACAGAAATATATGGAATTGGAAACAGAATACTAGTAAATACAGCATCAGACACACAGGCACTGAGCCTACGATTGTTGTTGATGATGATGATGAAATTGTTTAAGGTTAATGGATTTTAACACCACAAATGAGATCAGTTGCATTATCTGAAATGGGTCGTCAAATCAACCAATGTTCGGAAAACTTCCTCAGCTCAATTTTTTTATTTTAATATTTCTTTCTGAAGACAAAAATAAATAGTGATGAAAGACAAAATATTAAGTGCAATGAATGAATTTTGACTGTGTAAAAATGACTGTAGAAAGATGGCAGCATCTTTATTTTATGATCTCCATATCTCTGCCAAAAGAAATGTGTGTTAAGAACCAGAATCTAAAAGGATTTTAAGATATCTTTAATACTTCTAGAGTTACAGGCATGCAAATTTGGGGCAAAAAAAAAAAAGTGCTTTTTCCCATTTCTGAACTTTCACCGTTGGCATATAATGCAACAAATATTGCTAAAGTCAACAGATTTAACTAATAAACCTACCAATCTAACCTGACCTACCATCATAAAATAATGATGCTGCCTCTTTCTAAAGTTATTTTTTACCCCCCTGTAATTTGGCTTCAAATCTCAGGTGAAAATAATAATTTTGACCCTCTACAAAACTGTGAATTACTCTGTGTAATAAACATCTGTGACATATTTCTTTTACCAGAGGAATGACCCAAATGTCTTGTTTTTGTTTCAGGATTTGTGGATGTCATACTTCAACTAGCTCAAGTTTAGCTCAAATCTTCCACCTTAACCGTTGCGATCATGGCGCTAAACCACGGCTACTCCATTAACTCGAGCGCAGACGACCAGGACAGTGACACTGCGCCACTTTTAGAAAGAGAAGTGGAAAAAACCACAGGTTAGTCAGCGATTTGATCTTTTGCAGTTCATTAAAAATCTGCATGAAAAGTTGTGGTGTGTTTTTAATGAGCTTCATAGGTCTTGTCACACAAACACTACTGTTGAAAAGTGTGGGGTCAGTAAGATTTTGAATGCTTTTCAAAGAAGTCTCTTATGCTCACTGAGGCTGCATTTATTTGATCCAAAATACAGTAATATTGTGAAATATTATTACAATTTAAAATAGCTGTTTTCAATTTAAAATGTAATTTATTCCTATTTTCATTCGCCGTTGCTTCATCCATGTTTCTGTGGTCACTGAGTTTATTTTCAGGATTCTTTTACTATTCTTGATCAATTTAATGCGTCCTTGAATAAAAGTCGAATAAAAGTATTATTTTTAGTCCTGTCAAATCGATTAATCGCGATTGACCGCATCTAACATAAAAGTTTGTGTTTGTGTTTATTTAATATATGTGTGTGTAGCCTATATATAATTATATTTATATATATTATATTTGTGTATATTTTTTTATATATATACTGTGTATATACACACACACAAACTTTTATGTTAGATTTAGGCTTCTTTCAAAAAGAAAAAAAATCTAACTGACCCCAAACTTATGCAAAGTAGTGTACTAAGTGACTATATAGATTTTATATTTATATTTTATTTTTATATATATTAATATATTTTTTAAATATATAATTATTTGACATTTCAGAATGTGTTTGTATGTGTGACAGTGCCTCCCAAATGCTGCTCAGTGCGATGCAATCTGGCTGCTATGATGTTCTTTGGCTTTGCTGTGGTTTATGGTCTGCGTGTAAATCTCAGTGTTGCCATGGTTGCTATGGTAAATGGAACCAATGACCAGCCGTCATCCAAAAGCAATGTATCAAACGAGTGTCCAGGACCCTCCCATACACTTGACAACAACAGCCAAAGCTCAGAACAGCCAGGGGTAAGAATAAACAGCACACAGCTTTTCATGCTCTGAACCTCGCAGGTCTCCACACATGTCATGGATCTGTTCTTATACACTATCGTTCATAAGTTTGGGGTCGGTAAGATCCTTCCCTCGGGCCATTTTGATTCTAGGAGTTTTGTGCGTGAAATTTTAAAAAGTAACAAATCCTTCCCTCGCGGGTCAATTTGACCCCCTTAGGAATGAATGGAATGCGAGGAATGCTTCAGTACTCATAGAAAAACCTAAAAATGCTCAAAATTCAAACTAAAAATGCTAAAATTTCACCAATGATTTTATAATGTCTACACACCGGTATGTATCTGAATGCATACTGAAGTTAACTGACTTTAGGACCCAGCGGAACAGCTCATTTGCTCCAGATACAGCTATAAGGCCTATGAAATATGACATGAAATATCATGTTATATTATTATTGTTGTCAACAAGAGGTTGGCAAAGACACCCAATGTAAGATATTTTGAGCTGAATTAAAAGGGTTATACATGAAATTTTTAGTTATTTTGAATTTACATTGAAAGAATGTGAAGAATGGGCTTAAATTATTATTTATTTATTTATTTTTACTGATAAAATCTAGTAATTCAAAGGCAAATTCAATGAAAAATAACAAAAAATCTCCCCCAAAAAATTGCATTAAAAAGAGAAAAAATATTATCAAAATGAAATAATGTTTCTGGACAAAAAAAAAGTATAATTTTTGGGCTTCGGGTCATTTTGACCCGTGAGGGAAGGATTTGTTGCGAAGTGCGAGGGAAGGATGAGATGTTTTTAAAAATAATTTTAATCCTGTTAAGCCAAAGCTGAATTTTCAGCATCATTACTCCAGTGTTCAGTGTCACATGATCCTTCAGAAATCACTCTAATATCCTGATTTTCTGCTTAAGAAACATTTCTGATTATTATCAATGTTGAAAAGATTCTTTGATTTGATTTGATTGACTTTATTAATCCCACACTGGGGAAATTCCATTGTTACAGCAGCTCCAGTAAGATACAAAATATAAGAATAGAATAGAGTCAAATTAATTACAATATTAATAATAAACCAACTGTATTTACACAATAACCAACCTTATGTAAACAGACCATCTATAAACACAAATATACAAATAAATATGCGAATAAATAAAGGTAATATTGCACAGTTGGAAGTGATACAAAGTTAATAAATAGATAAAAAATGTAGTGCAAAATATTGTCCAGTGCTACTGGATGGGACGTTTAAAAGAACAGCATTTATTTGAAATAGAAATTTTTTAGAACATTATAAATGTCTTTACTGACACTTTTGATCCGTTTAAGGCTTCCTTGGGTTGCAGAATAAAAGGATTAATGGGATAGTTCTCCCAAAAATGACAATTTTGCCGTCACTTAGTTTTTCCAAACCTGTATGAGTTTCTGTCTTCTGTTGAACACAAAAGAAGATATTTTGAAGAATGGTGGTAATCAAACAGGTGATGGTAGCCATTGAGGAGGAAAAATAATACAATGGAGGTCAAGAGCTACCGGCGTCAACTGTTTGATTACCACCATTCTTCAAAATATCTTCTTTTGTGTTCAACAGAAGACAGAAACTCATACAGGTTTGGAACAACTTGAGGGCGAGTAATTTAGTTTGAACTATCCTTTTAATGTCTTTAAATAACCACAACAAAAATCTTACTCACCCCAAACTTTTGGCCTGTAGTGTACAGGTAAAGCTCGAATAATTAGAATATCGTGCAAAAGTTCATTTATTTTTAACTAATTCAACTTAAAAGGTGAAACTAATATATTGTATGCAAAGTGCGATATTTCAAGCCTCTTTTATAATTTTGATGATTATGGCTTACAGCTTATGAAAACCTTTTCACAATATTCTAATTTTGAATTTGGGGTTTTCCTAAGCTGTAAGAAAGACATAATCATTAAAATTATAACAAAATAAAGGCTTGAAATATCTCACTTTGCATACAATATATTAGTTTCACCTTTTAAAGGTGGGGTATGTGATTTTCTTTTTTGACCATTTTTTCAAAATCACTTGAAATCCTATTCCTAACCCACTTACAGCCACTGAGTTAGAATCACTGAAATGAAAATTAAGCAATTTAATCATCTGTGGAACGGGCAGGACTCGAAAAACTCCAGCCGATCATTTCCAAGACCACCTAGAATCATTGGACAGTAAGTGCGTCAATCAAACGGTCGTACCATCCCCCCCTCCCCCCACCCCCCTCGAGCGAATCAGGGCCAGCGTTGGAGGAAAGAAGGTAGGACGTTTTGAGTTGTGTATTTTTAAAATCTGCCGGCCGTTTTGCAAATCACATACCCCACCTTTAAGTTGAATTACTGAAATAAATGAACTTTTGCACGATATTAAAATTTTTCGAGTTTCACCTGTATAAACAAAATTTTTGATTCTTGTCATATTTCTCTCTCTTTAATTTTCTTTCCCAAGATTCCAAGATACCCATGGAGTCCCGAAACACAGGGAATGCTGCTTGGTGCGTTCTTCTTTGGATACCTGTTTACTCAGGTCCCGGGTGGATACCTGTCAGGTCGTTTCGGGGGAAGCCTCTTCCTCGGTGGTGGTGTTCTTGGCACGGCCGTCCTCACCCTCCTCACTCCACTGTCAGCTCAGCTCGGGGACAAGTGGCTGTTCGCCCTGCGTGCGCTCGAGGGATTCGGGGAGGTTAGGGACGCTTTAGTGACCAGAAATCCTCCGCACTGATACGTCGGTAACACTTTAGAAAAGGGTTCATTAATGCATGAACTAACAATACATGTGTTACTGTGTTAGTTCATCTAAATACAGCTGTTTATTGTCTGTTCATGTTAGTTCACAGTGCATTAACTAATGTTAACAAATACAACCTTTTGATTTTAATCATGTTTTAGTACATGTTGAAATTAATATTTTAAATCTCTTTAGTAGTTTTTCTGCTTGGAACATCAAGTCAACAGATAATAACACTGAATTTATGAAATTATCATTCCACACTGTTAATACCCCAATAAGACCCTCCCTCAAATAAACAGCCTACAGCTTCCAATACGGAAAGAAAGAAAATAAATAAATAAATAAATCGAAATTGATACTAAGATTAATAAATGCTGTAGAAGTATTGTTCATTCTAATGTTAACTAAAGAACCTTATTGTAAAGTGTTACCCATGATTCAAGTGGAGAGTGTGTAAAATGTGCATCTGTATTTGAGTGTGTGTGGTGTTTTTGTGTCGAGGGTGTGACGTTTCCTGCCATGATGGCGATGTGGTCCCGCTGGGCTCCTCCGTTAGAGAGGGCTCGTCTCATGACGTTCTCCGGGGCAGGGTCGAGCTTCGGTGCCTTCGTGGCTCTTCCTCTCACTGGCCTCATCTGCCATACTCTGGGATGGCCCGCAGTCTTCTACTCCTGCGGTGAGGGATGCAAACGTTAAAGGGTTAGTTCACCCAAAAATGAAAATTAAGTCATTAATTACTCACCCCCATGGTGTACCAACCCCGTAAGGCCTTCGTTCGTCTTCGGAACACAAATGAAGATATTATTTATGATTAAATCTGAGAGGTTTATGACTGCTACATAGGCTCCCTAAGGGAATGAATCCTGACGGGTCAGAAAGTCAATGAAGGAAATGTTTAAATATTCCATGTCACAACAGTGGCTCAACTATAAGTTTATCAAGCGACGAGAATACTTTTTGTGCGAAAAAACAAACAAAAATAACGACTTTATTCGACTATTCCTGTTCTTCCTTGTAGGCCTGAAACGAGACTTCAAGAGATTTCCACGACGCGCACGCGTGAGAACTGAAGTAGTTGAAGGAGATCGCAATTCTCGCGCATGCGTCGTGGAAATCTCTTGAAGTCTCGTTTCAGGCCTACAAGGAAGAAAAGGAATAGTCGAATAAAGTCGTTATTTTTGTTTGTTTTTTTCGCACAAAAAGTATTCTCGTCTCGTCGTTGCGACATGGAATATTTAAACATTTTCTTCATTGACTTTCTGACCCGTCAGGATTCATTCCCTTAGGGAGCCTATGGAGGAGTGATCAACCTCTCAGATTTAATCATAAATATCTTCATTTGTGTTCCGAAGACGAACGAAGGTCTTACGGGGTTGGTAAAGCATGGGGGTGAGTAATTAATGACTTAATTTTCATTTTTGGGTGAACTAACCCTTTAAGAGAATGTCAATAATAGAAATCAATACAAGGATGCATTAAATTGACAATAAAGACATTTATTATGTTACAAAAGATTTATATTTCAAATAAATGCTGTGCTTTTGAATTTTATATTCATTTAAGAATGCTGAGATTTTTTTTTTATTATGGTTTCTGCAAAAATATGAAGCAGCACAACTGTTTTCAACGTTAATAATCAGAAATGTTTCTTGAGCAGCAAATCATCATATTAGAGTGATTTCTGAAGGATCATGTGACACTGAAGACTGGAGTAATGGTGCTGAACATTCAGCTTTGATCACAGGAATACATTACATGTTAATCTTAATTAAATTAGAAAACAGTTATTTTAAATTGTACTAATATTTTACAATATTAGTGTTTTTACTGTATTTTTGATTAAATAAATGCAGCCTTGATGAGCAGAAGATACTTTTTCAAAAACATTTAAAAAAAAAAAATCTTACCAACCCCAACTTTTGAACAGCATCTTTCGCCTTCATATTTTTAATATCATGCTTAATGTAATATAAATAAAATTATATCTTGTATTTTTTGTATCCAAACATATATGTATTAAAGTGTTTTTACCACCAGGTGGCGCAGGGTGTCTTTGGGCAGTGATTTGGTTTCTCCTGGTATCGGATGAACCCCGAACTCACCCAAGAATTAGTGACCGAGAGAAAGATTACATAATTACCTCAATCGGTTCACAGGTATGATCTACTTTTGATGATGCATACAGTTTGGTCGTCTCTTTATTCAACAGGGGTAAGTGAGTCAGTCATGCTAAAGTCCTCGGGTCTTTAAACTGGCTCCCAGTTACATTTAGGATTGATTTTGAAGTATTATTGCGGGTATATAAATCATTTAATGGCAAGGTCAAGGTCAGCTTTATTGTAAATTTCTTCACATATACCAGACATACAAAGAAATCGAAATTGCGTTTCTCCCGAATCAGCTAATCAACCATTTTTAAGAAAAACAAAATACTTAAAAACCAATACAGCAGAGAGAAAACTTCCTGTATTCTAGAAAGAGAGTGCAATATTTCTATATACAAGAATTAGCAGCAACCCAGGTTTGGGCTAGGACCTCAATATATTGCATATATACTCACTGAATATAAACCCAATAGATCACTCAGATCATTAGGATCACATCAGCTAGAAATACCAAGGGTTCGCTCTACGCATGGAGAGTCTGCTTTAGCTATTATGCTGGAACAGTTTCCAGAGGAGATCAGATGTGCTCCTACAGTCACATCCAGACTCAAAACACTCCTGTTTAGCTGTGCATTTACTGAATAAACTCTGTGCCGCTGTTCGACTGACTGTATTTTTAATTCTAAACTGTTTTAATTATTCATATTTCTTTTGATTATTTTAATTTCTTCTATGTAAAGCACTTTGAATTACCATTGTGTATGAAATGTGCTATATAAATAAACTTGCCTTGCCTAAAAATAAAATCTAGCATGATGATATGTAAATGTGTTATTGTGCTTAGAACTAATCATTAAATAACATGAATTTCCAACATCATAATTAATCTGTGGTTTAGATCTACAGGCATTTATGATGCTTATTTTTCTCAGTTTTGACGTTATTTCTGAGATGTAAACTTAAAATTGCAAAAAAAAAAGTAAAAATTGTGAGACGTAAACTCATAGTAGAAGAACGTATTTCTCTTTTTATCTCACAATTCTGACTTTATTTCTCAGAATTGCGAGTTAGCAGTTCGCACTAGCTATTTTCTCTGTTTTTAGGGGACTCCTCATGGTTGGTCAGTGCCTTTAGTGTCTATGCTCTACTCTGTGCCTCTTTGGGCCATAATCATCTCACAGATGTGCTCCAACTGGTCTTATTACACTCTCCTCACCTCACTTCCCATCTACATGGACACTGTGCTCCACTTTGATTTGCAACAGGTGAGGCAATCGGTGTATTTCGATTGAACCAGTCTGGTTTCTATACTGCGTCTCACTCTTTCTTGTCATCATCCAGAACTCGTTCCTCTCTGCTCTGCCGTATCTGTTTGGCTGGCTGTTCTCCGTGGGCTCAGGTGTGCTGGCAGACGAGCTGCTGGAGAGGGAGCTCCTGAGTGTCACCGCCATACGCAAGATATTCACTTTCATTGGTATGTGATTTGAATGGAAGCCACGGAATAAAACTAAATTACGGAGCCGACGTGCAGACAAGAAATGTACATCGTGGCCACGAGTTAAGAAATCGTTCTCTCGTTTTAGTGAATATATTTAGAAAAACATGCTGATGTCTTGGTAAGTCGTGGCCTCGTGGGAAAGAATCGTTAAACCGTGGCCATGATATACTTTGCCATGATGTCATGTGTGGGGTTCCATACAAACTAAAAAAAGACAACTGCAACTTCTTATCTCACAATTCTGACTTTATTTCTCGCGATTCCAAGTTTATAACTCGCAATTCTGACTTTTTTTCCTTAAAAATTGTGATATCAACTCTAAATTTGGAGTAAAAAATTCAGAATTGTGAGATAAAAAACGTAATTTTGACTTTTTTTGTCACAATTCTGACTTTTCCCTCACAATTGTGATTTATATCTCGCAATTCTGCCTTTATAACTCGCAAATTTGAGTTTATATCACAATTCTGAGGGGAAAAAAATGTAAAATTTTTCTCAGTTCTGACTATTTCTCAGAATTGTCTCACAATTTTGACTTTTTCTTGTAATTTTAGGTTTATATCACAATTCTGAGGAAAAATAATTCTCAGTTTCTATTTTTTTTCTCAGTTCTGACGTTATTTCTCAGAATTGTGAGATATAAACTTAAAATTGCAACAACGAAAAAAAGTACAACTTGTGAGACGTAACCTCGTAGTTAAAGAACGTATTTCTGTCTTTTTATCTCACAATTCTGACTTTTGTTATCGCAATTGCGAGTTTATCACAATTCTGTCTTTATTTCTCTCATTTATGACTTTATTTCTCAGCATTCCCAGTTTGCAGTTCGCTCTAGCTATTCCAAGTTTATATCTCACAATTCTGTTCCAATTGCGAGTTTATATCTCTTAATTTCTCAGAATTGTGAGACAGACTCGGAATTGTGAGAAAAACTTTCGAAAAATTGTGAGATAAATAGTCACAATTCTGTGGACGGACGATTTGGGACATTTTTTTTTTTTGTCACAAATTTGAATGAATATTTATGGTGACCAAGTGTAAGAGGGGACAGATACCTAGCTTATAGGCAATTTTATTGATATTTTTGTGTCTTGTGTCCCATAGGTCTGTTTCTTCCCGCTGTTTTCCTGCTGGCGGTGGGCTTCTCGGGCTGTAGCGCTGTGATGGCCGTGACGTTTCTGACTATGTCCAGTGCGTTTGGGGGTTTCAGTGCTGCTGGCGTCTTCCTTAACCAGATTGATATTGCTCCACGGTACAAAAACTAAACCGCTTGACTGGCTGAACAAAGCTGTTCAGTCGTAATGTAGATATGTAGGCTATGAGTTCCTTCTGGAGTTTCCTATTGGTTTTTGAAGAATTTTGAAGAAAAAGAAGAGTAAAATCAAGTCTGTGGTTAAAATGATTTGTTATCAGACAGTCTATCAATTAAGTACATCTTCCACTTTTGTTGCACCAGTTATATATCCATATTTTCTCAGGTATGCGGGAATGCTTCTAGGAATCACAAACACTTTTGGGACCATCCCTGGTGTTCTTGCACCAATTGTAGTGGGTTACTTGACCAAAGATGTAAGCTGTCGCTTTATACATTATATATCTACAGTTTGAAGTCATTTTGATATGTTTTTTGATATATTCTCCCTTTCTTTGCTCCGACCAGCACTCAGTTACAGGATGGAGGCATGTGTTCTGGTTGTCAGCTGGAGTGAGCGCCTTCGGAGCCATTTTTTACGTCATCTTTGGCACTGGAAAGATTCAGAGCTGGGCAAGGACAGATGAGGAATCAGACACAGATACACACAATTAAACATTCCAGTTGACCAATTCAGAGGGACATTAGGGATATGTTCAGAGGGATATGTTACCAGTCAAAAGTTTGGACACACTTCGCTTTGTTTTTCATGATCTTAAAAAAACAAACACATTGGTAACACTTTATTTTACTGTGTCATTGTTATATAAATAAATCCGGGCCGGGACTCGATTAAAAAAAATAATCTAATTAATTAGAGGCTTTGTAATTAATTAATCGAAATTAATCGCATTTTAATTGCATAAATATTTGACCTGAGAACAGTGAGAAGTAATTTTTTTCACATGGATTTTTAGTATACCATTGAATAATGACTGAATACATAAGCTTAAGCAACAAAATATTGTTTATTTTTGTTCAACCAAGTCCAGCAGACCAGTGTTTTTTGCCATTAAGTGTAGCAATAGCATATTGCTACACTACACTAATAGCAATAGCGAATTCCTTGTTGCATAGCTTGCACACAACCATGCTCTTATCGACGCTTCCATCCGTTCGTTTTTGTAACAAAATTTCCCATCCACCGGCCAACCAAAGCGATCTCGTCAGCTTCTTCGTCATGAACGGTAGTTGTTGCGCCAGTATAATCGGTCCGCCGAAACTCATCCAGTGAGAAACGTTCCGCGGTGCAAAAATAAGTGCGATTAAAAATATTTTTTTGTGTAATTAATTAACGCGTTAAAGTCTGTAGTTAATTAATCTTAATTAACGCGTTAAAGTCCCGGCCCTATAAATATATATATTACATGTATTTACTATTGTAGTAACTATAAATTGTGCTTAATTACATGCAACTAACTCTAAATCATACCAAACCCTATAGTAAGTACATGTTGTTACTTAATATTTTTCGGTACTTAAATGTATAATAACAGTGTAACAAAGACACCTTAAAATAAAGTAACCAAAAATTGTGACTTTACATGCTTAGACAAATATAAAATGTGCCTACTACTACCAATTCTTTTAAATTAACCAGATAGTATTTTTTTTTAGGTCACTACATCATTTCCATACTTTGAATACTATTATTTATATAAAAAAAACGGAAATGCTATAAAAAAGTGTCTGTCCAAACTTTTGTCTCTGATATTAATTATATTTCACTCAGGGTTTTTAAGGGAAAACCGGAAGTGCCTTAACAACAACAAGTTGCTGTTTATTATTCTGGCGATATTTTACTCGTTGAGTTAATCATGATTGAAGGATGGAATTTAATGAAATAATTCCGTTTCATAATTCTATTACTTTTGCTATCTTATAAATAAGTGTAATATGTGTTACATTGGTGAAAAGGTACAAATTTAGAGGATTCAACCTTATTTTATTGCAATTGAAAATACTTATTAATAAGCACTTTAATGCATCAATAATGAAAATACTTGACTCTTTTTGATACCAATGCTTTTCGGGTCATTTTAATCTGGATAATGAAGTAACTACTCTATCAATTGTGTCAGTTCAGCTCTGGCTGCCATCTAACATTTTCATGAAAACCATGGTCTTTCCGTTTTACTGACAGATAGTGTTCATATTTACTGGAATAGACCAGACGGAAATTATAGTTTCAATATTGTTTGAAACTTGCCTTTTTCAAAAGTTTACATGTTTAATGAGTTAAGTCATTAAGTTTCACTTAATGTTTATTTTAAGCACTCAATGTGTCTCTGTTCGAGTCACAATGCCAACGACATGAATATCTCATTGCTTAGTATTTTAGTTTTATTTTTTTAAATATAAATCCTAAATATTTCTGTACAATAAATGCAATGCAATGTTTACAGTGCAGATTTAGGGTCATGATTTAGAGATCACTAATCAAACATTTGCATTCCTATGTGCGATTACAGAGTAAATAACCTCTGCTACATTGATGTATGATAAAAGATATATGATATATGAGCCAATAGACCCAACCACACTCTAATTAAAGGGACAGTTCACCCAAATGATGTCATCATTTGCTCACCCTCATGTTGTTTCAAACCAGTGTGAGTTTCTTTATTCTGTTGAACAAAAAAGTCTGTTTTGTTACCAAAATTCTTTAATATATAATCTTTTTTGTTCGATAGAAGAAAGAAACTCATACAGGTTTGGAACCACTTGAATTTTTTTTTTTTTGGGTGAACTATCCCTTTAACTGACGCTGTGCGGTGACGGCCAGCAGGTGGCGCATCACATCGGTGATAAATGGCTAGGTTATAAGAATGTCGCAAATTTTACACCAGATAGTACTGAGTGTTTAAATGCTATATGTATTTAAAATGTGTAAGCCTATAACTAAAACGGTTGATGGGTAACAATACCAGAAATATGCACAATGACACGGCCCCCGGTATTTACGTTACAGTAACATCAGCACAGTAGAGAAAACGACCCGGATGTACTTTGCTGAATGCGGCAAGATCTCACGTGATTGCTTATTTACATCAGGCGTGACCCTGATGTAAGTGTGAGGAATGTAATGTAGCCTGACTGGATGTTTTAACTCTTCGTTTCATTGATATAGTGCGAATTTTGATGTGATGTATCGATTTTATCAACAAGACAGCGGCATATTCTTACTATTTTAGGCTAGTCTTATTAATTGTACGTTACCTATTGTAAAAGCACTTATTCCTTATTTCCAAAATTTTGTGTTTAAATAAATGATCTGGTGGACAAAACTAAGCCTGGGAGAGTCGTAAAATAACCTTTCTTATGTTATAGTTTTACTAGCTGTTCAAGGGAGCAAAGTATTTGATCTATGAACTTGAACTTTCCATAACATATCCTGTTATATTGTTAATTAAATTACTGTAGATGAGTCATATTTTCTTTTCTGCCTGAAAGACCCTATCGGGGAAACATTAGGCTTATATAGCCTTTATATGAACTCGTTTTTTTTTTAATCGTTTTTATTTTGTATATGTAACTTCTTTTTAGCAGTTGTGAAGTGACTTCCTTTCATTCATAGACATTTGCATTCTCGCCAAATGTGTGAGACAGATGCATGAGGTTCTCACACATGCAGATGTGTGTTCCCTGACCCCCAGCCATTTGCATTACACCTTAAAAATGCATGGGGGAAAATGCATTGCAAATCAAGTGTAAGTTTGTTGCCTTGAGGGGGAGGTGGATGATTTCTACCTTTTAGGTTAAAGGTTTTTTTCTTTGTTACAAGATTGGCCTAATATTTATGACTATATTGGACATTTTGAAGGCTTTTTTAAAGGTATGTTATGCTTGAATATTTTATAAGCGAGTTTTATCTTTTGAACTAGAGTACAATAATTTAATTATATGTCAAATAATGTATTTCATATCTGATATAAAGTTAGAAAGCCCAAGGATTCTTAGTCACCACATCAATATTGACCCTTTTTTGTATGGAATATTGCAGTATTTCTTATAAATGATTTATCCGTGCACATGATTATTTTCATGTGCCTCATAATCTTTAATCAAAATAACTTCCTCTCCCTCTTGCAGCAACATTTCTTCTCTTCTCTGATGATGTGTTTACTGGTGGGAGGGCGGAGCAACCTGTCAATCACATGAGATCAACTAATAGCAACCCACAACCATTCAATCAATTCCTCACAGACAAATCAAGTCCCGCCCTACGTTTTTAAAGCTTTTCTTTCTTTCTTTCTTTTTTATTCTAGAAACAAATGATGCAAATATACAAACAACTTCAGGGGTACATTAAGGTAAAAAAAAACATTCGTTTGTGAAGACATAAGTATTAAAGATAATCATTTACATACATATATGTGTATGTACATACATATAAATAAAAGACATAAAGAAAAAGATAAAAAGTTAAGTACCATACATTTTTGTAGGGAAACAATACTAATGGGATAGATAATTAGAAAAAAAAAACAATCAAAAAGCTAAACAAACAGAAAGCTAAAAACAACACTTATTACAAATGAATCTTTCATATTATTTCAGGAATCTATCATATTTTTTTTATTGCTATGTTTAAACTAAAAGACTTAAGCAGTGAGTTTACCTCAATCAAAAAATGTGAGAGAGTATGAGGTGGGCCCATAAATTTCTGTTTATGGATAAAAAATTTGCCACACAAAATAAAGTTTTGTTCTTGTTCCAGAAGCTTTTTCATTCAGATTTATGTCACAAATATAGGGAAACTTCCATTTCATGCAGACTTTAAAATAGATGCATGTATAGCAATTTACATTACATTTGCATTTATTCGTTTAGCAGAAACTTTGATCCAAACCAATTTATGAGGCAAAACTCAAAAGCATTGCTGCAATACTTAAAAAGTAAGCCATAATGCAAAGCTATCTTGCACTGAGGACTTCTGTGTTTGAGCCTTGAGAGAGAAGTTCAGGCCTTTCCCTCTGTATTGCATGACTCAACACTGATCTCATGCCAGACTCTGACGTTGATTCGTGGCACACATTCCCTGCCCTCCCCCACACTTGTGGAGTGCCTGAGATAGAAACCAAATGGCAATTTATCTGGATAAATAGCTATTAAGCCTGTTAGCATTGTGCTGCTACATGCACCAGGCAAACCGGTCAGACCCGACCAAGAGTCGCCCCTATAAACAAAAAGACAAATGTTCAGTGGTTTGAAACGGTTTGATATGCTGAGCTGTGTTTGTATGTTGGGTTGGGACTCCAGACAGCTGTGCTGAGTGAATAGTGATCATCTTTGGGCTGTGTGTGAGGAAAAGTGGGAATCGCCGCAGTGAATGTGCCAACTTTTTTTTTTTCTCAATTGCTGTGGAATCTCCTTTTTTTTTCAGTCATATGACTGGTTGCTTACGCAATTTTGTTAGCTTAATTTTCTAGGATTACTGTTAAAGAAGACCACAATCATGATTAATAAAGAGATTTTTAAAAGGATTTGTTTGATTATTTACTTGTAGGTTCGGGTTGACTTAATCAGAGTTGTTCAGGCTTTTTTAAAATTTAGATTAGCTGTTTCGCAAGCATCAAGTTGACAGACCTATTTTTTTTTATTAAAATAAAGTTTCTTACCGGTATTTCAAAATGATGTAACAACAGCTGCAAGGCATGCAGTATTGAAACAAAATTGCAATGTGGAAGTAAAACAATTTTGAATGTGTGTTAAATATATTTAGCACATTAATGGAATATTTCATGTCATGAACACATCCGTTTTTTCCATGGTTCATTTATTTATTTAATGCAGTGTACAATGCGTAGTAGTTTTATCAACTGATGTCTTTTGTGGACATAAATAATAAAATTCCAATGTCCTCCTAAACCCACTAAACTTAATTTTCACTCAATTTATTGCAAATTTAGAAAACTGGTTTATACTGTGCTGCCCTGCATATTGTCTCATTATTATTAATGCACATAATTACGCTTTTTATTTCTATGTATTATCTTTTGACTATGCAAAGCATTGCATGCATGAAGGACACTGTCTGAAGACAACAGTACTAAATCATGAATTAAATTATATTTGACTCAAATAGACAGTCGATCCTTATCACTGTCGTCTGTGTGATGTGGGGCACAAACGTATGCGACCTATAGTGAAATATTGGTCTATTATGCTTAAGTTCTTATGAATAGTATTGCAAGTTATATTATAAAAGTTTTGTCCCCCTTTTTCTTTTATGACAGCAGTACTTTTGAGCTGCAAGTTTGTGTAAAACCTGTTTTATCATGTTCTCCAGCATTTTTTTTAAATCCTAAAACACTATTTATTATTATTATTAGCAGGTTTAAATAAAAAAATCCCAGATTTCCAGTGATTTCTTTGACTTTAGACTCTGATAGTCACAGTATTTGTGGCCCGACTGTGCGCCTGTGCTGCTGATCTTGACTGTTAACAGCAGCTGTCGACCACGCATCTGTTACCTAGAGAGAGTTAACTGGAGACGCCAGCTCTTTGAAATAAAGCTATGAGGAAAGCAAGACATTGAGGATGGCGTTAAAGGCTTGTATAGCATTGAAGGGAATGGAGGATTCTCTACACTGCAATGAACAACAATGAACTCTGAATGTATTAAATGCATGCAAACTAAGGTAAATTACGAAAGTCTCATTGCCTCCCATGGGCTTATGTTTTAAAATAGGCTCGTCGAAATCTCACCATTCTGCAAATAGTCCTATCTGATGGCATTTGAATCTGAATAGATGAACCAGCGGGTGGAGATGCGTCAGAGGCAATAGACCTGAGTGCCCTTATCGACTCTGTGCTATTGCTGACTCATTTACATACAGGACTGGACTGATCACTGTGTCTCTTGGTTTCATCAACTAAAATACAATTATAATTCCTGTCCATTCACTGAAACTGATGCAAGAAGTCAGCCGTATAATCATATTTTTTACTTTGAGCACAAAGATGAAAAAGAAATGAACAGCGGTGTATATCTGCACCGCAGCAACTTTAACCAAACCCAAATAATTAGATGTGAACTTTTAAGAAGTAAATGTGATGAAATTATTCAGTTTAATCACTGATATAATGCAGTTTTAGTTTTATAGTGATGATTCCTGTCAGTCATCATAAAGACATCAAAAATTGAACTTGTCTGGTAAGCAAATACATTTAAAATGGAAAGACTAAAGAGACAAATGTGTAATATTTAAAAAATATATTTATGTGTAATAAAGATTATTTATTGCCTATCTGTATTGGTATCTCAAAATATGTGGTATATATAACAACATATTTTCCCATTATGTACAATAGCGATCAAAATTAGGAAATGTTTCTGAAAGTAATATAGGCCTATAGAAAAAAAATGTGTTTATTCAGCAAGGATGCATTTAATTGAACAAAAGAGACAGTGAAGACATTTATATTGTTACAATAGATTCCCTGTTAGAATAAACAGGGCCTTTTTTTAAAAACCTTTCTATTAAAATAATCCAGACAAAAATGTATCACAGTTTTCTCAAACATATTAAGCATGCAAAAGTGGTTTAAACATGGATAAAAATAAGAACCATTATTAATAACTGAGCACAAATAATAATTGAGCACAAAATCAGCATTTTACTATTTCTAAGGATCATGTGACACTGAAGACTGGAGTAATGATGCTGCTTTGATCACCGGAATAAATTACAGTTTAAAATATATGACAATAGTCATTTTAAATTGTAACAATATTTCACAGCATTACTGTATTTTTTCATCAAATAAATGCAGCCTTGGTGAAATTAAGAGGCTACTTTCAAAAACATTTAAAAAAACGTAATGTTTCAAACTTTTGACTGTATGTTTTTATACTGTATATCGCAACATATCTCAAATATTTGTACAAATATAATTTAATTCAAACAGTGAACCCGATGCTCGGAGAAACAAAGTCGTGACGTATGCATGACGAGTCGGGGAGATTTTCACGCAATTGTGTGTGATTTGCGGGTCGATTAGGGAGGGAGAGGAAGCGGGGGGTTGTTCCTCCTCCCGCGTATAAATTCGCCAACCAAAGCATTTTTCTTCCTCTTTCTGTTACCTGGCAAAGGGGAGCAGCAGCTGAGGAGTTATCTCTCAATCCTGGTGAGTGCTTTTTCTGCTGCCTAGGCCTTGGGTTTTTAGTCTGTTTTTGTCTTGCTAGCAACTTTGGGACAATTAAAAAAAAAAAATGTATAAGGTTGGTTTGTTTTAAAATGTCTGCGGTGTTCCGTTACTTTGCGTGTTTTATCACTGACGGTTTATATAATGGTTTCACTCTAATTTTGTGTTTAAATTTTGCATTTTTATTTGTATGTTTAGAGGAGTTTGGGTTCATTTTATTTTTCCATGGTTTCCGTGTACGTTTATCGTTCAAAGAATGGGAGCCGGTGAGAGAACAAAGGCAGTAACGTAACCGACTGAAGTCACAGGCCCGTTAAAAGGCTTACACACATTATCGCATCCAACAGCTGTTACTAGAGACAGATGTCTGACTTCTTTTGGATGCCTTTCAAACATTTTAGATATTTATTGGAACTTAATACCGCACTACTCTAATGAAACACGTGTCGCAGTCGCCTTATGTGAACTAGGCCGGTTGAAAGATTGGTCATCTCTTACTTTTGTTTCCATAGCCCCAATCAAAAGTTTTAAATATGAAAAATATGCGCTTGTCTTGTGCATTAAGCATTCCCTTTTTCCTTCAGAAACTAATCAATCATGGGAAAGGAAAAGATCCACATTAACATCGTGGTTATTGGCCACGTCGACTCCGGAAAGTCCACCACCACCGGCCATCTGATCTACAAATGCGGTGGAATCGACAAGAGAACCATTGAGAAGTTTGAGAAGGAAGCTGCTGAGGTGAGTGTCTGGACGCTTTAACGTTTTTGTTCGTAAATAGATTGCGGCATAAGTTGAGGTAACAAGAGCCAAAATGGCGGCGGTAGCACGCGTTCCTGGGCTCAAGCCGGCTGGGTGTGGGAAGGGGCGGAGCTTAAGCAGGCGCTATGACGTTGCAGATTCTGTAATGGCGCCTAGTAGGCCGAGCAACATGTGCACTAGTTATATTCAACCTTTCAAACAGGTTTAACTTCTCAAATCTTTTGTTTAATAAAAATTCTGGGCCAACTTTAAATCAAAATGGACAATTTAAAAATATATATACATGTGTAAAGTTTAGTTTTTAGTTTGCCCTCCTTATATTTAAACAAAATTATTTTTCCCTCCTTCTTGCAATGACTTTACTGATGTGAGGGCAGGACAACCTGTTAGTCACATGAGATCAGCAATAGCAAACAACAAAGATCCAATCAATTACCTGGACAAATTAAGTTGTACCCTTTATCTTTTGTCTTACTATTGCAACATGTTTCATGTTAAAGTAATGCTTCCTTTTTATTAATGTTTATCTTTTTGTCAAACAGATGGGCAAGGGCTCCTTCAAATATGCCTGGGTGCTGGACAAACTGAAGGCCGAGCGTGAGCGCGGTATCACTATTGATATTGCTCTCTGGAAGTTCGAGACCAGCAAGTACTACGTCACCATCATTGATGCCCCTGGACACAGAGACTTCATCAAGAACATGATCACTGGTACTTCTCAGGTAGGCCTACACTCCATTCTTACATAATTGTGCTCTTTGGGAGTAATTTTTGAAGTAGGGTGTGGTTTAACTGTTCTTGTTTTCGTCCCACCCAGGCTGACTGTGCTGTGCTGATTGTTGCTGGTGGTGTTGGTGAGTTTGAGGCTGGTATCTCCAAGAATGGACAGACCCGTGAGCATGCCCTCCTGGCTTTCACTCTGGGAGTGAAACAGCTTATTGTTGGAGTTAACAAGATGGACTCCACCGAGCCCCCCTACAGCCAGGCCCGTTTTGAGGAAATCACCAAGGAAGTCAGCGCCTACATCAAGAAGATCGGCTACAACCCCGCCAGTGTTGCTTTCGTCCCAATTTCTGGATGGCATGGAGACAACATGCTGGAGCCCAGCACAAACGTAATTAATTTTGCTGATTTGCATTGAAGTTGGTGCCAAAGTTGAGCTATTTTTCAGTATTTTCTTGGTTTTCAGGTTTTAATTGGCATCGTTTATCTTCCTTTTTAGATGGGCTGGTTCAAGGGATGGAAAGTTGAGCGCAAGGAGGGAAATGGTAGCGGTGTTACTCTTCTTGATGCCCTGGATGCCATCTTGCCCCCAAGCCGTCCCACCGACAAGCCCCTCCGTCTGCCACTTCAGGATGTCTACAAAATTGGAGGTTTGTATTAATACTCAAGATGTTTAAGTTCTAAATGCAAAATGCTTGGATTGTCTTTAATGTAATTTTAATCTCAAGGTATTGGAACTGTGCCCGTGGGTCGTGTGGAGACTGGTGTCCTCAAGCCTGGTATGGTTGTGACCTTTGCCCCTGCCAACGTGACCACTGAGGTTAAATCTGTTGAGATGCACCACGAGTCTCTTACTGAGGCCACTCCTGGTGACAATGTTGGCTTCAACGTTAAGAACGTGTCTGTCAAGGACATCCGTCGTGGAAACGTGGCTGGCGACAGCAAGAACGACCCACCAATGGAGGCTGGCAGCTTCTTGGCTCAGGTTAGGCCTTTTCCATTATTCTGGTTGCTTTTTATAGTGAGTCTTGATGTAAACTCCTGTATTAACTCATGTTGTCTTGCAGGTCATCATCCTGAACCACCCTGGTCAGATCTCTCAGGGCTACGCCCCAGTGCTGGACTGCCACACTGCTCACATCGCCTGCAAGTTTGCTGAGCTCAAGGAGAAAATCGACCGTCGTTCTGGCAAGAAGCTTGAGGACAACCCCAAAGCTCTTAAATCTGGAGATGCTGCCATTGTTGAGATGATCCCTGGCAAGCCCATGTGTGTGGAGAGCTTCTCTACCTACCCCCCTCTTGGTAAGTTCACATACTAATTGACATTCATTCATCCATATCTTCAGTATCTGCTTGTGTAGGACATGATGCTAATCACTCTCCATCCACAGGTCGCTTCGCTGTGCGTGACATGAGGCAGACCGTTGCTGTTGGTGTCATCAAGAGCGTTGAGAAGAAAGCTGCCGGCTCTGGCAAGGTCACGAAGTCTGCACAGAAGGCTGCCAAGACCAAGTGAATTCCCCTTGATCACGATGTTCCAAAGGTCGTGGTATGTTCTGCCCAACCTCCTGGAATATCTCTAAACCTGGGCACTCTACTTAAGGACTGGCTAATGCTGATTAAAACTCATCGGAAAAATTTTCGCAGGAAAGGAAAACAACTTGGATTAAGTGTGGCTTTATTGATTGACTGATAGTGCCTCTTTCAGTTATTAAATTTGTGTTGAAATGGTTTAGAACTGCACCTGTTGCCACAGTAAAATTTGGAAAGAAGCTGCTGAATAAACTAATAAAGGTATTAAAAATCGAAATTGTGCTTTGTCTCCTGTTATGACTTGGGGGAAATGGGTGGGATTAAGGATGAGCAACTGAAGTGATTCGTCAGGGTCATTGCAGCTGTTTTAACACGTGTTGCAGCCCTCTTTCCCCTACCTTGTGCCCACTTAAGTGATGTCTCTTCCGCCAATCGCAAATAGTGAGTGCACAGTAAAGCTACCAATGGTACCCCTCATCTAAGCAGTATCTATGTGGTTTAAGAGTTTTCATATCCCACCCCTGTCTGAACGGTATAAATTTAGACGGCCATTGAGACTCGCTCCTTTTTCTCCAGTCTGCTCGGGGCTGTCTGTAGTGCTTGTAGTCAGGTAAGTTTATTACTACGTTTTATTCACTCAATCCTTGTGTAATGTGTAGCTCGACCTTAGCAAAAGGAAAATGTCCTTTTAAAATCTTAATTTTCTTCAGGCTAACTGTTCAGATCAGGTCTTTTTCTCTTAGTCGTGTTTGACAATTACATCAGGTGTCTTTTTTTTTTTTTTTTTTTTTGCTCTACTGCCCCCTTTTCACTGACATGCACATGTAGATAGCACAGACTTATTGGCAAAGCTGGAGAGAACATGGCTGGTGCTGTCATTCCAGTCCTTCAACATGGAGGACAAGTGAATCGAGGGAGAGGAGGGTTGCCAGGTCTCGAAAAAGAAGCCTGCACTGGAAAATGCTTAATATAAGGGTTTCTTGACGATTATGCGGGCTTTTTAATTTAAAAACTACGTGTTCTAAATGGTATCAAGCTGGAGGTGTAATTTAACGGTTAATCGTATTTTATTGTGCTGTGCTATGCGGTTTACCGTCACTCCCACAGCAGCGTTAATTTTTTTTTCGTGTACAATTTGATGCAGAGGTAATATAATACGAAGTAAAGTGTTATAAAATGTACACATAAAAAAAATCAAACCTTAAACGTTGCAGGATTTATGAAGCTGATGACAGAATACGTGTTATCACAGTCTGGAAATAGGTCCAGTATAAATGGACTTGGCAACAACAATGCTGCGCGTTCACGCAGACATAGCCCTGACTGTTCACATACTGTCATTGTGATTTTTTTTTTTTTGCCATAGATATTCCAATTCCTTGAACACTAATAATGTGTAATGAGTGTTAAACATCGCGACAATGTTTATGCCGTCGAAACTAAACCAGCAATGTCTTTCCACAGTACATTTACAATATGGGTAAGGAAAAGATTCATATTAACATCGTGGTTATCGGCCACGTCGATTCTGGCAAGTCCACTACCACCGGACATCTCATATACAAATGTGGAGGCATCGATAAGAGAACCATCGAGAAGTTTGAGAAAGAAGCCGCTGAGGTACGTCATCAGCCGGGTGACTGACTTCCGATGACTAATATATCCATATGACAAGAATATTCTGGGCGTGTCTTTTTTTTAACACTATGTGTTGTGAGCGACATCTAGAGTTTGGTTTTATTGGTATTGGTCAGTTCTGAATATCTAAACTGAGCATAAATACTCGAATTTCTCATAGAATATAATAATTCATGAAATGTTGAGAATTATGATAATTACAATGGTTCAGTTAATGCATAATTTGTAGACGTCATGTTTGAAAAGATGTCTATCTATCTATCTATCTATCTATCTATCTATCTATCTATCTATCTATCTATCTATCTATCTATCTATCTATCTATCTATCTATCTATCTATCTATCTATCTATCTATCTATCATGTTTGAAAAGATGTTAAACTACTATAGTATCTATCTATCTATCTATCTATCTATCTATCTATCTATCTATCTATCTATCTATCTATCTATCTATCTATCTATCTATCATGTTTGAAAAGATGTTAAACTACTATAGTATCTATCTATCTATCTATCTATCTATCTATCTATCTATCTATCTATCTATCATGTTTGAAAAGATGTTAAACTAATATTGTCTGTCTGTCTGTCTTTCATTATTTTGTCCATTCAGTCTCTCAAACATCTTATATTCTTCTGAATATTTTTCTCCATCAAGATGGGCAAGGGCTCCTTCAAATATGCCTGGGTGCTGGACAAACTGAAGGCCGAGCGTGAGCGCGGTATCACTATTGATATTTCTCTCTGGAAGTTCGAGACCAGCAAGTACTACGTCACCATCATTGATGCCCCTGGACACAGAGACTTCATCAAGAACATGATCACTGGTACTTCTCAGGTAAGATTTTTTTGTATTTCAACATATCAATCACAGTTTACTGTGCATATTGCATTATTTTTTGTTTAAATGTCATGATTTTTATTTGTCTCTTCCTCCACCCAGGCTGACTGTGCTGTGCTGATCGTTGCTGCTGGTGTTGGTGAGTTTGAGGCTGGTATCTCCAAGAATGGACAGACCCGTGAACATGCCCTGCTTGCCTACACTCTGGGAGTGAAACAGCTTATTGTTGGAGTCAACAAGATGGACTCCACCGAGCCCCCCTACAGCCAGAAGCGTTATGAGGAAATCACCAAGGAAGTCAGCGCCTACATCAAGAAGATCGGCTACAACCCCGCCACCGTCGCCTTCGTTCCAATCTCTGGATGGCATGGAGACAACATGCTGGAGCCCAGCACAAACGTGAGCGTCTGCTTTTTCCTGGGTCGGAAGAAGTTGCATAGATGCTTCTAAAGGGTTTGTGATCATTGCGATTGTTCATGCTTTGTCTTTTGCATTTTCTTAATGGATAATAGATGGGCTGGTTCAAGGGCTGGAAGATTGAGAGGAAGGAAGGTGCTGCCAGTGGTGTAACTCTTCTCGAGGGCCTGGACTCCATTCTGCCACCCAGTCGACCCACCGACAAGCCTCTTCGCTTGCCTCTGCAGGATGTGTATAAGATTGGAGGTAACATTTACCACCAACCAGGGTTATTATATTTAAATTTTTAATTTATTTATTTTTAAATATATTTAATTTACATTTTGTTATTTGTCTTCACAGTTTAGTTGGTTCAAGTCTGTTCACTATAATTTGTAGTTTTCATTTTAGTTTGTTTATTTAGTTGTTTTATTAGTTTGAGTATTTTGGGCCTGCCATAATTAATGTGCTAACTGGTATAATTTAAAAACGCTTTTAATTTTCTCAGTGCAGTCCTCAACCAGGGGGCCTCAAAATCAAGTAAAAATGTAAATATTTTAATTCACCCCCTCAACAAGTGTTTTTTTTTTTCTTTGACAAAAAACAGGTTTACCTGTATTTATGAGGTCTAATATTAAAAGTATGATTTCTAGACTTGGAAAAGTCATAGGTATTGTTATAATGATATACATTTGTCTAGTTATGCCGAGGCAAAGTATTTTACTGGGTAAAAAAAAAAAAGTAAATCCTTATTTTTAATCCTTGCCCAGTAAGTGTCATTTTTGTGTTTAATGCAAATGGGATCTAAAGGTATCATGTTTTATGTTATACCATGAATCCAAAACTAAAATTAATGTGCAAACTTTTTATTTATTTTGGGGACATGAAAAATACATTTAATTTGTGTTTCCCCGTTGTATTGGTTATTTTCGTTAGTGTGTAATGTTGCTGTTTGAGCATGAAAACGGTCTGTAAAGTTACAAAACACAAAGTCCCTCCAGCGGGAGTTATTCTCTATATCAGTGTCAGTGTTTCTGAACTCCCTGAAACGCCTCCATTGTCACAATATTCCTCATTTAAATAATTCATACGCAGAATAAAGGGGCGGGGCCTGGTTGAGTTAGTTAGTAGTGTGTTGAAACTGGTGGTTATGGTAAGGGGCGACATTTCCAAACACACTCGAAGCGCTTGACCAATCACAACACACTGATCCAGCCGACCAATCAGAACACAGTGTGCTTTTCAGAAGGAGGGGCTTCATAGAAACAGGAACTAAACAGAGCGTTACTGACAGACTGGGAAGAGAGGCGCCGCAACAGTGGAGAATATGTGGAAAATAATGACTTTTTGAACATTCAAGCATGAAAACCTATTCTAGTGTCTAGTAATCAAGGCTTAGCAAAAGGGCTACATACACTAACAATAACAACACTGCCTCCATTCTTATTCACAATTTTCTCTGATGAGAGACCATGTTCAAGCATTCTCCGTGTTTTCCCTTCAGGTATTGGAACTGTGCCCGTCGGTCGTGTTGAGACCGGAACTCTGAAGGCTGGTATGGTTGTGACCTTTGCCCCTGCCAACGTGACCACTGAGGTTAAGTCTGTTGAGATGCACCACGAGTCTCTTGTTGAAGCTCTTCCCGGTGACAACGTTGGCTTCAACGTCAAGAACGTGTCCGTCAAGGACATCCGTCGTGGAAACGTGGCTGGAGACAGCAAGAACGACCCACCAATGGAGGCTGCCAACTTCACGGCTCAGGTTAGAATATTCTCTGATTATTCGTCCTTCTATAACTGAGTTGTCAGGATATAAAGTGCTTTATCATGTTACCCCTCTTCATCCCAGGTCATCATCCTGAACCACCCTGGTCAGATCTCTCAGGGCTACGCCCCAGTGCTGGACTGCCACACTGCTCACATCGCCTGCAAGTTCTCTGAGCTCAAGGAGAAAATCGACCGTCGTTCTGGCAAGAAGCTTGAGGACAACCCCAAAGCTCTTAAATCTGGAGATGCTGCCATTATCGTTATGATCCCTGGCAAGCCCATGTGTGTGGAGAGCTTCTCTCAGTACCCGCCACTGGGTAAGTGTGATCATTTATGTTAAATATGCAATTTTCCATAAACATTCTGGTTGTGTTCAAACTCCCTACCATCCCGCTACTACTTTTCAGGTCGTTTTGCTGTGCGTGACATGAGGCAGACCGTTGCTGTTGGTGTCATCAAGGCTGTTGACAAGAAAGCCGCCTCGGCTGGCAAGGTCACCAAGTCTGCTCAGAAGGCTGCCAAAGTTAAATGAATCGTCCCGTCAGACACACAGCAAGCCTCATTGACATCCTACACTGCAATATTTCAGAACCTGAGCACGGTTTTAAAGGACTGGCTTATGCTGATAAAAACCCATCGTAAAAGCTTCAGAAGGAAAGGAGAAAATCATGTATTTCTGAACATATTTAGAGAAAATGATTAGTTAAATAAACAATGATCATACATCACAGATTGTGCCATTATTCTTTCTTGTCAAAGTCAAAGCACTATGAATGGGTTTTATTGTAAGTGCATTCATAAATAAATTATTTTTGAACATGATAAATATAAAAAAGTTTCAAATTCTTTTTTTTGCCTTAATATTCTTGCTTTTCTGCCATCTCTGCTGTTATTGTTCGCTAAAACTAAAATGATTAAACATAATTTTGTCAGTTGATATTTATTTAATATATTTTATGAAATTTAATATGAAAATTTGAAATGTTGGAATGGCTGAAATAAAATAAGTTGAAGTACTAAAATGACTAAAACTTAAATAATAAGAAATTAAAGACTAAATAGAAATAAAAAACTAATAACAAAAGCACAACACAATTACTAGAAATTAAAACGTAAGCTAATTCATATAATACGGTTATTACTATCATAGTATAAATAATACTAAACTAACACTGTTTGTCACCCACATATCCATACTTTTATGCACTAATGCTATTGTTGATTAAAAACACGTCATTCATAATTTTGTATAGTTAATTTTAACCAGCTGCTTAGACATCAAAGAAAGGAGTTTTAATTTCATAGTCTGTTGTAACACTTTCATACAGCCTCCCAAAACACGTTCACCGTTTCTTTAAAGAGGACAGAAGAACTCTATAGTATACGACAACATACAGCCATCATTGAGATGTGTTTATTTAAATTGTGTGCAGTCCACAGAGTAATACTTTTAAAGCCACTAAAGGTTGCACAGACAGAACTGGCGGCCCAGAGAGAGAGAGAGAGTGTGTGTGTGTGTGACACAGACAGAACTGGCGGCCCAGAGAGAGACGCGTCTGCCCGTACTGTGAGCAGGGAGAAGTGGAGACAGAGCAACACTTCCTCACCAGCTGCCCCAACTATGAGGACATTAGAGGGACTTTTTATAAAAAATTTGAAATACTTTGCCCTAACTTCATACAATTAAACAACAAAACACAATTTCAACATCTATTAGGTGAAAAAAGAGATTGTATCATACTAGCAGCCAGATACATTGATGCTTGTCACAAAAAGAGAGTCGACGACTAATCAATGATGCCCCCCCCCCCCCCCCCCCCCTCCACACACACACACACACCACCAAACACGAAAACACTTACACACTGAATTCTAAATTCTTCACAGAATTTTTAAATGTTCATAAACTGTTCTATTTTATTTTATTTATTTATTTTACACTGTTAATTTGTACAATTAATTTAATTAGTACATTTAGATGTTATAATGGTATAATTGGCAATATTGTATGATGTACAGTCATGCCAATAAAGCAATTTTGAATTGAGAGAGAGAGAGAGAGAGGGAGAGAGAGAGAGAGAGAGAGAGGTAAACATCATGCAGGTAAACATCATGTTCCTTAAGTTTCGGTTTTACAGGATCACGGTCACACCCTTAACCTTTTACTGTAAAGTGAAAGATCGTCAAATGTGGCAGGGAGGAGCTTAGAGTCGATATATACTTTGTGCTGCATCTCTCTAGCAATGGATCATATTCTCTAGACCAGGAAGTGGGTAAGTCTGCATTCATGCATTGTATATCAATGATTGTGAAAGTTCAAATAACAAATAGATAAAATGTTGTTTCACGGTATGTGCCACAAAGTGATCTAGTTTAAACATTCCTGTAAGCTTTTATCTTTTTACCTTTCAATGACTTGTGCGTGTGCCAGTCTTTTGTTCTTGTTACACAATACACATATAAAATCTGTTCTGGATTGCCTGTTTTCAGCAGTTTACTTTTCATTTATGTTCTCAGTCTTAAAATTTATGAAAGCCATAAAAAAGGGTGTATGCTCTTTGGCTGTAAAATAAAAATGTCATGTCATTTCATTTGCATTGATTCTGCACTGCAATTTTAAGCAGGATTGAGCGTTGGAGGATCAAGCACTGTATCTGAGACCTCGGGATATTCAACGCAACATCATGGAAAGTCAAAGGAGAATGAGATCAAGTAAGGAGATACTGTCTTTGTGTATTGTTGTCCCGAGGCAATTGTATTTAGTGTGGTTTTCAGAATAACCTGTTTGTTCTTTTATGATAAATGTAGTTTCTGTTGGAACTCCTGGAGATGATATTTCGCAGGAGCTGGACCGCTTGATCCGGCAGAGAGGTCGAGATCTACGGGTGCGTAAGGTTGACCAACAGAATGCTGTGAAGATAGTAAATCATCTGATCGAAAGCCTTCTGGAATTCCTGAAGAATAATGAGGATCAGCCCTTCTTCAGGGACGTCTCGGTTCTCACCAGCGGCAGCTACTATGAGATGGTGAAGGTGAGAAATATGAATACTGACAAAAATCAGCTAGTAGTGTCTAATAGAAAGAGTTTCGGTTGGTGTCAGGAATGAATGCACACTACTGTTCAAAAGTTTGGGATTTTTTAAAAGAAATTAATGCTTTTATTCAGCAACAAGGAAGCATTAAATTGATAAAGTGACAGATTTCGGTAACACTTTACTTGAAGCGGTGTGCATAAGACTAACATGACACATGTCATGAATATGAAGGAGGTTTTATGCATGTTTATGACAACTGTCATTAAGTGTCATTCGCTCAATTATGACATTTTTAAAGGGTTAGTTCACCCAAAAATGAAAATTAAGTCATTAATTACTCACCCCCATGCTGTACCAACCAAGGTTATTTTCGTAAACGAAAACTGAAACTAAGACTAAAACTATTGGTAAAAAATCATTTTCGTAAACTGAAATAAAATAAAAAATTCATAATAAATGAAAAACTAAAACTAAACGAAACTAACAACAGTTACTGAAAAACTAACTGAAATAAAATAATAATTTGCAAAAATAAATAATCGTTTTCGTGATTAATAAACTCTTTACTTCAGCGGAAAAATCTGACCTGTGGCTGTTTAGGGAAATGCCTGATTTGACGCTTCATACGCGTAAAGTTGCTGAGGCGATTAACCGCTGTCCTGTGACGCGCTCAATGAAGGACCGTAACGTAGAACACATCGCTTGTCCTAAGCGGCTGTTCATAAAGGATTCATCTTTTGCGCTGGAATGGGAAATAACACGAGGTAATAAGACGCAAGTTGGACTTCTTTTAACTTGAGCGCAGCATTTTTAGAATGCCATTTCATTTTCGAATCGAGACGCGTGTGCAACACTAAAACAAGTTGGTCAAGCAGTTATTATTACTGAAAGGTGCTGTTATTATTTGTACAAAAAATTTACTGCTAATAATATTATTATCCTTGTGGAGACATTTCCCTGCAATGTAGGCTATGAAATACCAGGACACGTCACACAACACACACACTCCCTCACTCTGGTCAAGAAATAACATTTTCTTGTATACTTTTAAGTTCCATTTGGTGCTTTGTTCAATCTCAAACCATTATTTTATTTTTATTATTAAGATGTCTGCACAAGAGTTAACTGTAATCTGTGCAAACATTAAACTTAAATTAAACTTCTTGCTTTGGTCTACACTGGAAGTGTACTGCTTGCTCTGCTAAACTTGTTAGGGTCCTGCAAGATATGGGACCCAGACGCAAATGAGCAGACAAGGTTTTTATTAACGGGACTGAAGACTCGAAACAGCAGGGAGTGAAGCGTGAATCACAGTAAAAACAGTAGGGCAAGGCAGACGACAACGACAGGCAGGATGGAGGACCACTGAGACTGTCAGCTAGATGGCGATGACTTGAGTGCAATAGAGGCAGCTCTGACGGAAAGACCAGGCAGGAACACTAGGAACATGCAGATTGATGTAGATCTCAGATGTAGCTCCAGTCTTGCCACCAGGTAGAGGCTCACAGAACCAGAGGCTCGACACAGGGGATAGCTGCACCAGTCAGGCAGCCAGGCAGTTGAGAGTCAGTGGCCAGGGAACTCGGGATACAGGACAGAAACACATAGAACAACAGACAAGACTCAAGACAAGACAAGATTAGGCAACAATAAAGATAAGCAAAACTAAACTGATAAGATCAATGAAAAGAGAAACAAAAAGTAGAGAAATAAATATATAGAAAGCAAACTAATGAAAACTACTAAGACAAAAAACTGGAGTAGCTAAAGAGAAAACTTCCACTTGACAGTGAAAATAAAAACTAAAGAAAACTAAAAATATAAT
Organism: Tiaroga cobitis; assembly: GCA_030578255.1. NCBI lineage: Eukaryota > Metazoa > Chordata > Actinopteri > Cypriniformes > Leuciscidae > Tiaroga > Tiaroga cobitis. The sequence goes on along the minus strand of CM060609.1, from coordinate 3,248,518 downwards.
TCTAAACAAAAGAGAACTCCAACTAGATTACCAAGCACAAGTGCTAAAACTTAAGCAAAACAAAAGAGTAACAATGATAACAAAGCAGCGTAAACACTAGGATAATTTCAAGATCACAAACTAGAAAACACTGCAATGTGCATACTCACAACACACAACGAACCAGCAAAGACATGAGGGAAAGAGGCACAATATGAAGGGACCAGAGCACATGAGGATCAGGTGAGCACAATTAATGAAACGAGGACAAGACGTGGACTAAACAAGGGGGCGTGGTAACGAGAAACAAGGAGGCAGGACATGAGGAGCACATGGCAAACACAGACCAAGACAGAGCCATGTGCTCAAACACAAGACAAACACAGAAACATGAAACCACAACAAAACAGACAAGGCTGCCAGGGCAAAACCTTGACAAAACTATAATTACTAAAACTGAAACTAAATAAAATAAAAACTAGATAGAAATGTGTTTGCAAAATAAAAACTAAACTAAAACGAACAAAACCATTAATGAAACTAACTAAAACTAAACTGAAATTTTAAGCAAAATTGAAAACGATATTAAAACTAAACTAATTTAAAAAAGCAAAACTATAATAACCTTGGTACCAACCCCGTAAGACCTTCGTTCGTCTGCGGAACACAAATGAAGATATTTTTGATTAAATGTGACAGCTGGATCACTCCTCCATAGGCTCCCTAAGGGAATGAATCCTGACGGCCCAGAAAGTCAATGAAGAAAATGTTTAAATATTCCATGTCACAACAGTGGCTCAACTATAAGTTTATCAAGTGACGAGAATACTTTTTGTGCGAAAAAACAAACAAAAATAACGACTTTATTCGACTATTCCTTTTCTTCCTTGTAGGCCTGAAACGAGACTTCAAGAGATTTCCACGATGCATGCGCGAGAATTGCGATCTCCTTCAACTACTTCAGTTAAGTTCTCGCGCGTGCGCGTCGTGTTCTCCGACACAAGCCACTGTAGCTTCTCCGAAAGGGAGGGGTGGGCAGTGGGCTGAGCCCAAGGGGGTAATCCATCAGCCGGAAGTTGAAGCCTCGCGGGAGCCGCCATTGTAGCAGAACTTCACCTGCTGTTAGCATCCCATTGACTCCCATTCATTTTGGCGTCACTTTGACAGCGAATAACTTTACATCTGAGGCGTCCAAAGGCTTAATTTGTCGATTATTTATTTCTAAAGAAACACGACAATGTATAAAATGCTCCATTACTTTGTATCTTACGTTACGGCCCCGTAGAAGCCGTTTTTGTAAAAATAGGCTAAAGATTGCGTCATAACCACGGGACTTTCTGTCGCACAATAGAGGCGTTACCGTATAGACCGGAGGAGAAGCTCGCAGCAATCTTTTACTGTCTATGAGGCAATCGGGGGGACATGAAGGCACAAAGTCAAGGTAGAAGCCCATAAATAGAGAGTCCATAAAAGCAACGGGACAAAATATTTCAACAACGTTTTTGAGGAATTAGGTGATTCAGATTTGTCTTGGCACAGCTACTAGAAGATTTTCAACTGTCAGACTGTCGTCACGCTCAGTTTGAGCCTGCGCAGTCGCTCAGACATCAGACAGGAAGTGCAATAATCGGGCTTCAAGTCTTCTCCGTTGAAATCAATGGGGTCGCTGTGTCCATTTCTTTTACTGTCTATGGCTGAGCCCTTAGTGCAAACTCGCAACCGAACCGCTAGATGTCGCTAAAAATCACACACTGCACCTTTAATGATAAATTCAATTTGTACCACTGTAGTTGAGGTCAAGAAAAATATTAATGACATAGTTATAATGGCCTCATGACAGCCAATGTCAAAACCAACCACATGACAGTTTAACTTAATTTAATGTTAAGTTGTCATGACAAAGACACTGACAGGTTAGCCTATGATGTATTGGTTTATGCCAAGATGTCATAACAAAGACATCTTAAACAATGTCATATTTGCATTAAAAATGTCATTATTGAGTGAAAGACACTTAATGACAGTTGTCATAAACATGCATAAACCCTACTTTATATTCATGACATGTGTCATGTCATGGTTATGAAGGTGTCATGTCAGTCTAATGCACATCCCTTCAAGTAAAGTGTTACCCAGATTTCTATTTATTTTTTTGTACTCATCAAAGAATCCTGAAAAATATATTTCACGGTTTCCACAAAAATATGAAGCAGAACCAGTCGGTAGTGATGATAATAATAAAAAAATTATGCTAAAAATTCAGCTTTGATCACAGGAATAAATTATATTTTTAACATATATTCACATAGAAAACTGTTATTTTAAATTGTAATGATATTTCACTATTTTTTACTGTATGTTTGATCAAATAAATGCAGCCTTGGTGAGCAGAAGAGACTTCTTTCAAAAACATTAAAACATCTTACCCACCCCAAACTTTTCAACGGTAGTGTAATCTCGAAGAACAAAGTAATGACTTAAATTATTCATGAATGTTTGAAGTAATGCATAATGTAATGACAAACATGAATTTTATTATCAACAGATCAACAAACCCAATGAGTTTGACATTATGCTGAAACTGAAAGTCCCAAGGCTTGAAATGTCAGAACTGGAAGAATATCAAGGACTGTTTTATAATTTGAAGCTTTTAAAAGGCACACGCGAAGAAATCAAGCACTTTCTTCTGGAAGATGAACGAACCGTCTCAGCCACCAAAATCAAAGCAGAAATGCACCGCTTGGTCCGCAAATTCATTAGCACACATTTTAAAGGTGTGTTGATCAGTTTCTCAACAAGTTCACTTACATGTTCAGATGGCTCTTTTTACACTTCCAGTTAAAAGTTCGGGGTTGTTTTTTTAATGTTTTATGTCATATTTCTTCTCCCAAAAATACAGTAAAAATAGTAACTCAGTAATAGTAATAGTTACAATTGAAAATAGCAGTTTTCCATGTGAATATTTTTTTAAATGTAATTTATTTCTGTGATCAAAGCTGCATTTTCAGCATCATTACTCCAGTCTTCAGTGTCACATGATCCTTCAGAAATCACTCTAATATGCTGATTTGCTGCTCATGAAACATTTCTTATTATTATCAATGTTGAAAACAGTTGTGCTGCTTTAAAGTCCAGTCAGTAACTTTTTGGGGTTAAAAGTTATCCAAAATAATTTTTTGAGCAAGTATAACCAGCCAGTGTTCAAAACTCGCTGCTTGCCGTAGCTCGATTCAAAGCGGTAAGCTTGTAATAATGTTTTTAATTCCAGTGGTACTGGTGGATTTCTGCGGGAGATTCGAGCATGTCTTTGCGTCATTACGTCACATCTGTACACACACATCTGTACACATAAAGAAGAGTCTCGGCTAGTATAAGCTATATTGCGAGTGAGGATGTTGGAGGTGGAGATTTATAGCCTTTTCTCACAGCTCTTGATATAATTAAACTTATTAATTTGATGGCGGATCCAGAAAGGTTCAAACGACAAACACCAGTGACAACTAGAGATTCACCCGCTGTAAAATGCAAAAGACTTTGGACTGAGAGTTTGGAAAAAGAGACTGCAACCGGCCCATGCGAAAACAAGGATGCATATCTGAAGGGCTTTAAATGTAGTCACCCAATGCTGATGTTGTTAACATTAACAATTTGGGAACAAAGTATAATTTGCACGGTTTAACGTGATATGATAAACGATCGTTAGATTTAATCAGCGCGATTTACTGCAATGATTTTTTTCAGTTAGTTGGTCAGAACAAAAGTGGATGTTACTTACTTGTTTAGACATTTTCCGGTGAAAATCATTATGTTGGTCATACTTCCAAAAAGTATAATCTGTGATTCTGAGTGACAGTATCCACACCGGCGCGGTGACTGACAGCCTCACACTCTCCTCAAACATTGTGTTCATCCGCGCTGTGCCGTGTCGAGGGTGTTGAAGTACAACTCACGTATTGTTGATAATTCCGCGAATGACTGCAATTGCAAATTTGAGCAGAGATGTGACTGACAAAGAGGAAAAACTGCGGACTGCAGCGTTAAAGTCAGCATAAAACAAAACTTCCGTTATTCTTCCCTATTGTGACCTTTTACAGTCTATGATTGTGACATAAATCCGAGTGAAACGGCTGCTCAGACTTGATGTGAAAAATATGATGCATTTTCTTTGATGAATAGAAAGTTCAGAAGAACAGCATTTATTTGAAGCAGAAATCTTTTTGTAACATAATAAATTTCTCTTTCTGAATAAATATAGTCGTTTCTTTCTTTAAACCTAAACTTCAGTGATGTATCGTATACATTTGAGATTGTTTTTGGTTCTGTCGCCCCTCGCAGGTAAAGGTTGGGTGATATGCAGGAAACAGCCGAATTCACCGGCGGTGACTCTTGAGTTTAACAACAAAGAGAAAGAAGATGACATGATGTCTGTAGATATCGTACCTACTCTCGAGGTGCCACAAGGTTGGCCACAAGCGGCACGGGCCGGTCCCAATATAAACAACTGGCTTGGAAAGAAATGTCGCCGCCAGTTTGTAAGCAAGGCTGTGTATTTCGTCCCAAAGAGACCTAAAGGAAGAAACCTCAAAGATGATGCCAAAGGTATGCTGGAAGTTATTCCTTTCTTTCCTTTGGGAATCATTTAAAACCTTTTTCCTAGTATATAATCTTTTTGGCGTTAAATGTTCTTTAAAAATGGGTCAATTTATATGATCAAAAAAACATGCATTTTATTTATATATTTGCGGTATATGTTTTCAGAGAGCTGGCGGATATCCTTCTCTCACATTGAAAAAGAGATGATGCAGTATCATGGCAATAATAAGACGTGTTGTGAGAGTTTTTCCAATAAGTGTTGTCGGTAAGTAGGTTCATAGTAGGTAGGTTATAAGGTTTGGTCACTCAAAAAATTAAATCTGTCATTAATTACTCACACTCATGTCGTTCCAAACCCGTAAGACTTTCATTTATCTTCAGAACACAAATGAAGATCTTTTAAATGAAATATGAGAGCTTTCTGTCCCTCCATTGACAGCTACGCAACTACCACTTTCAAGGCCCAAAGGTAGTAAAGAGATCTTTAAAGTAATCCATGTGACTCCAGTGGTTTAACCTTGATTTTATGAAACAACGCAAGTGCTTTGTTTGTGCAAAAAAGCATAATTTACCACTTTAATAACAAAATCTCCAACGCACGTTCACGAGAGCACAAAGACGCATTTGTGTTGTGTTGACGCGAAAGTAGACGTTGTTGCGTGAACGTGGATCGGAAATTAATATTTAGAAAATAAAGTAGTAAATAATGTTTTTTGCACAAAGCTGCTTCATAAAATTGAGGTTAAACCACTTGAATTACTTTAATGATGTCTTCATTTCTGGGTCTTGAAAGTGGTAGTTGCGCAGCTGTAAATGGAGGGACAGAAAGCTCTCAGATTTCATCAAAAAGATCTTCATTTGTGTTCTGAAGATCAACGAAAGTCTTACAGGTTTGGAACGACATGAGGCTGAGTAATTAATGACAGAATTTAAATTTTTAGGTGAACTCTCCCTTTAAAATCATGCTTTCCCTGTTCTCTCCTCTCTTAGGAAACGCTGTTTGCAGCTTCTCAAGTGTCTGATTGAGGGACTGAAGCAGCGTTATCCCAAAGAGCTTGAGCCTCTGTGTTCCTACCATGGGAAAACAGCCTTTCTCCACGTGCTCTCAGACCGAGTGCAGGATTCCCTCTGGTCTCCAGCCCAGCTGTCTGTCTCCTTCATGAAGCTGTTTGGATACTTCGAGCGACGTGTACTAGATGGTTCACTACCCCACTTTTTCGTTTGCCGGCATAATCTGTTCTCTCCGCCTGCGTTTCCCAAAAGAGCACTTGCATTTCTGACCAATGCCCTGAAGGAGCAAAGAGAACTGGGTCTCCCTGTTTTAAAGGTGCCAAGTCCATCCGCTGCTCTTGTTCCTGATACTGATGCTCTTATTAACCCAAACCCAATCAATGACACTGACAGTATTGTTGCCTATGAACGTTCTTTTAGGCATGTCTATATCTATATCGGGTTAGTGGTTGTTATTGTGTGTGTTGGAATCGGATGTGCATTTTAAAAAATGATTTTGTAGAATCCTCTCCAAATGGAAAGATAGGCCTTATCATTGTACAATACAACACCTTTGTTTTTATTTATAAAAAAAATGTAATCATACGAAAGATTATGCATTAATGCCATGTGCTTAAGTTATTTTTGTGTTTTTTATTCTTCCAGAAATGTATAGTCAAAAACAGTGCATGTAAACACTTTTTTTGTATGGATCATTGTGAACTGTGAAAATAAACATGTTAAAAATATCTTCAGTATCATTGTCCATATTTAAGAATAAAACTGAAAAAAAAAGTTTTTATATAGGCTAGTAAAATTGTGAACTTCCTTTCCTCATAAAGTGCAATTTATCTCTATAAATTTAGGCCTAGTACAATTTGGTACTTTTCAAAAGCGGCTAACTTTTGATTAAGACAACGTGTTTGAGCTTCGGATCTGAAATCTGATTGATTAAACTCCTATTTTCCTGTTTTCCGACCAAATTTGCTGGTAATATGACATAAAAGACAGGGGTCTCTGGATCTTAGTCATAATTATATGTCATCACATATGCGTCCACAAATGTGCAACAAAAATGAAATGCTTCAAAAGAAGTCCAATTTTGATTTTATTTATTTATTCATTTATTTATATATTTTTTTTCTTTTTTTTACAGGATATTAAACATTTTCAAGCATATACATAATATCAAATATGTACACTTATCCTATTTTCCTGTTTTCCGACCAAATTTGCTGGTAATATGACATAAAAGACAGGGGTCTCTGGATCTTAGTCATAATTATATGTCATCACATATGCGTCCACAAATGTGCAACAAAAATGAAATGCTTCAAAAGAAGTCCAATTTTGATTTTATTTATTTATTCATTTATTTATATATTTTTTTTCTTTTTTTTACAGGATATTAAACATTTTCAAGCATATACATAATATCAAATATGTACACTTATCCTAGCACAATTTAACAATACCATATCAGACGAAAGTAGTTACACCAATTTTGATATCATGAGTCTTTAAATAATACCGGAAGCTCGTCTTTGAGCGCAAAGCATGATGGGAAGTGTAGTTCTGAGTGGTTAAAACGCAAGATAAATGCTCTGCGCCGGAAGTGTATCGTCCTTTTCTGAGTGATCAAACATGGCGGTGAGTACAGCAGAAATTGTGATCACGAAGGAGTATCAGTAAAATCAGCAAACATCTGCTTGTTTTTATCCAACAATCACGTAAAGCACAACGTAGTCAGTCGCTGTTGATGTGACTAACAGAATGATGGCGATATTTGTGGCCAGAGTGATTTGATGCGGCGTATATTGGCGTTAGCTTCACTGTAGTGCCACGGCATGTCATTGACTCGTTTAAAGTTGCTTGAGTGTTTTCAATCCTGCCTGAACTTTGTTTCTATGAAAAAAAAATAGAATCCGAATGAATAACCGAGAGCTCAGTTGTATGCTCGGGTTGTAAGCTCGGTTAGTGCTCAAAATGACCGTATGTTGACTTGTAGTCCCATGCTAGCCCCTCTCCAAATGGTGGATATGTCCGGGCATGTTCATTAGAGTTCGCCTCTTATTTGAAGAGCTTATACCACTACTAACTTACGTGCTGTAACGCAAAACAGCTATGGTTTTATTTGATCTACAGCTTTAGCATGATATTTGGAGAGCTGGTGCAGGTTTGTTAGAGACTGCGTTCATGACAGCTATGTATTTCTCTGTACAGGAACAGTCCGAGAAGAAGGAGAACCCGATGAAGGAGCTTCGCATCCGCAAGCTGTGCCTGAACATCTGTGTGGGAGAGAGTGGTGACAGACTGACCAGAGCTGCTAAAGTGCTGGAACAGCTGACCGGACAGACTCCTGTCTTCTCCAAGGGTAGGCGACAGGCACAAATGCTCCATTTTTGTATAAGTGTCATAATAATTTGTTAACAAACAAGCTCATTGTTTCATCATTGAACTATTGCATTGTTTAAATGAATACCTTTTTTCGCTAACTGCTATCTTTTATATGTACATTTATGAAATTCAGTTACCTCTGATAACAGTTCACTCTAAATTGTAATGTGGATTCATGCATTTTCTGTAAAGCTGCTTTGAAATGATGCGTTTTGTGAAAAACGCTGTACAAATAAAAATCTTTTGCATTCTGCTACACCTCATGAATGTGGAGTGACACTTGTCGCTGTTTGTAAAGTTGCGCCATGCATTAATTGCAAATGTTTCCCACCAGCCCGCTACACTGTGCGATCCTTTGGTATCCGTAGAAATGAAAAGATTGCAGTCCACTGCACGGTCCGTGGAGCCAAGGCTGAGGAAATCCTGGAGAAGGGACTGAAGGTGAGAGGAATGTGTTTATTGGAATTGACCACTTGGGGATATTTGGTGTATTACAACAATTAGCCATGACTGTCTATCCCTCACACTGTGTGAGTTCGGACACTTGGGAGGTTGTGAGCCATTGCACATATTACAAGTCAGTTATTCTTGTGTATCCAGACCTTCAGACTCACGACAGAAGGTCTGGACTCCATAGCAGCTTTCATTGGCTGAGGAGCGCCCAGAGGCCGTCTGACTGAAATGTAAAGCAACCAGTAACAGTTTGTTTTGTTCAGCGTCATGTTAAAGGGTTGGTTCGAAATTTTGGACATCGGGCCTCATTTACAAGTGAGCCTTAGTGTTATTTATCAGTAGAGACATTTAAAAAAAAAAAAATCATCCAGTCGTCCCAGTTGCGTAGTTGGCCGGTGCTAGGCTAGCGCGAATCAATGGAACCAGTTTTAGCCTGCCATTAAAAGTTTTACCCACTCCACAGTACACTAAAAGCACATCAGTTATAACGCCAGACTATCGATGTAAATGTCTGTTGAGAGAATAATGTTAGAAATCAAACTACCCTTTCATCGCATTGCAATAGTTATACTTTGTTCCCTGTATTTATCAGCATAGTCTACAGCAGCGCCAGAGTGATATGTTACCTAGGCAACCGAGAGAGCCGGTCCACATGACAATCACGCAAGTGTATTTACCTGCCGCTGACACTCGTCATCACTACAGAAACAGAGTTTATCTCAAGAATAAAGCAACAAGACATATAATTATGGCCACGTTTGAGAGCCATGACAATGTTTTGGACTTTGAAGACGATGAAGATGAGGAATGTGTTAGCTTCATTAGCTAGAGGTTAGAGTAGCCTAACAAAAGTTATTAACTTACCTGTTCATCTGTAGCTGTTGGTGCATCGGCAAAGACGGCTGGAACTGCATTCAAACTCAGTGACTTTTTATCGTGTCGATCACTTTGTACAAAGTCGTCTGATCTAAAATGATCGCTACAAATTCGGGCCTTTAGTAGTGTCTCTGTCGGTGTCTCCTTATCCAAGCCAGCAGCAAGAAGCCACAGTTGGTTCCTTTCTGGATCTCTTACTGGAAATCTGTGGAAACTTTTTGTTGACCATCTTTTTTTTTATTTTTTTTTTACAATTTTAAAAAATACAGTGAATAACCATTTTGCCAATTCTTTCAATTCTGATCGAATGTTTCAAAATCGAGGCTACTACTAGCTAACTTGGCGTTCCGACTGTACCGTAGTGCGATTCTGTTGTGTTTACCTTCCGGCACAGTACTACTCCCGGAGCAAAGTAAAATTCCGCCGCTGCTGAGAAACTAGTTCCTGTATTTAAGTAATGCGATCATTGGAATATATTTTGATGTGTCAAACTACTCTTTTGATTTCTAACATTATTCTCTCAACAGACATTTACATCGATAGTCTGGCGTTATAACGGATGTGCTTTTAGTGTACTGTGGAGTGGGTAAAACTGTTTTAATGGCAGGCTAAAACTGGTTCCATTGGTTCGCGCTAGCCTAGCACCGGCCAACTACGCAACTGGGACGACTGGATGATTTAAAAAAAAAAATGTATCTACTGATAAATAACACTAAGGCTCACTTGTAAATGAGGCCCGATGTCCAAAATTCCGAACCACCCCTTTAAGGGGTGTGAAAATGTAAAGTCGATGTCCCTACAATAACAGACCGATGTGTAAAACTCTTGGGATGCATTTTAAAGGGTATGCTGAAAAGAGAAAATAAAAAAGACTTGGTGAAAAGCAGAGAACAGCACAGAACTCAAAATCAATTAGATGGTGTATTTGTGTGTTAGCGTCCAGTATAGCCACTGGGATTTAATCTTCATAAATCTAGCCTATTGTGACGTCGTTGTGTATGATTTGGAAATGGGAAACAGCCTATATACTGATCAAAATCGGGCTGACTCCCTGAACATGTTTAAAAATTATCGGGAGGTGTACGTAACCTACTCTGCTCGTACATTCCTCTCACAATGCGAGCCATACGAGCATCAATATTTCTCCCGAGAGGAAAAAAAAAATCACCTGCAAGCTCATACAACAGCAAAAAATTGAAGTGTACTCATTCATCTTTTGATTTGTTTTTATTTTGTCCAGGTGCGTGAGTACGAGTTGAGGAAGAACAACTTCTCAGACACCGGAAACTTTGGCTTTGGTATCCAGGAACACATTGATTTGGGCATCAAGTACGACCCAAGCATTGGAATCTACGGCTTGGACTTCTACGTGGTGAGTGACATAAATGATAATAAAGTGCACCCATTTACATTACAGCTGAACCTGTTATAATTAAGGCTTTTAGGAGTTTGTTTTTGAGTCGTTAGTTTTTTGTCTCTACGCTCAGGTTGGCTGAAATTAGTAGTTAAATGGATGTTGTAAAAGGGTATTTGTGGGATACCGTGCAGAACGGATGAAAGCAATCACATAGTTTAACCTTAACCTGTAACTGCTGTGTTTGTGATGGAGATGGCTAAGCATTCCTTACATGTTTACTATAGGTTCTTGGCAGACCCGGTTTCAGTATTGCTGACAAAAAGAGGAAGCAGGGCCGCATCGGTGCCAAGCACCGGATCCGTAAGGAGGAGGCAATGCGCTGGTTCCAACAGAAGGTGTGTCGTGTGTGTTTAAATACCTGTTACACAACTTGACTCCATTCCCAATCAGTCCATGTTCTAGTTAGACATGTGCCGGTATTCGGTAATGTGATAAATCGCGGTAATGAATATGCACGATATTGTTATCGCGGCCACTTCAAAATACCGTGAAAAATAATAGATTTGAATTTAGACTTTTAGAACACGCATTAGCTAATTTTCTATCAACCGCTTAAACACTGCGTATATGCTCCGCAAAACACGTGCGCACTCTGATGTAAACAATCCCCACATGTATAAGCACTGTGTGCACGCGGCGCAGAGCGCACTCTAGTCTAATGTAAACAATCATCACATGGAGTAGAAGCATGGCGGAAGGAGGAACGCTGCCGACGATTTACCCCCGCAGGGCTGCCAACTCTCACGCATTCAACTTGAGACTCAAGCGCCGTTCAGACAGGACGCAGAATACTCGCGGGGACGTTTTGTTGCTGCGTCGACCAAAGCACGCCGGAGTCAAAGTTCAAAATAGTTAAACTTTTTATTTGCAAAATAGCAAATCGCGTTCTGTCTGAAGGTTCTGTCCATTGTGACAGATCGCTGCGCCTCAGTTCAAGGAAACCGATCATCTGTTACTTTTTATTTAAAGATACAGTACAACTTACCTTAAGGTTTATGCCTCATACAAAATGTCGATCAATCAGTGTTTTTCACGGAAAGAGGTCAATAAAACTGCAGGAGAACAGTTATGTCACAGAACGTTACATTTACCTCAGGAAAGCCATTTACTGACCAGCACTTTAGTTGACTAGAAAAAATTGTCATTTTGCTAAATATGTGCACTTTATTATATATTAATTATATGTTTACTTATTACATAATTGTTATTATAATGAAAACCGCATTATATTTAATTTCTCTCTGTTTACAGCATTATGTGAGATATATTTTTTTCTTGAGAAAAATTAACATGCAGACTGTAGCCTACCTAATATTTATCCAAATGAGTCAATATTGAATTAAGATTAAAATCAAATACAATAATTTATTTGAATAATACAAACAGTAACCTACCAGTCATTGTACCATGTAAACATTGTAACACGTTGTCACTAAACTTAATAAAATTCTGTTTAGTTACCATGTTTTGAAAATCACAATTACACATTGTGATGCAAGTTGTTTTTTTAGATACCCGCAATCCATCTGTTTCTCTTGAGCAATTAAAATATCGTGATAATACCGTGATAAAAGCTCATTCAATTAATCGCAGCACGAAAATTTGATACCGGCACATGCCTAGTTCTAGTATATCTACTTTTTTTGCACAGATTGCTGGCCTTGTTTGGCTCAATACTGTGTCCCAGTGCTTCCTTTACTCTTTACAGTTGATTTGATGCTAGACAGACATGTTTGTTTGCTGTTTTTGCAGCAGTAGCTGTGATATTTTTTTCCAGGTAAATTAAGAGTGAGCCGGAAGTTGAAAAATCCTAAAATTGTCCTGTTGAAATGGGCACAAGTGTACAATCATTCAAGTTTAATGATGGAGAACTTTTTTGTAACTAGTTTCAGTTTGTGCAGTGCATTCCATATGATTTTGATTTATATATTTAAATATTAATCTCTTAACCTGTCAAAAGTTCAAGCCTCTTTTTGTATATAGAGCTACTGAAGATAAATCCTGTTTGTTCACATTCTAGTGCTGACTGTAATAGATAACTTTGTCTTAGTGTTTTCCAATTCGGTTCAAATGTTTTTATACACGTAGACTGTAATGTAGAAGCATGCTTTTTCTGTGAAGCTGCTTTGAAACCATATATATATTGTAAGAAGAGCTGTAATTGTAAATTGAGTAGATAAGTCCAATGTGTCTTCTGTTCTTCTGAATTTGCTCACACCTTTTTCTTTGTCTTTCAGTATGATGGCATCATCCTCCCCGGCAAGTAAAGGACCACCTTTTTGAATTTGTAACACAAATAAAAGAAAAATCCCAAATATGATGCAGTCCGTGTCTTTATTTGTGGGAAGTACAGCTGTGGTGTGTTGCTCAATTCACATCTTTTATTTTTGGGCCAAATTATGACTTAAATGAAATGACTAAATGGTAAGCGATTTTAAAACCTAAATATCAGCTGTACTTGTTTGTATACTGTAAAAAGAAATGCATGACTTACCAACTTTGTCAAATCAACTTCATTCAGGGTTTCTATGCATTTTTGCAAAGTATGGAATTTGAATTTCCAAGTCTGGAAAAAAAATTCCAGGCTATTTCCCTTGTTTAGTTTTCTAAAATATAAAATTATCATACAAGCAGTGTGATTTCATGGCAAAAGTTTAGTGATTGTTGAACACTACTGAATGAATTTAATGTGCAATTTTTCATTACTCAACTTTACTAAAAGCAAGTCTCTTTTGAGACTAAATGATTTAGCTCAAATGCCACTCGAACCAGCAAACGGTCATCTAAATTAGACTGTACTTTGCTGTTTGGTGATCGTGCAACGTCAAACCACATTTACAGTATTAAACGGATGTGTTATCCAGGTTAATATATGCAGATTATAAAGTGTTTTAGGTTTCTTATGTAAGCGCATGTTTGAATCATTTGTTTAACATTGTCTGAAAAATGTATCAACAAATTTTTAGTTTCAGTGAACTAAATTAATCCAATCAGGTTACTTTAAGTTAAAACGACAAATAAATGTTTTTCAGTGTAGGTGATACTAATTTTAGGACTTGCGTGGTGGTGTGAAATGCTTTTTGAAGTACATCTATTACTAAAACACCAACTTCTGACAGTTGAGGGTGGACTGGTGATGTCAATTCGTGTTTAAGTGAGTATTAGAAAGGAATGAAGAGACGTAATTTTGTTTTTAATAAATTTTGCTTTATTTAGTTAAATCCCAGAGACTCTTAAATCTGCTACATTTTCAATGTTATGCTTTCATTTTTATTTTTTGGTTCAATCACTGACAGTTTTGGGTGTTTTACTGGTTCTTTTTAGGTCTTTATCTTACAATTATAGGTGGTAGTTGTGACCACTACACATGCAGGTAAAGACCCTTTAATGACACTTTGAACAAGTTATACCAATGGGTGTGGTAAGCATGAGACATTTTGTTGATAGCCAGTCTAGACTAACTGGGTTAAAATGTGTGGTGTTGTGCACATTTTTTGGTGGGCAGTATCAATGTATTGGTGCCTAATTGTGTCTCTATGGGGGCATTGACATTTGCCCTGTGCCTCTGCATATTAAAAACCTTAAGTACCCCTGAACAACTTTTAAAAGCCAGACCCAATAACTGCAAGAGAGAACTGAATCAAAACTTGATTAAAATAAAAAAGCAATAAATATTGAGAGAAATAAATAAACTGATGCACTTGATTCAGTACTACTGAATTTAGCATGGTTTTTGACGATCCTACAATGGTATTTTCAATAAAACTACCCCTGATAGCACATGTACATCTCGGAGATGTTTATTTGATGTGTGTGTTTTCATCTGCAAGATGTATTAAGAGTGTTTGCTCTTCTGTAATGCGTCCTGTCAGATGCTAGATAGACGATTAGAAATGTCTTTAAGATGTTTATAATTTAGAATATATGTAAAACTGATTTTTAAAGATGTTTGTGCACAGCAGATGCTTTCCAGATGAACTGCTCTTTAGCAGACATCTTGGAGACGTACGTGTGCTATCCGAGGCATGGCTCAATTTCTAAAACTCATTAAATCTCAGAAACTAATAGATATATTGCAAAATTCCTCGCACTGCTGTGGCTGAAATGTACCTTTCACATTCTTTATAAGTACATCCTAGTTAGTACCTTTTCTTTAAACTCTGTGTACCTAAATGCATCTTTGGAGTTTAAGAACAACAAGACTTCTGTGCTGGCTTTCCCCTTTATGTTGTTACTCCTTACTTTCTACTCTCTAAATTTCCATTTCACCAATACGTCCCTCTCCCTCGCTCTTTCTTTTCTACACTCTCACAATCTCTTCTTTCACCCGGTCGCTCTTTTGCTCTTTGACTTTCCCCAGCTTTCATTTCTCATGCGGTGTTGTGCTGTGTCACTCTGCTCTGGTCTTCATGGGAAGGGGTGTTTCGGTGTCTTCGGGACGCTTGACGTGGGGGTAAAGGTAGGGCACAGCAAGACACTCCCACTATGGGTTCTGGCAGAT
Organism: Tiaroga cobitis; assembly: GCA_030578255.1. Taxonomy (NCBI): domain Eukaryota; kingdom Metazoa; phylum Chordata; class Actinopteri; order Cypriniformes; family Leuciscidae; genus Tiaroga; species Tiaroga cobitis. The sequence continues at coordinate 3,233,312 of CM060609.1, read as the reverse complement.
CTTCCACTGTTGACCAGCTGTCAGAGCCTGAGTCAAAGCGCTGGACCGCTGACTTGTAACGTTTCTCTTCTTCGTTCCACCCACCCAGCAGGTACAGGTGATTTCCAAGTGGGGACATGCCAGCTGTGCTCACTCCTAAGGGAAGGCTTGCCGCTCTTGTCCACTCTTTGCTCTCAGGGGAGAAGACTTCCATGGTCATTACATCAATGCGGACTCCACCGGGACCAAGCTGGCTTCCACCTACAACGTACACCTTACCGCCTACAGTTGCAGAGCAGTGCCATCCTCGAGGTGTTTCCAACTCTCCCTGCTCGCTCCAAGTGTCGGTGTCAATGCTATAATGGATGACTGAGCGAGAGTAAGCGCAGTTGACATAGCCGCCAGTCACCAAGATGTCTCCTGATGGTAGCACTGCACTGGCATGGCAGCATCGTGGCATATCCATTGGCGTACGGAGCTGCCAAGTGTTGGTAGAGGGCTGGTAGCTCTCAATAGTGGCCAAGAGACCATCTGTGTTTCGCCCACCAATGGCATACAGCCGCCCACCAGTGGCCACCAAACTGAAATGTGTACGTCTTTGGCGCATGCTGGTCAGATGCAGCCAGGTGTTGAAGCGAGGATCATATCTGAGGACCAGGAGGTAATGCAAACGGTCAAATAGATTTTAGACCAGGGGTGTTCTATCGTGTTTCTGGAGTGCAGCGTTTAGCTGAAATCTGCTCAAGCACACACTTGCCTGCAAGTACCTAGTAATCTTTAAAGGGTTAGTTCACCCAAAAATGAAAATTATGTCATTAATGACTCACCCTCATGTCGTTCCAAGACCTCCGTTCATCTTCGGAACACAGTTTAAGATATTTTAGATTTAGTCCGAGAGCTTTCTGTCCCTCCATTGAAAATGTATGTACGGTATACTGTCCTTGTTCAGAAAGGAAATAAAGACATCATCAAAGTAGTCCATGTGACATCAGTGGGTTAGTTAGAATGTGTTGAAGCATCGAAAATACATTTTGGTCCAAAAATAACAAAAACTACGACTTTATTCAGCATTGTATTGTCTTCCGGTTCTGTTGTGGATCCGCGTTCAGTGACGCCGCTGACATAAGACGCTGCTGACGTGTGTCTGGTGCGCCCGAGCTTCTTTACAGTCTGAGGGAGACGCACGCTGTTAACAAAACAATCTTCGCAAACATGTCTAAGGATTTCCACACGGAGGAAGACTTGCATTTTTTTGCCCGGCCATATTTATTTGAACCCGAATACTCGGGCGCACCAGACACATGTCAGGAGCGTCTTACGTCAGCGGCGTCACTGCGGACTCGTGAACGCGGATCCACAACAGAACCTGAAGACAATACAATGCTGAATAAAGTCGTAGTTTTTGTTATTTTTGGACCAAAATGTATTTTCCATGCTTCAACACATTCTAACTAACCCACTGATGTCACATGGACTACTTTGATGATGTCTTTATTTCCTTTCTGGACAAGGACAGTATACCGTACATACATTTTCAATGGAGGGACAGAAAGCTCTCGGACTAAATCTAAAATATCTTAAACTGTGTCCCGAAGATGAACGGAGGTCTTACGGGCTTGGAGCGACATGATGGTGAGTCATTAATGACATAATTTTCATTTTTGGGTGAACTAACCCTTTAAGCTTTGGAATAGCTGGCGTGTTTAATCAGGTTTCTGCCCTCTATAGCAGTGGTCTCAAACTCAATTCCTGGAGGGCCACAGCTCTGCACAGTTTAGCTCCAAACAGCTCCAACTCACACCTGCTTGGAAGGTAATAGTAATCCTGAAGACCTTGATTAGCTTGATCAGGTGTGTTTGATTAGGGTTGGAGCAAAACTGTGCAGACCTGTGGCCATCCAGGAATTGAGTTTGAAACCACTGCTCTATAGCAAGATGGCTCTCCAGGAGCAGGATTGGACCACCCCTGTATTAGATTCAATTATTTGTGATAACGCACCTGCTAAGAGTGCCAACAGCATGTTTAGCCTGGTTTCGGGCATCATTCTGATCTTCTCCTCCTGCCACATACAGGAATCCATCCATCACAGCCACACACTGGTTGAAGCTCTTTGCTGGCAGCTGAGTAAGATGACGCCATGTAGCCGTTCCCTCTCGAGGATCTCTCCACAGCACCTGGTGAGCAATCAAAATAAAATCAGAAATGTACAGTAGTCAACATTTGAAGTGGATCAAAAAAGTTCATCAAAGTTGTCCTAAGACAAGAACGGGTATTGTTCAAAATTCATGCATAACTTTGATGAAAGGTTTTGATCCACTTCAAATGTTGACTACTGTATTTTCTAGTCCATTCCTTCTCCTGGAGGGCCAGAGTTTAGCTTCACACTTAATCAAACCTAGCCAAGGTATTCAGTATTACAAGACTGGTGTGTTGGAGCAGGACGGAGATAAACTTGCCCCACCAGGAATTGAATTGGACACCCGTTAATCAAAAATACGTCATGGACTTTGTTATATGTACCTCTCGACTCAGGGCACGCTCAGTTAGAGACGGGCGACCCCCAATGGTTAGAAGAACGTTCTGGCTTCCCCGGACCTTTGAGCGCCGTGACTGCAGTGTGTTTTGCTGGTAAGGCAGCAAATGGTAGTTCATGGCATCCACCAGAAGACGGTGACACCGAGGATCTAGCATCATACGAGCCACTGGCTGGATCTCACTAACCAGCTCGTTGGCAGGGATGGTCTCGAGGCGCACGTGAGACAGCACTTCTGCAGCATGTTCCTGCCTCTTTGGGTCAAAGTCTAACCACTTCATTGCCATCTAGATTCACATCAAAAAAAGTTAAAGTGAGTGATCCATATTTAGTATCTAATTCAGTCTACTTTATAAATAGTGTTCATCCTGTGCATGTCTATATCCTTCTCAAGACTCTGTAGCTATATCTCTTTTTATAGTAAGTGCTATGTTTGCTGACATATTTAGCTTTTGATTCACTGTATAAATGGGAGTTCTTAAAGGGGTCATCGGATGCCCATTTTCCACAAGTTGGTATGATTCTTTAGGGTAAAGTTTGTAACATACTTTGGTTAAAATTCCTCAATGGTTGTGTAACACAACACCCTTTTTACCTCCTCAAAACAGCTCAGCTCTGTCGGTGCATATGACATCATATTGCTCAGAAAATCCAAACGGCTTGATTATTGAGAGTGTTTAGGCTTTTTGAGGATTAAAAAAATAGATTTTTTCATTGTATGGTGGTTGTGTCCACACACTGCAAAGACACATTTATATGCAAACACCATATAAAAGTGAATTTTGCATTTGATTACCCCTTTAAGCTTTTGTAAAATCCCTATTCCTCCTGCGTTTTCATTCATCTCTCCTTACACTGACCTGGAAGGTTGTGACCTCCGAAGGAAGAACTAGGTTGTCGTCTTGCAGGAAAGATGTGATCTGCTCCAGGGTGAGCTGGTTGAACTGGGCTGTCTCACAAAACTGGGCAAAATTCTCCAGAATGAAGCGCCGGGCGGCCTCGCGAACAGGCATCAGGCCGTACGCAGCGCCGATGTTCCATATGTACACACACGTGTGAGCGTTCACCTCGGACATCATGAACTCCATGCACATCTGGAGAAGATGAGGGATCTGCATTGTGCTCGCCGCAGCCACAGTGCAGCCAATGGTGTACAGGGACATGTGCACACGGCCCAGGTAAGCAAATGTAATCACATTGGCAAGTCCTGAGGAGAAAGATAATACATATATGTCATGGATATTTAATAGACAGTCAAACCAAAAATTATTCAGACACCAGATATAATTTTTTATATTTTTTTTTACACTATAAAAGTGACACTATAGTTCATTTACCGGTATGTAAGTGAGGATAGCAAAATAAAGTAAACTGTGACATATTATACCCAACAAATCTTCATACAGTGACTACCAGTAAAATTCATAAAAATGTACGACCAAAAGTTATTCAGACACTTTTACCTGACCATGTTTTGCTTACGTGTTTTTTCTTTAATTGCTAATGCGACCTTTTTACAACACAGACTGAACAAAATTAAGCATTGCTTGGTAATTGTTTGAGCTAAATTGGTTTTATCCAATTGTGTCCTTAAATTTAACAGTTGACAGCTATTCAACCTAATCCATATGTTAGACGGATGGCCAAAACCAGTTTTTGCGACTATAGCAAATAAACTATAGTGAATAAACTGGGACAATGTGAGAAATGTTAAGGTGTCTGAATACATGGTTTGACTGTAGATTATTCCAGTTGTTTGGGTCACTTGAAATATTTAGTAACTTTAACAAATGCTGCCATGTCAGGTGACCCTGTTCCTGGAGATTAAATTAAATATTAGTTCCGATCCAAATGTCTTTAATTCTCAAGTGATCCTGAAGACATGGTTAGTTTAGGTTTGCTAAATTTTGCAGGACAGTGGGTCTCTGGAAGCACCTCTGATATGTTTTAAGGCTTACCGAGAGGTGAGAGGGTAGGAAGTTCCAGTCGTTTGAGTCCAGGGTCTTTAGCCAGGACTTCACGAAGATACTGGCTGACTGAGGAAATGACTAGTTTGTGAACATCAAATGCCTTGGTTTTGCAGGCCAATTCCATGTCAGTGAGGAAGCGTTCCTGTCTCATGCGGCTCAGCTCCTCCAGCATAGTGGATCCATGCAGGGGACGGGTGAGCTCAGTGCCCAGGCCGAAACCCTTCTCCCCGGGCCGGATCACAGGGGGCGGCAGGGGAACCCCATTGAGCCGGTTCAGCTGCTCAATATTAAGGGGAAACTCCAGCTTTTTAACGCCCAGCTCTGGGACAACCACTCCACTCTCATCTGTTGTCAATTCAGGTATGGACTTCTTAGGCCGTGGTGACTTCTTTTTGGGAGCCATTGTAATGTGTAGTGTAGGATAGCTTTTTTTTTAACGATAGATTCTGTGCTGAGAGTCACAATGACCCAATACCACTTGAAGTTGTACTGTTTGTGGTTTGTTCTTTTCTGTGTTTTAAAAAAACTGAGCTATGACACTTTTACAACCAGAGCACCGATTGACCAAGATAATAGATGGACAGACCGACGGACTACACTTGCAAACTAACAAGCGGAGTATGGTGAGGGATCCGCTTCAGCACACGCTGCCTGAAAAGAAACACAGTAAACGCACAGTATGAGTACAATAAACATGATATGCTTCATAATATCATCAACATGGATGGGTTTACACTCGTGGGTTTATCTCATCTTACTCTTTTACAGTGGGAGGATATAAGGGTGATTGACAGGTGCATGTGGTCCCGAAGGGAGTTCCCAAAAAAGGATAGCCAGGGTTAAAATTTATTATAAGCAAGCTAAGTCATTTACAAATAGCATGTACATCATTTTTTTTATTGTCATTCCAAATTGAAGATTTATAGTTAATATATATATTTATAAATGTAGTTTTGAGTGCTGTCGTTTTTTAATCATTTAGTGATTTCTTTTTTTTGTGTGTAATTTATTTAAATGATTTGTAGTGAATTTGTGGGAACACTTTACAGTAAGGTTTCATTTGTTAACATTAACTACATTAGTTAACATGAACTAACAAAGAAAACATTTCTAAAGCGTTTATTAATCTTTGTTAACATTAACTACATTAGTTAACATGAACTAACAAAGAAAACATTTCTAAAGCATTTATTAACCTTTGTTAATGTTAATCTTAAAATTTACTAATACATGATTAAAATCAAAAGTTGTTTCTGTTAACATTAATGAAGTTGAACTAACAATGAACAGTTGTATTTTTATGAATTAATGTTAACAAAGATTAATAAGTACTGTAACGAATGTATTGCTCATTGTTTGTTAAAATTAGTTAATGGAAACTTATTGCAAAGTGTTACCGAATTTCATAAATTTGGTATCAATATTCCATGTAGTCTCTCCTTTGTGTGCATAAAAACGTCAAAAATTAGTAAATTTTAAAGATTTTATTAGTATTAGATGGCATAGCATGTCATTTTGCAGGACACTATATATGCAGTTACATTACTAAATTTAAAAATGAATATTTGCATTGATTTTTATTATAGGATTTACCCTGTAATGGGGAATGTGTGGTCACTCTTATTATATTAGTAATCCCCACTCATCTGGCAGTTATTATAGATAACCAGGCATGTTACAGATCACGGCATATGCATGCGAAGTAATTTCTTTCCGTAATCTCACTTATTTTTGCCCATGTTGTTTTTAGTCAGCTCATTGCAAATTTGTATTGTGTCAGAAAGGGGATTGTGCTGTTATCAAAACCAGAACAAAGCAGTCCTCAGATAAACAAACAAGTATGATTGGACTGTGATAGACAGGTGTGTTTATGTCTCTTCTAAAAATAGCCACATAAGAAAATATGGCAGAGGTCGTGCAGCTTAAATTACCCTCACACTGTCATCAGTCCCCTCTCTCTCACCCCAGTCTCACCTTCAAACCACAACATAAAGGTCTATCCGTGTCCTCAAAATCAGACGCAGTTGCTTTCATTTAAGACTTAAGTGGAAATGCACGGAAATTACTCAATCCTTGTGCCAAGTGAATCCACCTATTTACTATGACAACCCTTTTCACCAGGGACATAGATAAAGACTGCTGCTCGAGTTTCAGCAACAGGTGTTCAAAATATGAGGTGTCTACTTAAACAAGAAAAAATAGCAGCATCAATTTTTATATGATTTAAATATAGATGTTGGACAATACAATGCTTAAACCCTGAATGTTAGGAAAGCAAATGTTTATGTCAGCAAAAGGCAATAATCATATACATTAGGCTTATACATAAACCATTTTGTCATTTCCATCTAATCATGTATTGTTTAATAGCATTCTATGATGGAAATGGCAGGATAGAAATGTAATTTTTTTATTTTTGTAATAAAAGGACCTTTTTGTCTGGCTGAGGCTAATATGTTAAAATAAAATCAATCTCTGAGACATTTTAGTATATTGTCCAGTCAGAGTACTGTATTTTTTTTGTGATCCAACAACAAACCTTCCAAATCTTCTGTTTATACACTACGGTACTTTTTTTTTCCCCTTGCTGGGCGCTAACATTGCGAGATTGGTACTTTCAGTGCTGGGTATATTACTTACAAATACTGATTAGTTACTGATTCCAATTTACATGACAAAAATTGAAGTTAGTAACGTGATACATCACATTACATTACTTCTTTTTGATTACTTTTACATTACTTTTGACCTTTCTCGTTTATCAAATATATTTGCAATCAAAATAAAACGCTTACTAAAAAAACATTTAATACATTTACCTATTAATTTATTTAATTAACCAACATCAGAGAACCATGAACTTATTAATCTTATTAACTTAAAATACTTTAAGTAAATATATTAGGTCAAAGGACTTTAGCTGACAAAAAAAGTTAGGGAATCTCTGCATTACATGTAAATATGAAATGACATCAACTTGTACATTTTAATGTGTTTAAAAGACAAAAGCCTTCTAAAGACAGTAATACACGGTTAAATGTCTCACTGAGTGATAATTCAAATAATTCATTGTCAGGAGTTGATTAGATATGCATGCAATGTTTAAATGTTGAGAAAACACTTGGGAAATTACTTCTGTATTTTCCGGTTTCAGTTTTCAGTGATAGTCACATGACTAGTAGCTGGTCTGTGTGCAATTCCCCTGTCGGTGATTGGTTGGAACACTGTTTATTTTGGTTTTGAGTGGTGGTTGTACCCATTTGTTTTTGTGTGCAGATTTCAGAGCCTAGGCTGCCTACAGAGACGCGTTTTTTTGACAGCCTGCTTATGGGGCGGGCAGCTAGCGGAGCGTTAGGAAAGATTAGATGAATGTGATCATTTATTTTTGGGCCTGAAATCACTGATACAACCTTTAATATCATTTAGATCAAACCTGCAGTTGTCTGCATATGTTTAAATGATTTCAGGAGTGTTGCAACATAATGTCCGTCATAAAAACACTCTTGTCACTTCTTGTATTTCACCACAGCAGCTGCTGGCCCTGCTGACTATATCACACACACACACACCACACACAGCTATTTACAGCATAGAGAGGAAAATGCATGAGGGGGAAAGAATCAATGACTAAAATAATTTTCAGTAGTTTAATGAATGTTTCAGTGATGGGCATGCAACTATTTGACCCAGATAGGCAACCTAAAATCGAGTTTTTATATCTCGATTTTAGGTTGCCTTCATAATAACTGGCCAGGGACAACAGATGAAAATTAGCCTGTTGAGCTAACTCTGGCTCATTTACAGTTATTTAACTGTTAATTAATGAGCACTGTGCCTGTAAAATAAACAAATAAATGAAATGAATGAATAGACTAATGAAAGTCAACCGGTGATCCTGTAAGATTACTGAAAAGTGATAGGTTCATGTTCTTTAATCTGATGCTGTAAACAAAATGTTCAGCAAGGTTAGAGGTAAGTAGGGGTCAAGGACATTTCTATACCTCACGGAAAGGGAAGGATAAAAAGAGAGGATGAAGAGATTGAAAAGAAGCAGCTGTTACACATGTCAGTCCTAAAAGCTGAATGCCAGGCTGTCTGTCTTCAGTCTAAAACGCTGTAGTGTCGTGGAAAGTACTAACTATTTGTGTCCAATCTCCATCAAGCTTCACCCTCTGCTGGTTATTTATAGAGAGTGAGAAACAACCCTCATGTCTTTTATTTTTTGCACTCAAGGGTCCGTTTAAATTTAGACCACCCGACTACAGTGGGATGCCATTGATTAGAAATTCATACAGTCTTTGTTTGGATTGTGAGATGTCAGGGATGCATATCCAAAGTGATTTTTAGTTTTAAATCATCTCAAATAAATTGAAGCATTTCTACATGCAGTAATAAGCATGTTAAATGATTCAAGCTTATATTAAACCCAAATAATTTGTGAAGCGAACTCGTGCATTAAAAGAATATCTAATGTTCTGTTGCTGTTAAAACATTCACATGCCAATGTCTAATTTAACGTAATGTATTATTGCACCCTAATGCATTCATCAAAAAAAGAACAGCAGTCAGGATGTTTTACCTCTACTTTACAGCTCTCTATCTGCTCTCCTTCTTTGTCCTTCCTTGTTCTCTCATTCGCTTTCTCCCAGGTCTTGAATCCACACTGTTTTCTTTCTCTTCTTGCTAATCTGTCTCTCTCTCTGTCTGTCTGTCTGTCAGGGCAGATATCTGTCGGCAGCAGGAGTTAGTGGAAAAGATGAACCAACCACAGCTCTGCAACACAATCCCACCAGTCCCCAACCCCACCTACATATCCCTCTCCATATATATATTTACAGCCATCCACCCCTTCCCAAAAAACACTGTCCATATCCAGCTTGTCCTCCTAACTCCAACCTGATAGGACATAGAGGCAGTGTTATTCTTACAGCCATGATGAGATCAGGGCCATAACCAGCATTGAGATATTGCCCAATATTTAGATCAGAGTGGTATTTTTCAATGGCAGATTCGCTATTATGTTTGGTCCTACTCCAAAATGTATAATAATAATATCCTAATAATCGTATTATATTAACAAGCCAGTACCGTGGTGGTATTGTTACAGTATTCTGTAAGGGTAATGTATGTATATTTTACATTTTGCTTATTCAGTAGGCCTGTACATTTCAGTCTCCAGTCTGTGATGATGCTTGAACATTTGCTTGCGTCTTTAGTCAAGGAGATGCTTTACTGTTGTTGTGGTGAGTCCTTTTATTTTAATAATTTAAAGGGATAGTTCACCCAAAAATTGTAATTTCTTTCATTAATTACTCACCCTCATGTCGTATCAAACCCATAAGACTTTCGGGTCCCACTTTATATTAAGTGGCTTTAAGTACTATGTACTTACATTGAAATTAATAATTTGATACAATGGACTTATACATGTTTTTACGTTGTAGTTATATTTTAAAAATACCAGCATGTAATAACAGCTGTAATTAATTTATGTAATTACACAGTTGACCCTTCCCTTACACCTTAACCCACCCTTATACCGACCCATACCACCACACCTGACCCCAACCTTACACGTATCACATCTCAATAGCAGCAAAAGTGTTTTACAATACAACATGAACACAATAAGTACATTGTACTTATTTTTCGATGTAAGTACATAGTACTTAAAGCCACTTAATATAAAGTGGGACCGACTTTCGTTCATCTTCGGAATACAAATAAAGATATTTTTGATGAAATCTGAGAGCTTTCTGTCCCTCCATTGACAGCTACGCAACTACCACTTTGACGCTTCACAAAGTTCATAAAGAGATTGTACAACTAATCCATATGAATTGAGCAGTTTAGTCCAGATTTTGTAAGTAGACTCGGCCGCTTTATATAAAGAACAGATTGAATTTAGGCTTTTATTCATATATAAACTTTGATTAGTGAACATAAACAGAAGCTCTACCGAATCTGGTCATTGGTTCTTGCTGAAGCTCAAAAGTGCTGCGTAACACAGAATGAACCTCATTGGTTCAAGCGAACATGCTTTAGCTTCTGCATACCACAACTGATGTGTGAGTTGATGAATGTTTTTGAATAAAAGCCTAAATTTAGTCTGTTCATCATATAAAGCCATTGCAAAATATAAGATTATAGTTTGCTAGTAAAAACTGACGACCTCTCTTAGTAGGATGTATCTGAAATACCCACAACCTTGAATTATAAAAGTTTAACGATAAATACATCATGACCTCATCGAGTGATCAAGATGGCTTTATGACAGCAGTATGACGAATTTCCGGTTTTTGTATTAGGAGTGACGGAAGTTCGTAGCAGTCTGAAACAACAGCAGGCCCCCACTTCCGGGCAATATGTACCAGCTGTAAACATGGCGGAGGAGCTAATGGATGCAGTCGAGAAGTTGCGATTGAGGCTCGAGGAAAATCAAGAGCCTCGCAAGGTAATACACCCTTTCTCTGAGACGAAGCCAACACTTTACGTCGACGCTTTCGCACCGTGTATGACTGTGTTATACGCGCTTCTGCTCGTGGCTAGTCTGAGGATCGTACAAAATTGCTATCAAGAAATCCCACGTATAACAATTACAACAGCAGCAGACCGTGAAATGAATGATCGATCAGATAGATCAATCTGGATGGAGCTTTTTCCTTAAATATGGTTCAGAGGAAGCAGAATCAGGCACTTTCTCAGAAGCTAATGCTCAGTTAGCAGAAATGACAACCATAGCAATTTATTATGATAACAGTGACCGATGAAGACAGGCCGTGATAGTGCACCAGAGTGCATGTTACTCTCTATAAAACATGATTCCTCCGCAATACTCACTGTACTTACACTAAGGCTGTGTCTCAAATTTAGTGAACTGCCTACGTACTAGGTTGCATTATTGTGTAGAGCCGAGTTTCAGATGCGACCCCCCCCCCCGTTCCTCTGGAGGCCACGACTACACTTTAAGTGCACTTAAATGTCTTGTTTGGCAAATTTGGCAATTTTGGTTTGGTAAATGAGTCTTGGACACTATACAACAAACTAATAACTTTGACGCTACTGTTATTTACACAGATGTCTGTGTACAACAAAAATGGCACAGTACTACCATGTTATTTGGACACTGCACCATGTTCTTACCATACTCTTTTTGGCATGAACAATTCCTTGAAATATGTACATATCATGGTGCATGATATGGTACTGCCAGTATTTTTCTAAGAGTTATCTATATAGTTAATCTATATTTTATGTGTTTGGGTTAGTGCTGTCAAATCGATTAATCGCGTGTAACATAATATACACATAATATATATATATATATATATATATATATATATATATATATATATATATTTGTGTGTGTACTGTAAATATATATATGTATATTATGTTATGTTTCTCTGTATACGTGTATATATACACAGAAATGTACACACATGTATAATTGTAATAAAATGTGTACACATATTATGTAAACAAAAACTTTTGTTAATGCGATTAATCGATTTGACAGCACTAATTTGGGTATATATATTTTTATATATATAACTACGCTCGCATCTCTTTTCTGTGGTTTTAGGTTTAGTTTTATACAATGATGCGATTAGTATTTTAGTATTATATATGTTAAATATATTGTATGTGTTTTTTTTGTTTTTTTTTTGTAGGTAATAAGAATAGTGTAGTTGTCCACAAACAGTGCAGATAAATGCTTGATTTGATCATTTTGACAATATGCTCCTTATAATATTGTTGTCATGGTCCAAAATGAAAATTTTTCCACAACTGGCAATGGTGGGTGTTACGAGAATTTATCAGCCATAAATGTTTATTACTGTCAATGCAACTGTGTGTATATATATATATATATATATATATATATATATATATATATATATATATATATATATATATATATATATACATACACTGTATAATCATGACAATGGATTAATTATTCTCTTGTCTGTGATATGCGTTCTTATTTTTCCTCCTTGTTCTGTCTAGCTTCTGAAAACTCTCAAAAGGTTGGGGGAGCTGCCCATGACGGTAGACATCCTGGTGGTAAGATCAAAATATTGCTATTACTATTAATATTAATATTATATCTATTACTTTTGGTTTGATCTCACAGATCTCTAGCTTTTAATATGTTGATGTTTTCTCTGATTCTTGCAGGAAACTGGCATTGGGAAGGCTGTGAATTCTCTGCGCAAACATGAATTTGCTGGGGAGGTTGCGAAGAACCTTGTGGCCAAGTGGAAAAAGCTGGTGCCAGAGAGATCTGCAGACAGGTTAGCTTCTTAAAGTGATCTATTATCTGCTAATTTCATTGCAATTAATTTTTTTTTAAGGTAATGAAAATGCAGAACTTCTTAGTAATGAAAACCGAAACTGAAACAACTGTTCTTTAGAATATGCTCATGGTCCAGAATTAAATTTTTGTTAGTTTTAGAATTAACTGCCTATGGCGAGTGATTTGAGAAAAATGTATGGGCCATACATATTTTTATACAAGTTTAGGGAAGGTGACATTTTTTCTTTAAGTCTCTTATGCTCAGAAAGTCTGCATATATTTGATCAAAAATCCAGTAAAACCGTAATATTGAGAAAAATATTTTCCATGTGAATATATTTTAAAATGTAATTTATTCCTGTGATCAAAGCTGAATTTTCAGCATCATTACTCCAGTCTTCAGTGTCACATGATCCTTCAGAAATCACTCTAATATGCTGATTTGCTGCTCAAGAAACATTTATTATTATCAATGTTAAAAGCAACTAATTAACTTAATTATTTTGTGGGAACATTATCATTTTTTTCAGGATTCTTTGATAAATAGAAATGTCAAAAGAAAAAAGCATTTATTTGAAACGTATATATTTTGGTAACAATGTAGATGTCTTTACTGTCAATTTAGATCAATTTAATGGTTCCTAGCCGAGTAAAAGTATTAATTTCTTATAAGAAAATCTTAATGACCCCAAACTTTTGAACCGTAGTGAATATAAGTTACCACTGCCGATGAGTTTTACTCTAATTTGATGTTTGTTGGGTGTTAATTTTGGAACCGTGGCAATGTTGTGAGATAAGAGATGAATAATACGTTTATATATGGTTCATGTTTATCAATAGACCAACTGTAAAGGAGGGGCGTTCCCACTCACGCATTAATGAGTCTGGAGGGCACAAACGAGTCCGGGAGCGGTCTCCGGACGAACCTCCACTTATGGAGGAGGAGCAACACGACGAGATGGAATACCAGCATGGCTACTCGCCCTCGCCTCCACAGCACTACAGCTCACAGTACAGACACAGCAGTGCAAGGGGGTATCAGTCAGATGAGTATGAAAGCCCTCCAGAAGAGGAGCCTGAGCCTGAGCCTAGTCCCCCACGAAATGACATTAGACACAACAAGCCACACAAAGAGCCAGTCAGAGAGCACAGTTCCCAAGACATACGGGAACAGGAGAGACGGAAGCACCGACCCACGGGTGGCGGCAGCAGCAAGGAGAGGACGCACAGAGCCGAACGAGAGCAACAGGGTGGGACGAGTCACAAATCCAAACATGATCGACATTTAAGCTCACACGAGAGCAAAAAGGAAAAGAAAGGAGGAAGTGATGGTAAGAAGTCTCTTATGCTCACCAAGTTTGCATGTATTTCATGACAAATACAGTAATATTGTGAAATATTAATACAATTTAAAACAGCGGTTTTAATTAATTTTAAAATCAACTTTTTTCAGCATCGTTACTCCAGTCTTCAACCATGATTGTTTCAAGGATTCTTTGATGAATAGAAAGTTCAAAAGAACCGCATTTATATTATGAAATAGAATCTTTTATAACATTATAAATGTCTTTTACTGTCACTTATGATCAATTTAATACATTCTTTCTGAATACGAGTTTGTTTATTCCAAGTATAAGATTTTAGTTTGATCTGCTTTTGTCTTTAAGGAAAATCAAGGGAGAGGGGGGAAGTTCCAGAGAAAATGGATGAGGAAGAGGAGCCTTTTGAAGCTCCAACCATGTCTTTTGAATCCTTCCTCACGTACGACGCTCCGACCCCAAGCAAAAAGAAGAAAAAGCAGTCCTCGCGACCCCCTCAGCCTCCTGCCTCGGTTCCTTCGGCTTCCTCGAAGTCTGGCAAGGCTAACGGGACCAGCAGTAAACACTCAAAGCCATCCTCTTCCTCAGCGACCACGCCTGCTGTTCCAGAGAAACGCAGGAAGGTGAGGCTGAACGTGTTATTCTGGTGGGGTGAAGGGATTTGTCAAAGGATTTCTAATCATTATTTCTCCAGGTAGTGGATGTGGTTCCCATGCTGCCTGATATCCCTTTGCCATCCATCCAGCCCAACTACAGGCCACTGCCCTCCATTGATCTTACGCCACTGTCCCCCCAGAGACGCAAAAGTACGTGTTTTTTAGTTTTAGAACACTTTAAAGAGGACCTATTTTGTTCAACTTTCTTTAGTGTGTAATGTTGCTGTTTGAGCATAAAAAACCTCTGCAAAGTTACAAAGCCCCTCCAGTAGGAGTTATTTTCTATATCAGTGTCACTGTTTCTGAACTCCCTGAAACGCCTCCATTGTAGTCTTGAGTTTCTTCCGGGAACGAACACGTCACAATATTCCTCATTTAAATAATTGCCACAAAATAAAAGGGCGGGGCCTGGTTGAATTAGTTAGTAGTGTGTTGAAACTGGGCTGCGTTCCAGTCCACTTTTACCTCGTTTCCATCAAAAAAGAACTGGTTTGGAACTGGTGTTGGTTCAACTTGCGAACCTTCTCAGAACCTGTTTGTTTTTCCACTGACTAGAGAGCCCAGCGAACGACGTCATTACGTCACTGTGTACGTCGCCATACGTCTTAGCTTTCCCATTCCCGTCATCTTGTTGGTCACAATAACCCCGCCCCCGACGTAAGCATGACGTGGTAAAAGAACTGTTCTAGTCCAGCAAAGCGTTGGTGCCGCTTAGGAACCAATTTTCCTGGCCGAGAACCGGTTCTTTGGCTGTCGAAACACAAAGAACTGGTTCGAGTAGGCACCGGCTCCAAACCGGCTCTCAAAATACTTTGGTGGAAAAGGGGTATTTTAGACACGCACTTGCGAACTGCCCTAAGCACTTCCCCTCGGGTGAATCCCTGCCGCCATTTTGAAGTGCGTTCCACTTCGTGAAGTGGATGAGGGAAGTTTATATGGACCAGACACTCGCTCCCTCGATTTTGACCGAGGGAGCGAGTCTACTTCATATGTAGGGCCCTATGAAATCCGTTTTATTTTTTCCCAAATTACGTTTTATTTTTTCCCAAATTCCGTTTTTTTCCGTTTTAATTTTTGGGAATTAATTTTTTTTTACCCTTTACTGTTATTTTAGTCGTAAAAAGAGTGTGCTTTTAAAGTTAATGATTAAAATGTATACAAATAAAATAGGAATGACCTTAAATTTTTTTTTTCAGGACAAATACTGCATGATGCAACATAACACTGCACTCTTCAAGTAACAACAAAATATGGTTATGAGCTTTAAACTGTCCAGTAAAATAAATTATATAAGTTTAAATAAGTCACACTCTGTCTCTCTCTCGCCCAGTGTCGCTCGCGCAGTTCGCTTCGCTTTTGTCCAGTCCGGCGCCTCATAGACAGACGCGGTGTGCACGGAGTTGTGTGTGTGTGTGCGTGTATGTGAGAGAGACGCGTGAGTGATAGAGAGACGGAGGGAGAGCGGGGAAAGGAAATACACCTGAAAGAATATGCTGCGTGTTTTAAATAGCGCTAAAAAAATTAACGAAACGCAATATGTGGCGGCCGGAGTTGATTTTGTGGCCGCGAATTAGTCTATGTGTGGGAAACACTGCATAAAAGTCACGTGCGAACTGCTCGGCTCGGTACTGAGGGCTTATAGCGTCGAGTTCCTTAACTTTTTCGCCGACGAAAGCAGAGCCGTGGAGAGCCGCTTCGCCATGCTTTCATTGTTTTCATTTCATCATTGGAGCTGAAATGACGGGAGGAGGTTGACTCCCAGATTTGCTTCCCCCCGTCTGCATTTTCACCAGACATTCGTTCTTCTCCCACACAAAAACAAAATTTCAAACCAAATATGTAAAATTCCACGAAATCCCGTGTTAACACTAGATTCTGCGTTAATTTGCCAATTCCGCAATTCCGTCCGCGATTCCGTGATCGCGGAAATTATAGGGCCCTACATATGCACACTTCAGGCAGCTCCATATACCACAATGCAACACAATTGTGACGTCAACGCAAAATTGCGTTTAATTTACCCCACCACAAACAACTCTGATATATTAATTATAAATAAAAAAATTAAACAACTCAAACACACCTATATACATATAGAATGCTGCATTAAACAATTTCGTAAGGGATAAAAAATAATAATAAATCAAACCCATAGTGGATTCTAAGTGATCAAGTGATCTTAGCATGTTCCAGTTCAGCCTATACGACAATTCACCATGACATCACAGCAGTAATAGACGTTCTTCCGGGTGGCAAAAGCCGAAGCGTTCCTATGGCAACGCTAGTAAATTGCTTGGAAGGGAGACCCACCGTCGACTGTAAAAATGTAATAAAAAAATTTTGAATGGACCGTTTTGAGAATACACGAAGCAGGGTTGGCAGCAGAAATGTAAACGTTGGATAAATCATATAATTTAGGGCATCATTAAGATTTCCTACTTTTGATGACAAAACGTCCTCTCGCTAGCCTATAACCTCCTCACCCACAAGAAATCGATACAACCCCTACACCTTTTGCTGTATATCTGGCAGCGCAACCCGAGACGTTTTCATCATCGTTTCAACTTTGATCAACAACAATGTGTTTAACTATGTAACTGTTACAGTAGCCGGCTGGTTCTCTTCAGGTAGTCAGTAGAAGCCGCTCGCGTTCTGCCACCCGGAAGTATCTTGGTGCCTATTGTTTACAAACATTCTGAAATGCCGTATTGCAAAGGTTTCTCCAGTAGTGGGCACTCATGCAACGTAAGCAATGACTTGCATCCGAGTGAACGTCCCGGTGGAAAGTTGCCGAGTGAAGGGCATGACAATTTTGGACTGAAACGCAGCCCTGGCTGGTTATGGTTAGGGGCGGGACATGTCAAACACGCTTGAAGCGCTTGACCAGTCACAAAACACTGGTCCATCCGACCAATCAGAGCACAGTGTGCTTTTCAGAAGGAGGGGCTTTATAGAGACAGGACCTAAACAGGGCGTTCATGACAGACTGCGAAGTGAGGAGCTGCAACAATGTCAAATGTGTGAAAAAATAAGATTTTTTTTAATTCAAGCATAAAAACCTATTCTAGTAGAGCCCAAAAACAAAATCAAGACAAAATATGCCCCTTTAAATCAAACTGCCTAACATACCTGAAAGAAACAGAATTGAAATCAAAAGAAGTGTATACATCCCAATGATTCTGTCTGCATTGACTCAAAGCTACATGTTTTTCTCCTTCAGTCGCTGTGTCAAATGATGAAGAGGATCTTGGGTGCGCAGGTCGAAGGCTGAACTCCAAAATGGTTGTGTACTCTGGGTCCAAGTCTGCGTATTTGCCGAAAATGATGTCTCTGTATGATCAGTGCATTAGAGTCCTGCAGAACAATATAGATTGTGAGTTTTCTCATTCTCTGATGATTTGTTTTAATAATATTTTAATTAAACACTTCAGTATAGTGTTTAGCCCTTATGGGATATTACATAACAAATCACATCTCAAGAGTCACAGATGGCTGTGTGTAAAAAATGTGGTGACTGTGGCCGCACTTTAAATTGCCATATTCAAATCGCTGTAAAGGATGTCATGATGTTTCAGGCTGGCCGAAGTGTTAATGTGAATCCGCTTTATACTGATATTTCTTGGTTTTTTTTTTAGCAATTGATGAAGTGGGCGGAGTGCCATTTGAGATTCTGGAGCCGGTTCTGGAGAGATGCACGCCTGAGCAGCTTTACAGGATTGAGCAGTGTAATCAGGTGTGTGTGTCAAGTTGTCAACAGTCACGTGCAGATTATCTATTTTACAGTTTTAATCACATACCTGTTGTGGTATTCTACATGCATTATATTAATACATTAAATTAAACATAAGCGACAGTGAAGATATTTATAATTTTACTAAATATTTAGCTGAGTAGGCTCTTGAAAAGGCGAGCTTTAGAGAGACCGAATGCTTTATCGAACTGTTTCAGACACTGTGATGATGTTGCAATGTACTGTATTTTACTAGAAAAAGTTTTTTTTTTGTTTTTTTTTTTACCTTGGATGCATGTAAACCTACTGTTGGAGACCTCCAAAACAAAATTATGAGCATTTAAAATAGCATAATAGGGGCATTTAAAGCAGCACAACTGTTTTCTGAAACAAAGCAGCATATTAGAATGATTTCTGAAAGATCATGTGACTGAAGACTGGATTAATGATGCTGAAAATTCTGCTTTGCAACACTGGATTAAATTACAGTTTAAAATATATTACAATAAAAAAAGTTATTTTTAATTTGTAATAGTATTTCAGAATATTACTGTTTTTGATTTAATAAATGCAGTCTTAGTGAGACTTCTTACAAAACATTAAAAAAGCTTACTAACCCCAAGCTTTTGAACATTAGTTATTTATCTCAAGATTAACGCTGCATGCAAGGTTTTCCCATAAACTTATCATGAAGATTTTTAGCTCATTTTGGACAAATCTTTGATTGCAAGTGTATCTTCTCAGTATTTCACAGAAGAGTCAGATGATCTGTGGATGAGACACTGCCAGCGGGATTTTAGACGTGAAACTCCTCAAGAGTATGAATCCTGGAGGGAACTGTATCTCCGGCTCCATGAAGAACGGGAAGAACGTCTGCGCAAGCTCACGATGAACATCAGCTCTGCCCATGCAAACAAACCTAAAGGTGCTCGCAGGCAGTAGTCCGGACATTTAGATCAAAGTTAATGCATAAACGTTTACTTTTCAGTAAAGCTGTCAATTTAACTCATAAAAAAAATAAAAAATATTGTTGTATAGCAAACATATAGATTTGACTTAAAGGTGCAGTATGCAATTTCTGAGACTCAGTTGAACACTGTTGATATTTAAAAATCAATCCAAACAAACGCACTCTCCTTTCATTGCTCTGCCCTCAAAATGCTCAAACACACAATGCAGTGGATGTCTCTTTATCCTAGAAGTGAAACAAAATAATGCTTGTGAAAAATAAAGCAAGGAAGTGGTATTTCTCTGAGCTTTTTTCTTTTGTAATGTCTCTCAGCCATCTCTTTCTACAGTCATTCTTCAAATCTTGCTCACTCTCTCTCCTCCCTCATCATGGGAGGACACACCCCCTACTGCTGATTGGCTACAAGTTAATTGTGGTGCTTGTTCCGATCCACTTTCATCAGTGTTTCTCAGAAATCGCTTACTGCACCTTTAAGTCACTTTTTATAATGTCTATTCAAAGCTTTACTTATCTGACATGTCAGATGACAATGTCTTTGAATATCATCCATTTCAATATTTGGTGAGAAACTCCCCCAAATGAAGATAATTCAATTAATTAATCAGCATATCATGCAGTTAATTCAACTCAATATTTTTTTGCAAAAAAAGTCAATTGTCAATCATATTAACTAAATGAGTGAAATAAAAATGTGGCTGTGGATTCAGTGACCAGTGCTCACAATCAATGTTTGTAATATATTATTGACTTTTAACAGGACGGCAAGTTAAAATGGCGTATGTTAACTCCGCCGCTAAGCCTCCGCGGAATATCCTCCGTCTTCAAGAGAAGTTTGGCACTAAAAATGGTTCCACCAGCACAAGCTCTGCTCCTCCATCTGCCAGGTGAGTGAATGCTGCATTAGTCACACACATTAATCTTTATCATGATGTTCCTGCTGACAGTCTGATTTTCTTCAACCTCCCTAAAGTTTTTGTTGTAACTGCATTTTAGGGTGTTGTTCACACTTGGCAGGTTTGTTTTGATTAAAACGAACTCTGGTGCGATTGCTCTGTTAGTGTGGTTCATTTGAATAAGTGTGAATGCTGTCATCTGAACCCTTGTGACACCAAACAAGTGGACCGAGACGCTAAAAAGATGGATCTCACTCCGCTTCCAAACAAACTCTCGTGCGGTTCGAAATATGAACGCAACACTGGCCAAAGACCAAAAACGGTACATGTCACAAGTTGTGACCCTATAAAGGACATGCTCAAACATACCTGTTTTTTCTCATCATACTTGCAATGTTGATCTTCGTTCATGTGTGTGACAGAGGGATTCCTGACGCTGTTTTGACTCCTTTACACATTTTATAAGCTCTACAGGAGTTCTCAGCTGGTCAAAATACCATTATGTAGCTACGCAGATACAACGAGCGCATTTAGCCCTCGATTTGAATGTTCGGTGGCCGGGTGCGCAATATGCGATTTATAATAGTCCTTTACGATTGTTCCTTTTCAGACTTGTACGAACATACCATGTCACAATATAAGATCCAAGTTGTCATTAATGTCAGACTGTACGATAGTCGAGACGTGTTAAAAATGGACACGCAAGAAAACTCGTCCGGAGTTTTACATCAATCAGTGACGCGTTCGTGACTGCGAGCTGCATTACTCGCAGGATTGAAATGGTGGTTACAAAGAAATCTCTAACGTTAATTTTGGTCATGGCTTGTCTTGAAAAACGAAGACAATTTGATGGACGTCGTAGCAGAAGTCACAGTGCAGGACTGTGAGTCAAATCTTCTGACACTGCCAGAATAAAATTTTAGCGCAATGGTCATTAATCGGCTGTCGGTGAACATGTCAAATTAACGATCAAAGACTTCAAATTTTAGCCTAGGATCAGAGGATTCTTTTAGGATTTGCAAAATTTGTCTCAGATGGCCAAATCATGGCCAAAATCGTATAGTGTGAACCCGGCTTAAGTTCCATTGCGAAATATATAAATAATAAACGCCCACCAATCAGGTTGTGAACATATCCCTATGTGTTTAAGGTCGGTATTAAAATGCCAGTGTGACCGGACCAAAAAACCAAGCAAACCGAGCTTCAAGTGTGAACACACCCTAAAGTCACCATGAAATCAAAATGGACAATACTTGTTTTTGTTATGAAATATTCTAGTATTTATTATAAATGATTTATCCGTGCACGCTGTTATTTTTTTAAATCAAGTCCCGCCCTTTACTTGTTCTTGTCCGAGAAGCCGTTTCACTCACAATATGGGAAGAAAAGACTAACGCAACTTCAGTTTTATGATGACTTTATGATGCTCTTGATTCTTCATATGCAGGATCAGACCAGCAACAAACTACAGTTCCCATAGCAAACCCGCCGAGGTTGGTCAGTCTTCTGTTAGCAGCCCCCCTGAGTCCTCCTCGCGCTCCTCTGCTCCCAGCACTGCTGGTGGACACAGTGCCAGAGACAAACCACAAGTCAAAAGTGAGTCAAAAATAAACATGATCGCTTAGCTGCTGCTGATACACATTTATCTACAGCTAAGTATACTTTAGCTCCTTGTTATACAATGATTTCTTTCATAGAAATGGATGTATTGTAGCCTGGCAAGCCAGACCCACATCAGGATGTTGGGTCTGGGAACTCACCATTGGCAGAGCTCAATCCGAGGGGCGGGATAAACGGTTGTCTTATATTCCCTCTGCACACAATAGCATAGGGTTACAACTAACCAGAGCGTTTTCCCACCAGCGGAGCTAGTTGATAGATTAAACTTTTGCCGTATCTGGTCGGCAAAACTACGAACACGTTTTCCTTTTTTTAGAATGACTTAAGTGCAGTTCTTTTCTCAAAGAAAAGCTTAACTCCAAGTCCTCCAGAGTCGCGTCCAAAGCCGATTCGAAAGACCACTGTTCGCCAGTTTCATTCTTTGTTTTCAAGTAGCAGGGAACCGTCGCAACTCTGTCGTCATTATGTTAAGCCCGCCCGGTGACTCTATACACGATGTGATTGGCCTGACTAGAGTTTTGTTTTCCAGCTCGCAAGCCAACGGAGAGTTTGGAAATAAAATTTGCTGCCGCTAGTGTGCATCTAGATTTCTAGGCTAGATGTATTGTACAGTAGTGGCCAAAAGTGATGTTCGGCCTTGGAAAATTACCGTATATACCCGAATATAAGACGAGGTTTTTGTCCTAAAAATAGGCTGGTCGTCTTATATTCAGGATCATCTTATATTCGAGTGGAGGAATCGATTGATAGCCTTTTTCTCCCGTGCCGTCGACTGACGAGAGCGCCGAGGATCTCGATCCCGAGGACAAGCGTGTCGCTTCCATTATGAGCGCGCATCCCGCGCGCCTACATTTGAAATAATGAACTTGAGCGTGCAAAAGACGCGATCTGTGAACAGGGGGGGCGGGTCTCTGCTCACTTGTCTCCGTCCGCTCTGGCATCCTCTGTGAACGGCGCTTTTTCTTGTGCGGCTCGAGCAGAGGGAGAGAGAGAGAGCGGGAGCCGGATCGTCGTTGAAAACGGCCAGACGACCCCGCAGGGTGGTTATCCATCCCGTCGCTATCAGGGCAGCCGCAGTCATGGCCAATCAGGAACCGCATATGTGCCGGTCTCCGCCGACGAGCGGGCCTCTACACGAGGCACAGGTGATGCGAGGCATTTGGAACAACGCCTCGGAAATTTGCTCTTAAAATTATTTTCTGTTGAAAAACAGATTTTCCCCCCAAAATAAGTCTGGAAAATGGGGGGGGGGGGGGTCGTCTCATATATTTAGGGTCGTCTTATATTCGGGTATATACGGTAACTGTATTTTGTTTTTCTTTGCATTTTTTTTGGATGGTAAAATAAAACCTGTTGCTGTAGTTATAATTTAAAGGGATAGTTCGGCCAAAAATGATATTTAAACCATGCATTACTCACCCTCAAGCCGTTTGAGATGCATCTGTCAATCTTGTTTCAGACGAACACATTTTCAGTTATTTTTGAAAACGTCTTAGACCCTTCAGTGGATATAATGTGAAGCAATGGGGTCCACCTCCTTCAAGTCCCAAAATGTGAATACATCCTTCACAAAAGTAATCCATCCGGCTCCAGGGGGATAAACGAAGGCCTTCTGAGGGTAATCCGTGCGGTTTTGTCCTAAAAATATACATATTTAAAACTTTATAAATGAAAATATCTGACTTCCGGCAACGATCGACGCGCGTTCACGGGTGATGGAAGTCGGTGTACGAGGTAAGACGTAGAGTAGGAACTGTTGTGACGTAGAACGAACGCGCCAGCGCAGCCAGAGAGCAGAGCAAAACAAAACACGAAAGCGCGTGAACGCACGCGTGTCGATCGTTGCCGGAAGTAAGATATTTTCATTTATAAAGTTTTAAATATGTATATTTTTACGACAAAACCGCACGGATTACCCTCAGAAGGCCTTCGTTTATCCCCCTGGAGCCGGATGGATTACTATTGTGAAGGATGTATGCACATTTTGGGACTTGAAGGAGGTGGACCCCATTGCTTCACATTATATCCACTGAAGGGTCTAAGACATTTTCTAAAATAACTGAAAATGTGTTCGTCTGAAACAAGATTGACATATGCATCTCGAACGGCTTGAGGGTGAGTAATGCATGGTTTAAATATCATTTTTGGCCGAACTATCCCTTTAATCAAATAATTTTGTCAGATAAATGCCCTACCCACGTTAAGTGATTTGTTCTTCCCTTATATTTAAAAAATTTTGATGGTTTAATCAAACTTGGGTCATTAAAACCAAATACCAGACATCACTTTTGACCACTTCTGTATATTAACCATTGGTGTTGATAAAATCATGTCCAATATTTGCCCATTGAACTGGTTATGTTTGGACATTTTTACCACTTGTCTGTGTTTTCTGTTTCAGAAATTGCTCCTATGATGGCTAAGACTATCAAGGCATTCAAGAACAGATTTTCTCGGCGGTAAAAGGGAAAAATGTTTTAGGTGTGTGTGATATATGAGAGAACAACTGGAGGAAAAAAAAACTTTTATTCTGTAATGCTTCATAGGAAATGTGCAATGCCCTCTCACTTCTTATGTTTTAATGCTTTTTAATATTACCAGTACAGCTCAATGGACGCAATTACAAAAAAATATCAGCATCAGCAACCATCCACACTCAATTGTCATAGCATGTCGTAAACTTTTTCAAACACCGAAAAACATGTGGTACACTACAGATTACCATGAGACACCACAACCCAGATTCACTGTTACATGTTTATTTAATTGCTAAACTATAATCACTGCATCGTCATGGGACTAAGTATATGATTTTATGGTAGATTGAGAATGAGATAAGATGTAAAAAGTTCAAGGACTGTACACTTCCTCACCATCATATTTATTATTTTAAATCTTGGACCTGGCAGCCCTGGACCTTGCCTTGAATGAAAGATCAAGTCATTTTAATAGATTTTATTAAGTGTTCTATGGACATTTTTAATAAAATCCATGTGTTGCTCTCACTATTTTCTTATTTATTCGTGTATGAATGTATGTTTAATATACTTTTATGCTGAATTGTTTCGGTTATGATCCAGTAACTTCACTCTGCCCTTTCACCTGAAATGAATATCTGCATTTCTCACTCATCCTCATGTTGTCCCAAACCTTCTTTCGTCAGTGGAGCACAAAAGATGTTAGTGGCTAGTTCCCGAATTGTTTTTTTTTTTATACAATGAAAGTAAAACGAGATGCTGTATTTCTGCCAAAAAACATTTAATTTTTAAAGCCTAGATTAGAGGATTAGAACAGTGAGTAAATAATGACAATTTTCCAATTAATTTAATTGCTTTAATTTATTGGAACAGATTGAATTTTTACCCTATTGAATGCAAAATCTTAACACAACAAAATGGCATAAAAGTCAATATACAGAGAAAACTGGCATTGAAGGCTCAACGCAGCAGATCCATATTGAATCCAAAATGCACATAATACATAAAATGAATAGGAACCTGCAACAGATTATATAATACAAGCGAATTATACAACTGTATTGCATTTTACTGATGGCATCTGAGAAGTATTTTAATTAGTATAATAACCTAAGTAGGGTGTTTAAAGAATCTACATTGATGTATAATGTATTTTGCCTGGAACGGACTGCTTTGTTTCCACTTTATTTACGCAGACGCGGAGCGACCAATGCGTCACAAGAACGCGACTCCCAATTCGGCTCATTGGTTCCCTTGCTTTTTAAGGTCCAATCACATTCGACCTTTCGTATTTGCGTGTTGTCTACTTTGCAGCTTCTACCACCTGTGTGTAACTGCGATTTTAGCATTTGTCACAGAAGCCACTCGAGCTGTCGAATATCTCTCATTAGAGCATAGTTGTGAGTGTCTTGGCACTTTTCCCGTTGTTCACACACTATGTCTGGCCACGGTCACGGCCACGGCCACGGCTGCTGTGAGTGCGAGCACGAGCCCGCTGAGCGAGGAGTGGAATATGAGCTGTACAAACGCATTGATATCGAGAAGCTTCAGTGTTTGAACGAGAGCCGAGACGGAGACGGGAAACTGGTCTTCAAGCCTTGGGATCAACGCACTGACAGGACGAAGGTACGCAATTAAATAGTGTTTAAAATAGTTTTGCAGGAGGTTTTTGACAGCAAGCTTAGAGCCACAACATATATTATAATCTTAAAAGTAATGTTTTACCACCTTTTTTTACACATTTAATTTGCTTTATTAGGTGACGATGGCATGTTTGTTGTATATTGTGTGTGTATGTATGTCTATATATGAATAAGAATGCATATAGGTGTGTGTGTGTGTGTGTAGCCTATACACACACACACGTACATAATGTTATATATATATATATATATATATATATATATATATATATATATATATATATATATATATATATATAAATAAGAATAGAGATATTAAATACACTGGTTGTTTTATTATGAGATTGCTCTTCTGTTTGTTGTAATGTACCAGTTATGTCCCCCATTTCATTTTCAGTTTGTTGAAAGTGATGCTGACGAGGAGCTTCTGTTCAATATACCGTAAGAATTATATTGCAGCAGCATTCATCCTCCTAGACTAATTTCAATTTCTGTTCTGTTCTTATTCATGTTCTGTTTAATACGATTTGTCTGGGTAAGAAATGCTTTGCCAGCAGATGTGGATGTGTTTAATGCACGTGGTTAAATCTGCAGGTTTACAGGTAGCGTGAAGCTGAAAGGGATCATTATTGCTGGAGAAGATGATGAGTCACACCCAGCTGAAATGAGACTGTGAGTTTGCTCTCACTGTAAAATGAGACCTCTCTTGCAGCGTCACATATGGATAATGCAACTACAATTTACATGATTGGGTGCTGCAACTGGTGCTTTTTGATCAGGTACAAGAACATACCCCAAATGTCATTTGATGATACAAGCAGAGAGCCAGAACAAGCCTTTCGCCTAAACAGGGATCCGCATGCCGAGCTTGAGTATCCAACTAAGTAAGCAATTTTAAGTATGTTAACATGCACAAGAACATTAATTATAGAACCTGTATACTGGACACTAAATCTATGTTGACCACCCCCAACATTTTAAATAGGATTTCGAGATTCTCCAATGTGGAGCACTTATCTATCCACATATCTCGAAACTTTGGGGCAGAATCCACTCGTGTGTATTACATTGGTCTGCGGGGAGAATACGCAGAGGTCAGTACTGGATTAAACATGTCCTGCTATAACAATAACACCAGTTAAATTGTCACTATTTATAACTGGTTGGAAATGCACTACATTCTTACGATATTATGTTAGTGTTGCTGTTTTTATAAATGTTTCACCTTGGAAAAGAAAATAGGATCATACAATCCTTCATCTACTATCTTTTTATCTCTTTTTCAGCCTCACAGACATGAGGTGACAATCTGCAACTACGAAGCAGCAGCCAATCCAGCAGATCACAAAGTGAAGAGCATTACGCCCCAGACTCAGTTCATATCATGACAAACGGAGGAAAGAGAATCTCACGCCTGCTGTGTCAAACTATAAAAGTGTGTATGAGTTTTGGTAACGGCCAGATGAACTGATGTGTAACGGATTTATTTACTATGGTTTGTTTATCTGCTAATTTTCCAATAAACATTAAGCTATATAAGGATAATTACTGATTGTATGCTTATGTCAAATAAACGCTTCAAATAACAGAACAGATGAGCCTTGCAAGAAGTCTGTTCTTTAAATGTCGAGTGGAAAGTTTATGCTCTCAGTTTGGTGTTACAATATAGTATTCATCCATTTAATATTTTTTGCCTTATTTGGTTCAAATGTGAGATTAAAAAACATTTAGGAAAATGTGTTTTAATCGGGTCCTCAAAGTGTTTAATATTGATTGACTCCCGCAGTTTGTTTAAAAGTACATTTTCCTGGTTAATTTCAATCACTTGGTATTTCATATCACACAAATTTTATAACAACTTGTGCATTATGCTGCTGTTAGTTAAATACAAATACAGTAACACTTTAATTTAGTGTCCTTGTTACATGTATGTTACATGTACTTACCATAGTAATAACAGTAAACTATGCATAATTACATGCAACTAACCCTCAACCAAACCCCAATCCCACCCTAACCCTATAGTAAGTACATGTTGTTGATTAATATCAGTACTTAAATATATCGTTACACTGTAACAAAGACACCTTGAAATAAAGTGTAACCAAAGATACAATCTCAGGTTTTTCACAAATAAATGTGACAGGTGCATTGAATTTGAAACTATTTTGAGCATCCATCACTACAAATCAATTTCTCCTCACTTATGCATAATAATTTTTTGCTGATAAGTTAAGATTTTGTTTAGAATTATAACTAAGGCTTTCTTAGTGTAAAAGGTTTGTTGCAAGTGCAATCCTGATGGGTTAAATATTACAATGTTTAAAATAGTTTTGGGTCTGTTGTGGTATTTGTTTAATAGATTTCCAACAAAAAAAGTATTTTTTATAAAAACAAATTTGTATAATACATAAAGCTTTTATTTGGGCTTTGTTTTATTTGGTGTCACAAAGTCTGCTTGCATTGCAAAATTCACAATCCAGCATTAAAATTTATATGGAAAAGTTTACCAGAGTATATCAGACAATCATACAGTGAATTTAAAGGGAAATATTTTGTTTGTCAAAATGTACTCACCCTTATCTTGTTCCAAGCCTGTGTGAGTTTCTTTCTTCTGTTGAAAACTATAACATATATTTTAAAGAATGTCAGTAAGCATACAGTTGACGGTACCCATTGACTTACATAATTTTTTTTTCTCCCTACTTTGGAAGGCAATGGTTGCTGTCAACTGTCTGGTTACAAACATTCTTTAAAATATATTTTTCAACAGAAGAAAGAAACTCATACAGGGTTGTAACATAATGAGGGTGATTAAGTATTGAATTTTTTTTTTTTTTGGTGAACTATCCCTTTAAGAGACATTTAAAAAAAATTACATTAGCTTTTGATCATGTATGAGTGATGGTTTTTGTTTTTTAGTGTTTATTTATTTTTGTAATACTTTAATTTTGTCCTTTCAGTACACCACCGTGGTCAACACTTTTGTTGTATTATGTGCTTTACAAATAAATTGGAATTTTAGACTTATACACTTACAAAATAAGGTACCGTTTGCTGGCTTTTGCAACATTTAAGCTTACGCGGTTGAAGAAACGCGATGACGTCACGGCGCAGTGTCCCCGCCCCTCTCCGGCAGAAGGAGCGGAAGTTCCGTTGTGACCTGGGATAGCAAGCGGTGAGTCAATACATTTGTTGCAGTTAACCGCTGTTTATATCTGTTTTTTTTTTCTGCCTGAACACTAAAATGTATTCTACCCCCTGACCTTGGCTTTAACGATCGCTATAAAAGCGCAAGTTTGTCGCTGAGCAGCGTGATAGTTGGCTTAATCGCGGGGGTAGAGAGATCCAGCTAGCTCCATCTCTGAGGCTGTGGGTTCATTGTGACAATAATACAGGCGAAACAGGATTAAGCTGCCGATCATGTCGCTCGGGTATTAATGAAACGACCTAGCGGCTTTATTTATACACGAATCATGTCCTTGATTCCAGCAGGCTTGAAAACAGAAGCTATGTGTCTCTATTGTTTTCGCTGCCCATCCCTTCCTATTCATTGTGAATATATGACCGTGGTGTTCATGTGACGTTTTATTGAACTGCCGCATTAGAGATGATCAATACAGTCATTTGTTAATGTGTATCAATGAGCCATTGTGTGGCAGACACTCAAACTGGTGCATAAGGACAACATGCAGTTTCATTGGAAAAGTCCTTTCATATATTCTTCTGGTATTTTGTGGAGATTCCATAAGCAGGTGGTTTAATAAAAGAATTTGATAACATGTGCAGTGCTAAAGTCTAGAATGCCAGACTGACCGATAAAAAACCCAGACGGGCACATAAAGTTTATTCAAGTGTTTGTTTGAAACTAGGGATGCACTGATATGAAATTAGGCTGATACCGATAACAGATAATTCTTTATATTTGAAAGCCGATAACCGATGTATTTGCCGATAAATCTAAATCCAATTTTTTATATAATTTGAGAGCCTGATTAGTGATTACAAAAATAAAAGTCTCCCAAAAAGCCATATCCCATATTAAATATATATGGGATATATTATATATAAATCCCATATCCCATTCATTCATTCATTCAAAATTTTCTGTAGCCTATATGACAGACATGCGCTGCACATTTTACACTTCACTGTATTTTATTTTTGAAATGATTCTAACCATATTTTAAGCAATTTAAACCCCTCATGGCGAACAGTGCACATCTCAAGTGTCTCAGCTGAAGGAAATAATCCATTATTTATCGACTATTCGACGTTAATATATCGGCCAAGTTTTCTTATTGAGCTGATCACAATAACATCAAAAATAAACACATATCTGCGGATGCTGATGTTTTGTGCAGCCATATTTGAAACACTCCAGGCTTGTGTCACAGTTACCCAGGCTTCTCACAAACACGAATGAATCCATTAAACTGGAGTGTTTTGCCTCCTGCAACTGTCAAGATTTGATTTCGCAGCACTGTCATGCGGTTCCAGGAAAACAGGGACGCGTGGTTTTCATTTAGGCTTCATTAGTTTTCTGGGAACTCGTCTTAAGCAGACGTCTGCAAGTACAAACTTGTGATCTGTAGAAAATGAAGCTCTGCGTGTATGATTAACATAAGCGTCAGTGCTTATCCAGTAGACTTAATCACCCTGTAATTTTTCACTTTTTCTTTTCCTCAGTCTAGATTTCAAGAGAGCACTTTTTGTTTTAGTTGCTAGTTAAAATGACTTTAACAACACTGGCAATTAAACCAACTTTTGTTAATCATTCTGCAGCCTGCTGACAGTTTCTTTCTAAAATTGCTGGTTTGTATCTTTAATAACCATTTCACCCATACTTAATGCCTGGGCCTTTGTGTTTTACATAAACATGTTGTGCTGATTGCTTTTGAACTTGTTGGTTTTGTATTTTTCTAAAAGCACTCCTCACATTGTATGTGTGGCAACAACATGTCTGTACCTCTGCTCGCTGAAGCCGTGACCGTGTCTGGGACGGAGAAGGAGACGGCTGTGGTGAGAGAACAGTCCAATCATTAACCAAAATCTGATGTTGCTCAAGAGATTCATTAGCATTACAGAGGCCAGGCTTCAAATGTACCAAATCAGTTTCTTTGAATGGTTTGTTCTCCCCAAAATAAAAATTCTGTCATCGTTTACTCATCCTTGTGTTGTTCCAAAACCATAAGACTTTGATTCATCTTCTTCAAAACACAAATTTACGTTTTTTTAAATTAAGTCTAAGAGCTTTCTGAAAGACTGAACGTCCAGGCGATGAAAATTCCTGCTCATAAAGGCGTCGTAAATCAAGTCGAGTGATTTAATCCAAGTCTTTTAAAGAGAGATGATCGCTTTATATGATAAACAGATTTAATTTAGGGTTTTATTCACATCTAAACAATGACGGACACATGCATAGAGCTCATCAAATATGGTAAACACGGACACTCAAAATGTGATGTGTGATGCATGAGAACCAATGAGATTTGTTCTAGAGTGTGATGTTTAGCATAATGTGATTTTCTCTATGTATGTGTGTTAATATGTGTATAAAAGCCTAAATTAAATCTATTAATCATATAAAGCGATCATATCTCTTCACAATACTTGGATTAAACCATACAGTTCATATGGATTCATTTCAAAACACCTTTATGACCTTTTTGGATCTTTCAAGTTTTGGTTGCATGGACTTACAGTGGACTTTCGTTAAAAATATCTTCATTTGTGTTTCAAACATTAACCAAAGTCTAATGGGTTTGGAACAACGTGAGGGTGAGTAAATTTGTATTTTTGGATGAACTATGCCTTTGATAGGGATGTTCTTTCACAGTCTGAATGAAAGTCTATCTGCTGCTGCCTTTATCGGAAGAAATAGATACACAGAAAGCTCAAGCTTGCTATTGAGATGGTATCTTCTTCAATATAAAATAAACAAGAGTCAGCATCGAACACAGGAAATCGGTCCTCTTTTGGGCCTTGCAGAGAGATTAGTTTCACATCACATTCTGTTAACTTTGCAGGTGATCTTCCTTCATGGCTTGGGTGACACAGGGTAAGTTCTGTTCATTGCCTGCCTGATCTTCCGATGGCCCTCGTCCTGCATGAAAATAACCCTGTCGTGTTACTTCTAGACACGGCTGGGCTGATTCAATGACGTCTATTAGACTGCCGTACATCAAATACATCTGTCCACACGCGTAAGTGACTTGCAAAACATTTTAGATGAGTTGGTTGTTATGCAATAAAGAAGTATTGTGTAGTTTATTGCAAACTAGTCTGTCATTCTTTCTGACTCCAGACCCAGAATCCCTGTAACACTCAACATGAAGATGACCATGCCCTCATGGTAAGCTGCCTCTGCTGCGGGTACATTACAGCTCTGCTACATTTACTTAAAAGTGCTGTGGGGATTTAAAATGTAATTGGAACCTTGAAGTAAACCATGTTTGATGATTTTGAAAAATGTAAAACAAAGGAAATGTATGATGTAGTATTTCAGATTCTGCTCTATTCTAGGTCATTTAATCAAATAATTACACTTGTGACATTGAGCATGTGACCTTGTACAGACAGTCAAATGCCCTATACTTGTGGTTAAAGTGAAAAGAATTTTTCAGTTGTCACGTTGCTAATGTAATATAATATAATAATCAGGTTTGAAATCACAAGAATAAATTATTTAAAAATATATTACGTTTTAAAATAAATCTCAACATTTTAAAATCATATTAAAATAGAAAACAGCTTTTACATTTTTTTAAATAATATTTCACCATATTCCTGTATTTTTTATTAAATAAATGCAGCCTTGGTGGGCATTTATGCCTATATATTATAATCAGTGTTATTGTTAGTTTTATTAATATTTTAAATAACTTTTATTTAGTTGCATATATTTTCTGTTAAATCATTTTAGCGCTAAAAGTTATTTCAGCTTATTGCTAAGGCAAAATTTTTAATTTTCGATGTTAATATATTGCCCAAATGTTTTTAATAGGTTTAGCTTTAGTTAATATAGTATAAAACGGGGAAAACTATTAATAAAATTCTAAATAAAAGCATTTTTCAATAGTGGATTTGTAAATGGTAAATGGACTGCATTTATATAGCGCTTTCACAGGCCCAATGGCCACCAAAGCGCTTTACAATGTGCCTCACATTCACCCATTCACTCACTCATACACCGATGACGGTGTCAGCCGTCAAAATTTGTACCTTTTCAGTCTTTTTTTTAAATTCTTGTCTAATTTTTCTTCTTCTCAGGTTTGACCTGATGGGCTTAAGCCCAGAATCCCCAGAGGATGAAGCAGGGATTAAGAGAGCAGCAGAGAACAGTGAGCAAAATTATTTTTTTTATGACACACGTGCACATTGAATACAGCATAAGCTGTACATGACTTAAAAACATCCAAAAATTGGCTTAGTCTGTGTCAGCGAATGTAAAACCACATGAAGAAACACATCAAGTTAATGAGGAACACATGTAATGCAAGAGAATATTGTTATATGCTGAAATTTGATTATGTGGCGCCAAGTATAGTCCGCTCCCTCTCTTCAACAGTAAAGGCCATCATCGATCACGAGGTAAAGAATGGTATACCATCCAATCGTATTCTTCTGGGTGGCTTCTCTCAGGTAAGTGATCCCTCCTGAAAGTTTGTACGATCTGTTAAATTGCTGAGACTGCAGATGATCTTCAGTTCCTGGTTTGTTGTTTGATGTTCAGGGTGGAGCTCTGTCTCTCTACACCGCTCTGACCTCTCAGCAGCAACTAGCGGGTGTTGTTGGACTTAGTTGTTGGCTTCCACTTCACAAGACTTTCCCACAGGTACAAGACATTCAGCAGTGTTTGTGTGAGAATAAATGTGTGTATGTGTATTCAGGGCTTGAGATGCATTTCAGCAGTGGTGTTTAACGCAGTC
Organism: Tiaroga cobitis; assembly: GCA_030578255.1. Taxonomy (NCBI): domain Eukaryota; kingdom Metazoa; phylum Chordata; class Actinopteri; order Cypriniformes; family Leuciscidae; genus Tiaroga; species Tiaroga cobitis. Next base: position 3,199,289 of record CM060609.1, on the reverse strand, counting down.
AATTTGGCGGGTTGAATTTTATATATAATATATACATTTTTAAATTTTAGTCTTTTAAAGGGATCTAAAATGATAAACTAAGTGCAATGTACTGTTGTCAATGCATATTGATACTGAAATATCTGAAACGCTTCCAATACTAATTTTTCACAGTATAGCACGTGATACCAGCTTCTCTCTCTCTCTCTTTCTCTCTCTCTCTCTCTCTCTCTCTCTCTCTCTCTCTCACAAACCCGCCTCTCCTCACTCACTCGTTTCATTTGCTTCGAATAAATATTGTTGGTGTTAGCTTATTGTTGGCTTGAATTTTGACGTAGGATTGCACGTATTGCGAATAATTTTTCTTGTTCCTGCAGATTTTGAGCTCACACTCAAAGTGCGGCACATTAAGCCACCTCACAGCACAAAATTTAGTTTTTTTTTTGCTGCTTATTGCGCTTAAACAGTCAAATACACGCATAATAATGTCAAAATGCTGGTTTAGGTGAGTATTCACATAAACACAGTCAGTTATGTTTTAAGTGAACACAAACAGTTGAGAAAGAAAGCGCACGTGTAGCAGTATAATGGATCAGTTGAATCTTAAAGTGACAGCAGCCTAATATACCTGCAGCCAAATTATGAGATGATATAAAAAATATCTATTTGGCAGTTTTTCCCCCATGGTATCAATGTCAAAATTGTGACCAGTGAAAATGCTGAATCGAAATCGGAATTGAATTGAAATCGCGAGCTTGTGATTTGATTTCGAATCGTGAAATAGGTGTCAATGCCCAGCCCTGATATATATGTCAATATGTATCTGCTTTTTTCTCCATTAGGCTGCAAGTGGGAGTGGAAACAAGGGCACTCCCATTCTGCAGTGTCATGGTGAGATGGATCCCATGATCCCGGTGCAGTTCGGGGCCATGACAGCAGAGAAGCTCAAGACCATCGTCTCTCCAGGGAACATCACCTTCCGCACCTACCCGGGTCTCATGCATAGCTCCTGTCCTCAGGTGAGTCTTTCTGTTGCACTCACAGAAGCCTCAGGCCTTGTCCTCACTAATACGTCTTCGTTCGAAAACGCATCTTTTTCTCTCCGTTTTGGCCTTCTGCCCACATCGAGATGGTGTTTTTGTCAATGAAGACTGAGAACGTTCTTCCAAGTAGATCAGTTTGAAAATGTCGCATGTTTACTAGTCATGTGACGCATATTGTACCCATAGATATCAATGGTTATACTGGCATTGGTGTGCCTGCTATACACTTTCATAGTGTTGCTAAAGAGAAATGTTCGTATTGCATTCCAGCAAAGATGCCTGAAAATGAACTCACAGTTGCTGTCCTGCTGCAAAACATGACCATTGCGTTTTAGACCATGCGATTTTGAGTGCAACCTAGACTCAACAGTGAGTGGTGGGATATTTTGTTAACAAAATGATCGTGCCAGAAGAATAGCGTGAGAACTTTATTATGTCTGCTCTCTTGGTGTCAAAATTAGCATTTTCAGATGGATGAGCAACTTTTGGAAACCGCTAATGTGGACGCGGAGCTTTTTTAAATGAAAACACCGTTTTCAAATGTATCCGGATTAATGTAGACTCAGTTTTATACATTTTACCATGTGCAAATTCATTATGAAGGATTTCAGAGATTCCTCTGGAAAAAAAATTCTCTCAAATCTATTTGGAACTTCCTATATGTCTTTATTTGATTAGTTGTCCGTCAAAAGTAAGATTTTTTTTTTAATGCTTTTGATTTTATTTTCTTATGCTCACCAAGGCATTTATTTGATCAAAAATGCATTAAAATAAAGTAAAAGGAATATTGTAAAAATATTAAAAGACCTGTTTTTTTTCTTCAGTCACATGATCCTTCAGAAATTATTCTAATATGATGATTTGCTCCTCAAGAAACATTTATGATTATTATTATCGCTGTTAAATATAACAAAATTCTGTATCAAAATTTATAGGCAAGACAAGTAGTTTGTTTACAAACCTGCGCACATATTTTCAAAAGTACATAACTATAGAATCAATTCTTAATGCTCATGTGAACGCCATCAGCGTCAATCACAGGTTCGCGTTTCAAGTCTGTTTAGAGAGAACGGCGTCGTCTTAGTGGCCCCTAATTTAATAACAAATGATCATTTCAATGGAGGTGAATCAATCAAAACTTTAGCTGGAAATAACATTATTCAAGAACCGCTATAAAGCCAAAACAATCTCTGTTACCTTAAATTATATGTTTATCTCTGTAAAGCTGCTTTGGAACAATCCATTGTTAAAAACGCTATATAAATGAAGATGACTTGACTTGACTGTTAAAAAAAGTTGTGCTGCTCATATTTTTGTGGAAACCATGATACATTTTTTGATGAGTAGAAAGTTCAAAAAAGCATTTACTTGAATCTGATATTGTAAGTGTCTTTTCTTTCATTTGCCTTTTGATCAATTTAATATCCTGGCAGAATAAATGTATTATCTTTTTGAAAAGAGCCTTGCCTACCACAAACTCTGAAACGGTAGTGTAAATATCGCTCAGAACTAAAATTTAGAAGCAAACACCTGTGAACCAATAATAGGATGAGATCTGAATTGAAATCATGCAAAATATTATCTTAGATGAGGTACAGTAGTTGTGTCAAACTATATCATTTTACTAACACCCATACTGCTCTCTGATTGGCTTTACAGGAGATGTCTGCTGTGAAGGAATTCATTGAAAAGCAGTTGCCCCGAGTCTGACCTCAATCTAACTCACTGTGACCCTTAGACACTGACCTCTCACCTCCGACCTGCCATTCTCTCACAGGAAACAGCCATGATCCCCTACAACACATGCGCATGAACATTCAGTTGTACATACTTTGAACATGCAATACATGCAAACCATCTCATCTCACGCCTTACTTTGTAATTTTCATACATCATTAAAAAAAGTGATATTATTATTATTATACGTGACAACAGTTGACATCCGTACATACAATAATATCCCATGAAACTTTTGCTTTTTTTTTGACTCGTTAACTTTCATCATACATTCCTGTAAGCATTAAATCTCAAACCGTTTCCCAGTATCTCTCTCTCCCCTGCTCCTCTGTCTCTTTCTCTCAAGCAAGGCGGTAAACGTAACGTTTTTCCAGACAGCTTTTTCGCTGAACTTGGGAAAGTTCAGATGCTGCAAATCTGTGGTGGTGGAGGGAGTTAGTGAGAGCCGGTGCCGTCTGGAGCGAGTCTCGTCGCGCTGCTCTGCTCTGCATGCTGGTCCCACGGTGCATGGCTTCATCGGGATGCTGCAACTCATACTTTTGTTTAGTTTAACTAGAAATGTGAGAAAGGCAAGCGTAAATGCCTCAAATAAACTACTAATGACTCATTGGATTCGTCCAGTATGCTTTGTTCTCCATGGAATAGGAATTCTGGCACCAAGTCTATATGCAAAATTAGCTGATTTACACCATGCAAGTACTTGTATAATAGACTTATTTCATTTTAAAACATTTTTTTTAGAACAAATGCACATAACCAGCTTTAGTATCTCATTGTAAAATAATCACTGATACTAAGCTCTTGACGTCACTTATTATTAATATTAATCAAAGTGAGTCACTCCAGACGGGCCGATAATTTTTTCCAGTTGCTTTAAATATCTTCCCAAATCGTCGCCTCATAACCGCATCATCCTCCACCCATGTGACCAAACACATTCAAGTGTTCTGGGGTCTCAGATGGCATATGTATATACATTTCAGGTTCCATATTATTGCATAAAAGTATTGTTTACTGACACAATCTATTAACGAAAGATGGAAGGTCACAGTTACGCAGCAGCGTGGCGGATTAAGCCTGCTGATATTAAAGAATTATGAGGTAACCTTAATTAACTATTACAATTGAAATATGAGTCATTTCTCTCACAGTTTGCTTGAATACATTTGAAAATTGATTATTAAAATGTGTGATGATATCTCTAAACCAGTTGTTTGCAAAGTAGTGAATGTTGCTTTTTTAACCTAAATAGATGTTCTTCGATTAAATATTATTTCAGTGTTATTTTATCTTCTAAGTCCATTTGACTTCCATGTTTTCATAACTGCTATGATCCCCTCTTTTCTAATTGGCATTATTAGTTTATGAGATTCAGACAGGTTTCCTATTTGCCCTGTGGCTTGAATGTTTATTGAATGAATCATGGGAATGCCAGGCACAAGTTGGTCAGCAGAAACGGGCAATATCTTTGGGTTTAACGGTGAACTTATAAGTTTATGCCCACCTGAGTTGTGCTTCGTTGATGGGTTTTTCTTTTTTGTCTTTAAAAAAAAATCTGTTTTGTTCCGTTGTCGTTGTCTTTATTTGAAGTGTACTGAGGGACAATTGGTTCTTCAGAAACTTTCCCAAAACACCTGTATGTGAAATAAATGATGCAAATCACAGCAATGCAGTCCTGTGTTTTATTGATGATGTCAACTTCAACCGAGCAAGGCATGCAAACGTCTCAGACCTCCATGCACAGCAACATATTATGGTTATGTACTGTGAACATTGCACACATTGTCTCTCGTTTTGTTTTCCTAACAGGAGGCAAGCAAATAGACCAAAGGGTGTAACAGGTTTAAGGCATGAGAATGTGTATAGGCCTATACGCCTCCAGTAATAAACAAAAGCAAATCTTTTATTTTCTAATTGTCTTTTAATTAAAGGAGGTCCAAAGTGGGTCAAAATGTGTAAATCCCCTAAAGAAAGTGACCAGCTGCAGAACTGCTGTCCTCAACACGTGACCTGTTTTCACTGCTGCTTGAAATAGTACTGACATCAGCCTGTATTTGATATAAATCATTTGACAAATGGATTTACATAACATCTCTCTAAATACCAAAATAGCCAGATTGGTTCACTTCATTCACATTTCCACAAAATTACTCGAGCGCAAAGACTGAGTTTGGAGTCGATATAAAAGGTTCATTTAGGTGGCGCTAATAATGAGCCAATGATGTTCAATCTGATATTTTACCCGTTTATTTCCAACTGGTCATATTTGAAACCAAATGTTTCTTCTGCGTTTGAGTAGTCTAAAGTTAATGATTTATTTTGCACAGAACTGTAAACAATAAACAATACAAAAACAATAAAATGCTTATTACACGTGAAAATCAATGAAACTACACCTATATAGTTAAATAGAATGAAAATAAATTAAAAAATAAATTCAATGCAAAATACACGTAAAATAAAAAATTAATAAACAAAATATTTAATTTTAAATGCGCAAATAAATGTAGACATAAATTAAAAATGAATACACAAAATAATAGATAAAAGAAAAAACAATACAGTATACGTATTTAATATATATATATATATAAAATAAAAATACAATAAATTCAGGACTATATTAATCGTATTTATTTAATAAATTCCACTCATAAGTTGTCAACTCTGTATTTTTGGCTTTATAAATGTTTTACACACAAATAAATAAAATTTTAAATAAAATTTTAATGTTTTAAATCATATACTTACATGAGTTGAAGAAGCCAGTCATATCAGTAGCCTTATATATTTTATAATAAAAATAATAATAAAAGAAACAATTATCGAGGCCCAAATCTATGTACATCATTTGTGAAATATATTGAACAATAAATGTTTTCATGGAATTTTACAAAATAAACAGATACATTTAATTATTGATTTATTTAATAATGTCATTTATAACTCATTATTAATTATTTAATAATTATTTAATTATTTCAGAACACATTTGTCCATTTAATTGTTGTTTTATTGAATCCATTATTTAATTATATCACTTTGAGTACTTTGGTCCTCCATACAAATCTTAAAGAATAATGAATGAATTAATTAATAATTTTTATTTTATTTAGTCCTGAATGTATTTTATAATATATATATCACCGCCACCATAATATATATGTATTATTATTAGGGATGTCCCGATCCGATCACGCGATCGGAAATCGGGCCTGATCACGTGGTTTCAGACTCGATCGGAATCGGACGTTACCTCCTGATCAGGACTCGGATATATGTAAATTAGGGGTGTAACGGTATTCGTAATTATTCCGGTTCGGTACGCATACAAACCGAACGATTCCTTGGACCATTTTTCCTGCAGACAAAATCCGCGCTGGCGCGACCACCACAACGTTGCGCAACATCATTTGGCAAACGTAATGAAAGCGGAACGAAACTGCGTTACTCATTGTATTGTGCTTCATGGACCATTTATCAGTTCGGACCAGCAACATCTGTGGAGCGCGAGATCAAGCGACACTGTGCTAAGAGATCCAGTGAAGAAGAAAACATTTGAATTCGCCACAGATCAAACAGCGCTGACGTGGAAACCAGGAGAAACATTGTGCCGTGAATAAACATGGATTTAATGTTGCACTTCAAAACTCAAATATTATATAAATATATATTTAAATGTTATTTTTAATGTGATTACCAAAACATTATTTGTTCATCCTTCAAAGATTACCACCCCCATTTATAAACCTGAAAGTTTCAAGATGTAGGAAAACTCAAACTTATTGAAAAATAGTTTTTCTTTCAATAAATAGGAAATTGCTCTGGCATTACTTTCTTTTTGCTGTATCGTATCGAACCGCAGATTTTGTGAACCGTTACACCCCTAATGTATGTGTGTGTGTGTGTGTGTGTGTGTATATATATATATATATATATATCATAATTTTTTTATACACTTTTAAAACATTTTTATTTTTTGTTTACATGCCTGCCAGGTATTTTAAGTTGAGGTGCTATTTGTTTTTATATTAGACTTTTTCTATATTTTCTGTTGCACTAAAGTCCAAAAGTGAAGATTTTATGTTATTTATTACTTGATTGTTCAAGCTACCTCACAGAAGTGCTCTGTTTGTTAACAGAGTTGTTGAATGTTAAAATAAGGTTAATTAAATAAAAAATCTGTTTTTTATCTCTTCTTTATTCTTTTTTGATGTATTATATAAGTATCGGAACGGGACTCGGTATCGGTAGATACTCAAAATCAAATGACTCGGACTCGAGGGCCAAAAAAACCTGATCGGGACATCCCTAATTATTATTTTATTTATTATTTTCTGTTTTCATTTTTAACTGTGTCTCCTCCTGTGCGGTAGGTGGCGGTGAGTCGCTCCTAAACTCGGCCCTTCATCTGCTGTTAACACCGCGAAGGAGACGCAGATTATTGTCCTATGAAATGAGAGCATGACCAGCAAACACAGCCACGAGCACCACCCCTATGATTATACAGTTCTTTATCATTTCTTTTCGCTTGATCGCTAACATGATCGAAGGTCTGCTGCCTGATAACAATCTCGATATAAACTTTTGACACGCCGCTTTCTCTGGTCATTTGATGTGTCAACGCTTCATGGATACGTCAGTGATGAGGTACGTGTGTGTGTGAGAGTGAGAGTGATTGTTTGTGTTTATCGCTCATGTCAACTCGCCTTGGTTTCCAAATCTCCGCTTGACCAGTTTAGAAGGTTAAAGCTCTGCTTTATCAAACATGCGTTTGTTGGTATAGCGATCTGTCAGTCATAGACCCGTGTTGATAAACTGATGATGCTGATCAGCTGTCAACACAGTAAATGCATTCTTGAAAAACTACAGCAAGAGTTTCAGACCTCTGGTTTAATCCTTAGACAGTTGTTACAAATGCTTTATGATAAATCAGAGAGAAACCCGCTCCACCACCACTTTAAAAAAATATGCAATTCACAGAGCTAGTGTGCAGCATTAATCTTCATACATTGGGATGGATTATATGAAAGTCAGGCTTTTGTGTCTGTTGGAATATTGTAGGGAATTGCTTTCTTTTCAAAGCCACAAAGTAATCTAAAAACAGTTTATGTATATTATGTTTTTTAGTTTGTCTCTATGTTTGGGTAGTTCACTCAAAGGGAAAATTATGTCATTATATACTCAACCTCATGCTGGTCTAAACCCGTATGACTTTCTTTCTTCTGAAGAACACAAAGGAGATGTTGTTCAGCATGTCAGCCGTGTCACCATTCGCCTTCAGTACTATTGACTAAAATTAAACCTTTAACATAACCTTCAAGATTATGGATTTTCTGTGTAACTACATGTCGTTCTGGAAAATTCCCACATTTGCTGCTATTAAGATGAAGGTATGGTTAGGGCTATGAGTGAGATTAGGGTTAGAATTAGAGTTTTTTGGGGTTAGGCCTAAAGTTAACAGTGTAGCTGCAATGCAAGTACATTAAATGTAATGACAATGACCAGTGTGTATGTACATAATTAATACGTGTATTTTAATAAGTTTATATGTAAGGCCATCTAGTATAAATCAGACTGACATTCCTCATTTGGTCTTTCATGCAATAAAGACATTCGTACAGGTTTGGTAGATTGGTTCTGTCGCTTTAAATGTCAGGTTATTGCATGCTGTTCCTGACGGCCATGGTTATTAATTAGCCTGGAGTTTCAGACATTGTTAAAAGTGAAAACGGCAGTTGAGGATCATCTTTTAACACAAAGCCTGCATTGTTTAAAAGTAGCCCACTGCCTGTAAAATGAATGCAAATGGAGTTTTACCATTAATGGACACACAGTATGTTTAATGATTGAGCTCTAGTGTGGGGGAAGCTTGTGGAACAGAAACGTTTCCTTCTCTTTGTGTGCCTGCCAAGTGCTGCTCTTAATTCATCTGTTCTGCATTCTCAGACGTCCCACCTGAAAGTGAGCCGTTCGACCACAAGCCCAGAGTGCATTTATAATGTTCTGAAATGTGCTTTGTTTCTAGTGTAACTCCACCGACGTTTATGTGAAATGATGTGGAAAAGAACAACAGAGCAGACAGAATGACCTAAAAAGCGCGTTGAACGGCCGGCTCCCACTCGCTTTTGCCCGATCGGTGCACCTGCTGCCACTCTCTGCTCACACAACCCTCTCAAGTAGATTTATTAGAGCATGACGTGATGCATGCTGGTTGTTTTGCTGATGAAACATAATATCCCTCAGGTCATGCAACCTTTTTAAAAAGTTTGAACAGTTTTTTTGTTTTGTTTTTCAAAAAGAGGCTTGGCAGTTTTATCTGATGTACATGTTTAGAAGAAAAGTGTGACGATAAGATCAGATAAGGGCACCGGTGCAAGATTGTTATTTGCACAATGTGGTCATATGCAAATGAGTGTGTAGTGTGAAGCAGACTGGTTTTGTTTCATTAGGGATTTCCATAAGATAGTTATGAGAGTTGAATAGTGGCTTGTTTATTTTTCCCACACAACAGTAGCTTCATATGAGTTATCTTTAAAGCTAAAGGGAATGGTTGTTTTACCAATGACTACATGGGGCTGTTAACACAGAACTCATTTTTGTATATTTAGATTTTCTATGTAAACGTGTGCTAGACAGACATGTCTCATGCAGCGCTCAAGTTAAAGGGCTCCTATGATGCTTTTTTACACGTTTAACTTTCTTTAGTGTGTAATGTTGCTGTTTGAGCAGGAAAAAGCTCTGCAAAGTGTCAGTGTCAGTGTTTCTGAACTCCCTGAAACGCCTCCATTGTAGTCTTAAGTTTTCTTCCAATAATCTGGTTGAGTTAGTTAGTAGTGTGTTTAAACTCATGGTTATGGTAAAGGGTGTGGGATTTCCCAAACATGCTGGAAGCGCTCGACCAATCACAACACACTGATCCAGCCGACCAATCAGAGCTCATTGTGCTTAACAGAAGGAGGGGCTTCATAGAGACAGGAACTAAACAGAGCGTTACTGACAGACTGGGAAGAGAGGAGCTGCAACAATGGAGAATATGTGGGAAAACAATGTTTTTTTTTTTAAACATTACCTAATCTAGTAGAGCCCAAAAACAAAATCAAGACATTGTAAAAGTCTTTGACAATATCAAGTCACTCAGACAGTCACCTGTCAAGAAAAGTTCATGGATTCAGTTCAGAGTTCTGAAAGATCGTTTCATGGATTCGATTCGATTCAAACAGTAATGTTATCCCAACCAATAATATGAGATTGTCCGGGGTTATCTGTAAGGCTGGCCATTGACGGACAAGGAAAGTGTATGAGTTAAAACATTTTTTTTGCAAGATCTTGAATTTCCAGGCAAATGGGATGAATGTGTCCATAATAAATTATATGAAATGCATCCATTAAAAATAAAAGACCTAACATTGTTTTCATTTTTAAAATAGAAATGACCAGAGCGTGTATATGAGATGTCGATTTGGTCACACAAGACTTACCCATGTATATTTATTGAATTTTGAAAAAGCTTTCTCCTGGGAAAATATTAGAATTATCATCAAATTGAAAGATTTTATATAACTTATTATTTGTATTATTTATTGGTGTTTATCATTTATTATTTTTATATTTTTGTTTTATATGTTTGTAGAGATAATATTGTTAAATAATTATATACAATTATTTGTTATTATGAGTATTTTAAATGTTATTAAAATTGAGTTTGCCTTGGATATAGCCTTTGCTGATATGGCTTTAAATGATAAATAAATACAATTGACATTTACATTTGGATGCTTGTGGTGCAGAAATATTGCACTTTAGCTTTAAGCCTAAAAAAAAGGTGAAGTGAACGTAGAGATAATGCAGCACATTCAGAGCAAAACCTGATTGTCTGATCTCATATTTTTAAATCGAGATTGCAAAATGGTGCTGTTGAATTTACACATTGATTTTTACATCCCATGATGCACACCATGAATAAATAACCATTGCCACACCATGCAGGCAATAACTGTGACCATGTTGGTGTGTTTACAGGACTTGCGGTATGGGGCCCGTCCACTCTCGCGCTGGCTGAGTGCTGAAAACTGCATGTGGGCCGCTCTGCGGGTCCCAGTCCAGCTCCCGCCATGGGAAATACCGCCACCAAGTTTCGTAAAGCACTTATCAGTGGAGATGAAGGCCTGGCTTGTCAGCTCTATGACAGCAACCCCCAATTTAAAGAGTCTCTGGAGCCAAACACGTCTTATGGGGAGCCCTATCAACACAACACACCACTGCTTTACGCCTCACGCCACGCCATGACGCGCCTCATCAGGTAAGAGCTTCAGATGAATGGCCACCCAAATACAAGCATTAGCCTCCATGGGCGAGTTGTAATTGTTCACCTTAAATTTTAAAGGGGCTAAGTGTAGAATTCAGAAACCCTTGTTATTAGCGACACCGGTGGCCGTTAGGTGAACTGCAGCCAGCAACTTATTTCTTGCGCACACGTAACATACAAGAGACTGAATGTGATTCAATGCCCTGATATACTTGCGACAAAGTCCTTCTTACTTAGAAGTAAAAAGAAGTTGGAAATACCTTTGCGGTGATATGCGGTTAACGAACATTCAGACGCTGCTGAGAGCTACGTTTTAGATGAATATGTAAATATGTGCTGTGCGCTTTCCTCTCAATAACATAATAAACACAACAAGAAGGACAGCGGTGGGAAAACTGTAGTTAAGTAAGCATCTGATCGTAGTGATGTGGAAATGTTTGCACCAGCTGTTCACTGGCATCATGTCGACAGATGAGGTCATTAAAATAACACTGTTAGGATAGTTGGATTATAATGTATATTTGAGACTGTAGACTATATAGATCTGACTATGTGAGACTATAATTTTAATTATTCCCATTTTTTTGCATGACACATTGATATTAGAGTATAGAATAGCTCTTTCAGCATTATCCTGAACATTGTATAAGCATTTGTTTTATGTCACAGAACGGAAGAGAGGTTTGGATTTTCCAGTTCGAGCCCTTCACATAAAACATCAGTCTACAGGTTTTCATAGACAACCTAGGGAGTCGGGGAAGGTCTCGCTTTTTAAGTTTCGTTACAGGCTGTTCACACATTGGCAATACAAAAAGTGATTAATTCATAAATTCTTACATTAAGCCTCTTTAATGCCAGAGTGAGCTTGACACCATTTTGAAGCAAATCCTTACATTTTTAGAAGAACTGTTATAATTAAATTTTATATTATTATTATTTATTAAATTAAATGATAGATAAATATATTAATTAAAAGTAGTTAAGTCAATCATTTTGATGAACGTTTTAACAGAGCGACCGCTCTGAAAAGCATTCAAACTTTTTTGAGACATCAAACAAAAAGCACAAAACCTTTCTTTAAGATGCATTTCGTTTTGTATTATTTGTATCTTAATTTTAATCAATGTTTCATCAACCAATTGCCTGGATTTAATAAATAAGAATTAAATATAGCAGACGATAGATAATCACGAAACAGAGGTGCCGGCGCGTGAACTGGAGCTCTTCTCATAAATGAACCAAAACTCAGCGTAGCTATAAGGTAGCCTACTTGCCTCACAGTCACAGACATGTCTACTTTTAAACAGAACAATTCAAAACGAAAGAAAACAGACTACAGACTGCTCTCTGCTTATGCAATCCGTATGAAATCTGAATTTCTCTCTGGCGCGTTCAGCACTACGAAGATCGCGAGTCAGCATCGTCAAGTTCATCTTTGGCCGAAAAAAGAAAACGCTTGTTTATTAATAAACAATTAAAATATCTCCTTGCTATATTTTACATGTTCATAATCATTACTTTTGCCGGTTCTTTGTGACAGCTTTTAGGTGCTTTATTGGCAGCGCCACCCTTACATGTTACATGAACGCGTCACCACCGCACCCACCAGAATAGGCCTGGTTTTTTTTTTTTTTTTTTAAGGATTTGTTTACTGTGTGTGATTCATTTAATGGAAAACACATTCACTGCTAGTTGTCTTGCTGTTAATTTTAAATAAACATAGAGCAAGTAGCTAATCAGTGTCTGCTCGTTGCAAACTAAGTTGTTCTATAACAGACGAACGTCACAACGCCCCGCCCCCGCCCCCTCCCCCGACGACGGTTATGTTACGAACCGTCACATTTGACTCACTTCATAACCGTCATCACCAATTCTGAAACCGGCACACCTCTATACATATTGTACCTTTAATGTTATGGGGAAAGCCAAACAGTATGTCTACTTTAACAGCACAGCAGAGTTTGTAGGGTTAATGCTTCAGGGAGAACAAAACAACAATAACTTTCCCATGTTGGGCCCTAACAGACAAGTCCTAAAGCAAATATGCATGGAACGGGAAGCTTATGTAGAGCCTGTGGCGTTTTTGTGCAATGCAAGGTTATTTTTGCATGGTTGTTGAGTTCCAGTGCTTGGTATTTGAGTCAAGACCACTTGGAGCCATGAGGCCAATTCTTACTTGTAAGTGTAGTAGTTAATGCACCCTTCAGAGAAAATGGTTGGTAATTACCAGCTAGAACAGCTGGCCACTGAGGACTCTCTGTCCCTCCTCTTTCCTTGTCACTTTCCTCTTTATTTTACAGCACTTTGGAGCAGTTACAGCACACTACTAGCAACCTCAATCATTTCAGAGCCTGATTTCAATTAACAGACAAATAGTTTTAAGTTTAGTTAACAATAATAATACCGGGCATAACTGTACCTTTGAAACACTGTAGGGTCTCTGGCCAAAATTGCTGCTAATTCTGGCCTACGTAGACAGAAAAAGAGCAACTGATACACATGTAAAGTGACAAACCACAGTTTATTTAGTTTATTCTTAACTTTGGACTAAACCTCTCAAAACATATGGATTAGTTTTATGATCTCTTTATGAATTTTTGAAGCATCACAGTGGTAGTTGCGTAGCTGTCAATGGAGGGACAGAAAGCTCTCAGATTTCATCAAAAATATCTTTATTTGTGTTCTGAAGATGAACGGTTTGGGAACGACATGAGGCTGAGAAATTAATGACAGAAATTGTATTTTTGTGTGAACTCTCCCTTTAAAGTCAGCCAACCAAATTAGAGCTCAAAAATTTTATTCTACATGCTTGCGTTCTGTCATTCTTCTTTGTGTCCTTTGTTTGACAGTTTGGGAACAAAGATGTTGAGTAAACTACAAACGCCATTGGTAGAAACGCCTCCCTCGCTAGAACGGCCAGTTTGAAGTGGTTAAATATTTAAATCCAGACTTCAGGATCCTGTAACTGGAATTCTGATTCGCTTTTCGGCTGCTACTGATTCCTGTAAAAAACAGCCTGCCGGTCTAGACTACACCCAACATTTCTGAGGCGAAATATGTGTAGCTCTGGTATTCGGCCTAATGTGTGGTCTTGTATTTATTATGATCACACTTTCATTAGCCAGCATATAGCAGAACAAAACACAAGAGATCTGTCACATGCTTTGGTCCGTTCATGTGCTATGGTAATTATGGTAAATTCCAAAAGCCGACGTGGAAAATGCACATGAACACCCCCTCACGTGGTATTTTCCACTGGGCAGCTCGTAGAATATTTTGATGGACGAGTTGCCGAGGTGAGATAACCTTTGACCTTTTCAAAATGGCGGAGAGCAACGCGAGAGTCGTGAATGGTAAAAATATGTACTATTCATGATCTAGAAAATATACAGCATTTATTTACAGTTTGAGGTTTGATAAATCATCTTCTTGCTGTAGCAGATGACTTAAGCAATCTAAAATAGTTTTAGCAAAATAACAGGTCTGGATCTCCATCTTTTTACCACATTACGACAACAAAAGCACTTGAACGCAACACACTGGTAAATACCAGTTAACAAGTGGAAAATATCATATTTTCCATAGCACGTGAACGCACCATTTATCCTTGAATGTTGGTGTCATTCATGATGAAACGCTTGGCTTTGCATTTCATGATGTGGTTATGTCATTAACAGGTGTCCGTGCCAATTTCTTAGAAGTTCAACCAGTCTTTCTGGCCCGTCGGGTGCAGTCGGGTCAGGAGAATGCAGGGAGTTAAAGCTGTTGTTTTCAGTTGCATCAACTAATAAACTCCCAGTGCTAGATTCACATCTGACTTCCCAGAACAGCTCGCTGAGTCATTTCCATGAAAGGCATTAGAGCCTGCTGAATGCATTCGCTAATTTAACTCTTAAATCTTACAAGGATATAAGTTTGCTAAGTCTATTTTAGGGCGCATTATCAATTACTTTGAAGCTCCCACAATTAATCGGCTGAAATGATATCAGTCTTCCTAATTTCCTCCAGGCTGGGAGACACTGAGGATTCCAGCTGCGTTGAAAATGACATTTTCATTGAGAATGTGGTTATGATCTTCCATCTTTATATCATCTTTATGATGCGCTCTCATGTGTTATGAGATGCCAGCACTAGCTCTCATGTATTTCTTCAAGCAATAGCTCTGGGAGGACAAAGGTTGGCTAAGGCTTTAAATTCGACCTGTATCTGTGTTTCATAGAGGCGTATAAAATTTATATGCCTGAGAGTTCTGGTCTTGGATGCTTATTGGTCAATACAGCATGCCATAATTTACAAAATATTAACAGTTTTGTTTAATAACTCCTGCTCACGATATAACTGCATGGCACCCTTGAGGCTTTAATCATGTAAAATCAATGAATATTGGTAATAGGTTATGCACAGTGATATTTTTATCACAGTGATATGTTTTATTAATATTTTGAATTAGCTTGTATTTTTATATGTTTAGTTTTCACGTTAATTTTAGTTTAGCCTAATTTTTTGTAATTTCCTTATGTGCTTTTGTCATTTTATTAGGTTTTTGTTTTGTATTAAATATTGCTATTTGGGTTAAATTTAGTATTAGTTTTTATTTATTTCCAGTTAATAATTTTAATGCTTCAACTTTAAACTTATTTCAGTTTATTGCCAAAGAAACATTTCCAATTTTAAGTTTTTCAAATTTTAAAAAAATGTAATCTTTATTCCAATTAACAGAAATGTTTTTAATAGTTTTAGTTTTAGTTAATGTTAATAATAACCCTGGTTTAATATATTCATATTTTTTATATATATATTTAGTATTTTCGCTACAAACCAGCATGCTTGATTACGGTAATAAATTAATAATATGATGACAAATACCAGTTTACAAACAGCATAACAAATTATAACAGCATAACAAGTTTGTTGTTGAAAGTCTGTGTCCGCATTTACTGTAAAAATAAGGTGCAAATGACTTATAATAAATCACAGATTTTAATTAAGAACAAATAAAAATAAATTCTGGAAATATCTTCTTTTTTTTTTTTTTGAGTTTTCCAGGAAAGGAGATTTAATAAAATCTTAAAAATCATGGAAATTTCTATCATTCATTATACATTTTTATAGTTATATGATAATCTAATTCCAGCAGATAGATATAAAATGTTATATAGAAGTATATTGCTAAATATAATAGCAATAAGTCATAGTGGTGCCTGATTTTTAAAATGATTTGTTCTTTTGAGTCGATTATTTTCAAAGAATCAGATAAAGCTGTTTACAGATCAGTCTAAATGATTCATTAAAGAATCAGCCTGAATCAAAATAATTATTGTGCACAAAATGAATATGCACCAAGACTACACCACTACATCTTCAGTGTTTTTGCATTTTGATTCATAGCATCTACTGTTTATTTTGCTGTTGTAATTTGTATTCTTAAATGTAATTCTTAATTACAGTTTGTACTTACTCTAGTTCCATTCCTTTCTTCCTATCCTGCAGGTCTTTCCTTTTCTCCAAAGATGGAAACCCCAACAAGTGCAACGTTCACAATGAGACGGCGCTGCACCTGCTGTGTATGGGCCCGCAGATCCTGCTGTGTGAAGGAGCGCTTCAGCCGCGGATCAGCCGCCCACAGGAGGACCAGCAGAACCGGGCCGAGTGCCTCCAGATGATCCTGCAGTGGACCGGAGCCAAGCTGGACAAGGGCGAGTATGAGAGAGTCAACGTCAACGCCACCGACAACAGGAAGAGCACCTGCCTGCACTACGCAGCGGCCGCCGGCATGAAGATCTGTGTTGAGGTAACAAGATTTGTACTTTCTTATGTAGTTTAGGACTCGAAATTGTGCATGTATTATGTGGCGTATTTTCACCCTTAAAGGGATAGTTCACCCAAAAAAGGAAAATTCTGTCTTTACTCGCCCTCATGTCGTTTCAAACCCACAAAACTTCGGAAAACAAATTAAGATATTTTTGATGAGATCTAAGAGTTTTCTGTCCCTCCATTGACAGCAATGCAACTTTGATGCGTAAAAAAAAAAAAGCTCATAAAGAGATCGTAAAACGAATCCCAATTGAGCGGTTCGAGACTCTATCACTTTATATGATGAACAGATTAAATTGATTCACATATAAAACATTTATCAACTCACACACCAGTTGTTAGAGACAGAAGCTCAAGCATGTTCGCTTGATGTGCGAGAACCAATGATGTTCATTCTCCTGTTACGCGGCACGTTTGAGTTTCTGTATGAACCAATGATGTTCATTCTCCTGTTACGCGGCACGTTTGAGTTTCTGTATGAACCAATGATGTTCATTCTCCTGTTACGCAGCACGTTTGAGTTTCTGTATGAACCAATGATGTTCATTCTCCTGTTACGCGGCACGTTTGAGTTTCTGTATGAACCAATGATGTTCATTCTCCTGTTACGCGGCACGTTTGAGTTTCTGTATGAACCAATGAGGTTCATTCTCCTGTTACGCAGCACGTTTGAGTTTCTGTATGAACCAATGATGTTCATTCTCCTGTTACGCAGCACGTTTGAGTTTCTGTATGAACCAATGATGTTCATTCTCCTGTTACGCAGCACGTTTGAGTTTCTGTATGAACCAATGATGTTCATTCTCCTGTTACGCGGCACGTTTGAGTTTCTGTATGAACCAATGAGGTTCATTCTCCTGTTACGCGGCACGTTTGAGTTTCTGTATGAACCAATGATGTTCATTCTCCTGTTACGCGGCACGTTTGAGTTTCTGTATGAACCAATGATGTTCATTCTCCTGTTACGCAGCACGTTTGAGTTTCTGTATGAACCAATGATGTTCATTCTCCTGTTACGCGGCACGTTTGAGTTTCTGTATGAACCAATGATGTTCATTCTCCTGTTACGCGGCACGTTTGAGTTTCTGTATGAACCAATGATGTTCATTCTCCTGTTACGCAGCACGTTTGAGTTTCTGTATGAACCAATGATGTTCATTCTCCTGTTACGCGGCACGTTTGAGTTTCTGTATGAACCAATGATGTTCATTCTCCTGTTACGCAGCACGTTTGAGTTTCTGTATGAACCAATGATGTTCATTCTCCTGTTACGCGGCACGTTTGAGTTTCTGTATGAACCAATGATGTTCATTCTCGTGTCACGCGGCACGTTTGAGTTTCTGTATGAACCAATGATGTTCATTCTCCTGTTACGCAGCACGTTTGAGTTTCTGTATGAACCAATGATGTTCATTCTCGTGTCACGCGGCACGTTTGAGTTTCTGTATGAACCAATGATGTTCATTCTCGTGTCACGCGGCACGTTTGAGTTTCTGTATGAACCAATGAGGTTCATTCTCGTGTCACGCGGCACGTTTGAGTTTCTGTATGAACCAATGAGGTTCATTCTCGTGTCACGCGGCACGTTTGAGTTTCTGTATGAACCAATGAGGTTCATTCTCGTGTCACGCGGCACGTTTGAGTTTCTGTATGAACCAATGATGTTCATTCTCCTGTTACGCGGCACGTTTGAGTTTCTGTATGAACCAATGATGTTCATTCTCCTGTTACGCAGCACGTTTGAGTTTCTGTATGAACCAATGATGTTCATTCTCCTGTTACGCAGCACGTTTGAGTTTCTGTATGAACCAATGATGTTCATTCTCGTGTCACGCGGCACGTTTGAGTTTCTGTATGAACCAATGAGGTTCATTCTCGTGTCACGCGGCACGTTTGAGTTTCTGTATGAACCAATGAGGTTCATTCTCGTGTCACGCGGCACGTTTGAGTTTCTGTATGAACCAATGATGTTCATTCTCGTGTCACGCGGCACGTTTGAGCTTCAGCAAGATGTGTGTTCTCGTGTGTCAAGCAGGTTCGGTTGAGCTTCTGTTTATGTTCACCGATCAAAGTTTATATGTGAATACAATACTAATTTCAATCTGTTCATTATATAAAGTGATCGCATCTCTTCAGAATTTTTTGCCGAAACCGCTCAATTCATATGTATTAATTTTACGATCTCTTTATGAACATTTTGAAGCGTCAAAGTGGTAGTTGTGTAGTTGTCAATGGAGGGACAGAAAGATCTTCATTTGTGTTCTGAAGATGAACGAAAATCTTACAGGTTTGGAACGACATGAGGGTGAGAAATTAATGACAGAATTCTTTTATTTTGAGGTGAACTAACCCTTTAAAGTGACCCTAATATGCTATTTCGGATATGACTTTCATGCAGTGTGTTGTAGCTGATTGTAAAAGAATGTAAAAGGTCTGCAAAGTAAGTGCAGATAAATGGAGTTACTGTCTTCCAAATGAAACGAGTTGTCAGTAATTCCAATCTTACTTCCTGCACGAACATATGTAGGTTTGTAATACATTTGCATAATGCCAGCCTATGGTCTTCATTGGCTGCCTGCGAACAATGTCTACTTTGCCCCGCCCTCAAACACTGTAGTTGTAGCTGAGGCCTGGAAGAGTTTGGTTCGTGTTGTGGGCATGTCGAGAAGACGCTGTTTTCTGCTGCGAAAGCAAATCCACTTTGATGCTTTTCCAAAGGATGAGGACTCGGGCTCGAATTGATACGGTAAAACCGACACCATCGTTACTGTTCGCAACACTGGTTAAACGAGTGCGGAGGAAGATTCAAAGATTCAGAGCTGAATTTCAGATATGGTAATGAGCATTTTGTTTCCGACACGCGTTGTAAACCACAGACTGGGCCATCTGACCAATCAGAGCAGAGTAGGCTCTCAGAAAGGCGGGGTTTAGAGAGACTGAGTCCTTTATCGAACCGTTTAGACAATGAGAAAAGAGCTGATGCTGCAATTTATACTATGAGAAAATTAAAGTGACCTTGGATGCATGTAAACCTATTGTAGGAGACACCAAAACTACATTAAGAGCCTTTAAAAAAAGCTTAATATATATCCATTATGAACCTTTAACATCCATGGGACTTTCCATTGGTTCTTTGTAGTGGAAAACGGTTCTTCAGACTATTAAAATGTTCTTCAGAGTAAGAAAAAAATGTTTCTGGATCTTTAGGGAACCAAAAATGGTTCTTTTATAGCATCTCTTCGAAAACCCTATATTTTTAAGACTTTAGTCTTAGATTAAAACTCCAGGACCATCCTAGATTACTTTTCTGTTTTAATTGTAGGATACTGTGATTGATCATAACATTGAAGGCTCTTGCTAAGGGCTAGTCTTGTGTTTTACAGCTGTTAGTGAAGAACGATGCGGATCTGTTCGTGGAGAACGAGGACAGGGAGACGCCGTGTGACTGTGCGGAGAAACAGCATCACAAGGAGCTGGCGCTCAGTCTGGAGTCTCAGATGGTTTTCTCTCAGGATGCTGGAGCTCAGGAGATCGAAGCGGAGTATGCCGCCCTTGACCGACGAGAGGTACGGTGGTGTTAAAAACTGCTTTCTGAGTTTAGATACTGTGACATTTCGTTTTATATATATATATATGAGTTACACCTCTTTATTTAAATGTTATACTCTCTTATCCCTAGCCAAATATAAAAATCTAAAGGGACGTAACAATATGTATATGTGTGTATATATATATATAGAGAGAGAATTTTAATACTTTTATTCATTAAGGATGCATTAAATTGGTCAAAAGTGTCAGTTTATAATGTTATAATCTACAACAATAGATTTCTATTTCGAATGAATGCTTTTTTTTTTTTAAATCAAAGATTCCTGAAAAGAAATGCGGTCGGTTTCCACACAAATTATTAAGCAACATTGATAAAAAGAAACAGTAAAAAATATTTTAAGAGTTTTTAATGGTCCTTGAATGATCCTTGAATTGGAATCCTTCCAAGAAAGTTTTTCTCAACAAACACTGATTTAAACACTGATGCAATTATTTGCACTTTATCAGCATATTGTAATTAACTTATAATTCTACTTGTTAATCGATTTACAGCTCAATATAATATATAGGTAGAGGTTTCCGTGTGCATGTTCGCTGCTCTTTCTGTGCGGTGTGCACTGAAGAATTGAGCTCAAGATAAATCACAGCTTGGTAATGTAATGTCACAGGATATGACATCAATCAAAAGTGGATAGACAGACTCGTGATTGCTTTGTTTTGCTCTTCCCGACAGACCTAGCAATATCGAAGTTTAAAAATACAAGCTTTATTAGTTCTTTTTCCATCACCTCTCTTACATCCTCTTTGCTTCACACTTGTCATTTTTAAGCTGTCATTTATCCCTTCATCTTTCTTTCTCTCCAGCCATATGAGGGATTGAAACTTCAGGACTTGCGTCGGCTGAAGGACATGTTGATAGTGGAGACGGCGGACATGCTTCAGGCTCCTCTCTTCACGGCCGAGGCGCTTCTGCGAGCTCACGGTACGGATTTACTGCAGCTACTGTTAAAATCAAACAATTCCACGCCAGCCAATGAGAACGCTACATTTATATGCATTATATTTTACAATTGCATTATAAGTGAATCCCAAGACTTTATGAACACACAATAAAAGGCTCTGCTGGTCTTACCATGTTCTTTTAGACATGTTCATGGTATTCTGTGAGACATAATGTACAGCCATGTAAAAGTATAATTTGATAACACCCATGTACCATAGTCCTGCTGCAGCACTTATTATAAGAGATTAGAGATGAAGTGGTTAATATATTGCAGAGGACTGTCACTGTGCCAGCTGATCCATTTGATCAGTTAAAGTTATATGCCAAATTTGGTCAATTTCCAAGATCGATTCATCAAGATATTACAAGCACAAGGGTTTGGCTCGTCTTTATTATTGAGCAAACTATAAAAAGCCTTGCTTTAAGTCACCATGAAGTCAAAATTGGCAAATCTTATTTTTTACCTTTTATTTAACCAGGAAAAGTCCCATTGAGTTACAGTAACCCTTCTCCCAGGGTGTCCTGGCCAAGACAGGCAGCCAAAAAGTAAAAAAAATAAAAAAATAAAAGACAGGACAAAGATTATATATTACACCACAAATCTCTATGCATACTCAAACAAGACATTATACCTAAGCAAATACATAAGCATATTAACATAAGCAAATACAGACATACAATTTAAAGGGCACCTAGTTAAAAGCAATTACCTCATGAGAGGAGATCATGAGATCGACCAATAGCAAACCACAACCATCCAAACAATTACCAATGGACAAAATCAAGCCCGCCCTACAGTTTTTTCTCATTTGAAAGCCGTTTCACTCAAGTATATAGGGATGAAAACACTTTTGCAACTTTCGTTTCATGCAGACTTTAATTGAAAATTAAAATGAACTAATGGCAGAATTCTGTTAGAATTTCATATGGCTGTTTTGGAGAAAAACTCAGATTTACATGGAATAAATTGATTTTAACGCATCATGCATATCAGGTGTAGGCCAATGTGATTTAAAAAAAAGAAGGATGTTAAAGGTTAATTCTGACGGCATATCTGACCTTATATAGTGATGTTTGCATATTATGTATATCAGTGCGCACTATTTCTGAAATCCCTGGAGTGCCTTGATTATAGTCTTGAGTTTTTTTTCCGGGAACGAACACGTCACAGATATTCCTCATTTAAATAATTCCTGCCCAAGACATATGCAGAATAAAGGGACGGGGGCTGGTTGAGATAGTCAGTAGTGTGTTGAAACTGGTGGTTATGGTAAGAGGCGGGAGATTTCACAAACACACTCGAAGCGGTTGACCAATCACAACACACTGATCCAGCTGACCAATCAGAGCACAGTGTGCTTTTCAGAAGGAGGGGCTTCATAGAGACAGGAACTAAACAGAGCGTCACTGACAGACTGGGAAGAGAGGAGCTGCAACAATGGAGAATATGTGGGAAAATAATTTTTTTTAACATTCAAGCATGAAAACATATTCTAGTACACTTTTCCAGTTTGTTTATAAAAATTATTAAAAACAAGAAGCTTTGCCAAAATACTGGACGAAATCTCTTCCCTTATTTTATTTATTATGTTTTCTATGAACATTGTGTTCCCTGTAAGTCAAAAATGCTGAGAACCACTGCATGACAGGAAGGTTTTTCCTGTCAGTAAGTTTCAACCTTCTTTTCTGCTGTACAGACTGGGACAGGGAAAAGCTTCTGGAGGACTGGATGTCTAATGCAGAGGACTGCTGCCAGCGCTCAGGTGTTCAGATGCCAACTCCCCCGCCGAGTGGGTACAATGCTTGGGACACTCTGCCTTCACCTAGAACTCCCAGAACCACTCGTTCCTCCGTCACCTCGCCTGATGAGATCAGCCTGCTGTCTCCTGCTGACGGCCTTGCTCTGGTTAGATTCATCTCTGTGCATGACATCATGATCCACATTCTTCATCATGAAAATATATTGACATAGTCTGTTCAATGCTTCTTATGCCCATGTAGTGTGGAATTTGCATGTGCACCATATCTGTGTTTGAGGACCCTGTGGACATGTCGTGTGGACACGAGTTCTGCCGGGCATGCTGGGAAGGGTAAGCATTGGAATATAAGTTTGTTTTAAAGCACAAGCTCAGATCATGTTAGTGTTCAGTTGCATCATAATACATCCATTACAGTAAACTACTTACACTGCCGTTTCAAAGTTTGGGGTCTGTAGGATTTTTTTTAAAAGAAATTAATAATTTTATACTGCATTAAATTGATCAAAAGTGACAGTAAAGACATTTTATAATTTTACAAATTTCAAATAAATGCTGTTCTTTTGAAATTTGTTCGTCAAAGAATCCTGAAAAAAGTTTCCATAAAAATATTAATATTAAAACTTTGGTAACAATCAGAAATGTTTCTTGAGCAGCAAATCATCATATTAGAGTGATTTCTGAAGGATCATGTGACACTGAAGACTGGAGTAATGATGCTGAAAATTCAGCTTTGATCACAGGAATAAATTACATTTTCAAATATATCCAAATAGAAAATATTTTAAGTGGTCACAATATTTCACGTTATTAGTGGTTTTGCTATTGTTTTGATCAACCAATTGGTTCTTTCAATACATAAAAAAATTGGACTTTTGAATGCGCTGGAGTTTGCAATTAGTTTGCAATAAACTTCAAATATATTAGCTTTTATACTTATAATCACTAACTATAAGTCAATAGCTATATATTTTACTACCATTTCCTATTTGATTATGGCTTTCGCAGTTCTTCATGGGATGATTTTTATTTTTTTTTGCTTAAAAAGCAATGCTGTTGTGAATTTTTTGTAACGTCCTGTGGAGAAAATGAATAGAAAAACACTTCCACTGAAAAAGCACTCTATTGCACTATATTGTGAGTTGTTTATGATCCATATATTCATAACCTTTAAACACTGTTTGTCTGGATGTCAGGTTTTTGAATCTGAAGATCCAAGAAGGGGAAGCACATAACATCTTTTGCCCTGCTTATGACTGCTTCCAGCTGGTTCCTGTGGAGGTCATTGAAAGCGTTGTCTCCAGAGAGATGGATAAGCGCTACCTGCAGTTTGACATTAAGGTACAATTGGAGCTCACTAAGCCCTGGAAACCATTTCAGAGCTGCCATTTCTTTTCTCTTATCATAGACTGTCTGATGCCGGCTTTGAATCAAAATGCTGACAGCGTCCTGCTGTTGGTTGAGTTTTTGCCAGAGATTGTTTGAGCAGAAAAAGCTTTTGTAAACACACTTGCTCAGAAGTGAAATGTTTGATTGTTGGGTAATATCACGTCGATTTGATTTGGAGATTCAAATTGGTTTGTGGGTAATTTACGTCATCCAAAACAAATAGCGTGTTTCAACACATTTCTTTCCATCTCCAGGCTTTTGTGGATAATAACCCTGCCATTCGCTGGTGCCCCGTTGCCAGATGTGAAAGAGCCGTACGACTGACTAGACCAGGACCCGGAGCCTCTGACTCTCGGAGCTTCCCTTTGCTCAAAGCCCCCGCTGTAGACTGTGGGAAAGGCCATCTCTTCTGCTGGTATGTCAAAGAGGGCCTATTATGCCATTTTAAAAAGGTTTTCATGCTTGTATATAAAAAACCCCCATATTTTTCATATTGTTGCAGCTCCTCTCTTCTCAGTCTGTCAGTAACGCTCTGTTTAGTTCCTGTCTCTATGAAGCCCCTCCTTCTGAAATACGTAATGTGCTCTGATTGGTCGGCTGGATCAGTGTGTTGTGATTGGTCGAGTGTGTTTGGGAAATGTCGCCCCCTACCAAGACTACAATGGAGGCGTTTCAGGGAGTTCAGAAACACTGACACTGATAAAGAAAATACCACCCTAACCCCCTAACTATGCAGAGCTTTTTCATGCTCAAACTAAAGAAAGTTAAAGTCCCTGTAAAGTCAAAATTAAGTATGTGTTCTGAGTATGTCACACCACAGAAAAATGTGTTATTAGCCATCCAGCCAAATTTGAATGATAAAAAAAGCCGGCAAGTACATAAAATAAGCTATCAAAATCTTGAAAAAATTTGCATTATTCTCTGCTTTCAAACGCTGGGGGCGTGTCCGCTGGCTGCGCTGAAACCACGCCCACTCGCGGGACAGCTGTCGACGGCGATATTATGTGATCCTGCTTTCGGGACGGGAGGATGAACGCTGGCGGGGGATAGTCGTTTCGGCCCATTCACCAGTAACAGCGGATTATCAGTGAATCTCAGTTGTCTCCGACGACAGTTTATGAAACTATCCCGTGTAAAATGATCACTACAGAGGCGGGTGTTGGCGGCGATCCTCAGCTCTTCATCAAGGTTGGCTCTACACAAAATTAATCCACCTCTTCTTGATGTGATCGTTTTTAGGAAATTTAAATAAAGTCACCGAGCTGTTTTGTACATGATCGCATCCAGGTAGTAGCCTATATGCATTTCCGTGTTGAAGGCATAGCTAGCTAGCATACTGTAGGCTGTAGTAACTAATAGTACTGACAGTAACTCGCGTTTGAGCGGCGAATGCGAATGGGGTCGGGAGAGATCAGCCTCAGTGGCCTCGGTGTGTCATCAAGTAGGGGCGTGTCCACGAGCTCAGGGGCTCCAGTGCGTCATCGAGCCCTGTTTTAGCCCCGCCCAAAAAATCCGTAAAATAGCAATGGTGAAAAACTGTTTAACGTCTAACTCCGCATTTCAGTACTTAACAGTTCACAGTCTTTGTAATATGTTTTAGCAATACATTTGTAACATTTATAATGTGTTTAGAATTTTTTTGTAGAATTGCCTTTACAGGGACTTTAAACATGTACAAAGCATAATAGGTTCTCTTTAACCAGCTGTTTCCTTTATCTATGCATGATTTCTTTGTCTTCAGTCACACTAACTAGGTCTGATATTTATGTTATTGTAGGGTCTTAAAGCAACGTAAACCATACAACAAAGTTCAGTTTATTGTCTGAACCACTTTTTACAATTCACCTTAAAATCAAAAGGTTTTCTTAAAAATGTTTTTTTTTTTAAACGATTTCTTCTTTTTCTATTACTATAATGTGTCCTGACATTTTACATGCAGAGACTTTTGAAATTTCTTACAAAATCGAATAAAAAATACTTTCGAAAGTAAAGCATAATACAATTTTTTCCATTGTAATATTTTTTTGTGATTTATCATAGTAATGGGAGCTCGGGGGGCTGGTGGATACAAAAAAACCCTAATGATTTAAAAAATGAACTTTATTTTAAATAAATTATTAGTATTATTTGTTTCTTTCGATTTTGATAGAAAAATATGACACGGACACATTCTTGACAGCTTTCGTGAGATTCACCAGATGTTAATGTGCATCCTGCAGAATACCATGTGTACCTCTTGGTTTTCTCCTCAGGGAGTGTCTTGGTGATGCTCATGAACCCTGTGACTGTGAGACATGGAAGATGTGGCTGCAGAAGGTGTCTGAAATGAAGCCTGAAGAATGTAGGAACTCCAGACTTTATTGTATCGTTCTTCCAGACCATGCATTTAATCAAATGACCTCAGCATGCATTAACATTTGACCTGCATCTTTATTTAATGGATGTTCATGACATAACCTGCTGCTGTAGGTTTTGATATTGAGCTCCTCCCTGTCTCTGAACAGTGGCCGGTGTGAGCGAAGCTTATGAAGATGCTGCCAACTGCCTGTGGCTGCTCACCAACTCCAAACCTTGTGCCAACTGCAAATCCCCCATCCAGAAAAACGAAGGCTGTAATCACATGCAGTGCTCGAAGGTCAGTATAGAATGGCTTATGTGGGAAAAAAAAATATCTGCAGCCATTCGAATGTCAGCCCGCTAAACTCTAAATGGGACCTGTCGGAAAATGATCTGTTCAAAGGTTTTTTTTATTGAATGACAACTTTGCAAAAACAATTATTGTACGATGGAATATACATATATATATATATTTTTGTTAACCAGAAAATACCCCACCCAATTACAAACAGACCTGCATGAAGAATTCCTACAAGAGATGATTTAAATCACAGTCTAAATTATAATACATGAGGATGAAAAGGTTAGGAATGGAAGAAACTAAATACACACCTTAAAAAAATTAAATAAATAAAACGTCTGTCTGAAAATGATCAACTGTTACATTATGGACTAAAAAGGTCAGACGTCCTCAATGGAGAAGTTGGTAATCACACATATAGGGCACGTTTATTAAAGTTCAATATTTGATTCCTAAAAAATGGTCATGGGCATTTTTACCTTAATGAGAGCATTGTTTTTTTAAGCATTTAAAAACACAACATGTTGTCCATTTAATGTGAAAAACATACATTTAACCAATTGACTGAAAGAAACTGAAGTAGATTATTTATATACTGTATGCAGATTTTAATTGCAGTTTTGCAATGTTATTTAGTACAACAGCATGAAAGCAATAGTGATTTTAACAATATTTTTAATATAATTTGTACAAACAAGAAATTAATATTGAGTAAATTTAATTTTAAACACAACATGGCCAGCTGTTCTATTGAGAAGCAACAATAGCACTCTTGGAAAACGACATGTACATGAAAATAGGGATATCCATTCAGGGATATTTTTGCCATATTTTAAATAACTAGAAATATCTATTTTTGTCATGTTAATGGCATGTTGTATCTTAGCTAGAGGAAACTCAACACTGGAAAATGTTATTAAACTGATGATTTTTTGGTATGCTTTTGGACCTAAAACTATTAGCTCGCTTCATAACGGTCTTGACAACAAAATTGCATAGGGATTAAATGAACATTTACATAGTATTTGTCCTCTTACAGACATCATAGGAGTGTGTTCATGACACAAGATGTATGTGTGATGCGAACCGACCCTTTGACGTCAGAGCAGGTGTTTGAACAAAGGCAGAGCGGAGGTCATATCCTCCCTGTTTTCTTAATGAAGGCTTAACTAAGGCTCTGATTGACAGGCGCAGGGGGAATGGGAAGCTATTCAAACCCCACCATCCTGTGAAATCACCTAAACGAATGTTGAATGCTCACTCGTGCCGGCTATTTATATTGTCAAATGCTATCTAATCTGTGGTTCTTTTGGCACACTCATTTGTTGTTTAGTAACATTTAGGCCTATGCTGATTTAAATCTGTTGATGGTTTATGTCAGTATGGAAGCTTATGTGTAGCAATATTCAATTTGAAATGTAATATGCAAAATGATAATGCAATGTGTAAAATGACAATGCAATATGTAAAATGGAAATGCATTTCTGTATTTAAATTTCCATTTTCCATTACATTTGTGCAACGTTTGGTGCAAAATGAAAGTGATCATTCAATTATATCATTTACATTTGCCATTTCATACATATGTTTTAATATGTAAATTGAATACATATTTTAATGCTTTATAAGTTGCAAAATTAAAATGTATTAAAGAAATTATTAGATCTGTTTAAAATGTTCAAGCAAAAACTGTAGCAAAATGATCATTTAAATGTTATTTTTCTTCATTGTATTTACACTCACAGTTAAGACACTTGCGATTGCATTTTCATTAAATGTCCCGCAATGAATGTAGCAAAATTCAATGTGCAAATTGAAAATGCATTCCGAGACGATCACGCCCCTGCCCCGCCCCCTCCCTCCCGCTCACTCTTGTCAATCACTGCGTGAAGTTGGCCCCGCCCCCAACCAATGCAAAACGTCGGCAAATTGGCTCAATCGTTTTTACTTCATTTGTGCTGTTACTTGCTTTATTGTTTATGCTGCTTCGATTTTTTTAAAGAATATTTATAGGTCATTCTGAGGTCACCCAGCCCCCCACATCCTCCAAATTAAATAGTCTCGTTCGTTTGTGCCGGTTAAAGTTTTGTTTGTGCGCTTCGGTTAAGAGTGCCGAAGTTACGACGTCACTCTGTAGGCCAAAACGCGGAAGTGAGTTAGCATTTTAGCACTCCCGGTTCCCTCGCTCTAAAGTCTATGGGATTTTTGAATGGGTTTTTGCTAAATCGCCTAAAATAAGGTCTGTGGTGAACAAAGCCTCTAAATATTTTCACGTTTTGATCTATGACATAGAACACACAGTTATAACCTGCTTGTGGTTTTTTTAACTTTATTGTGTCTGCTTGTGTTTTTTAAAAACTTTATATAGGCTTCAAAATTATGGAGCGAATTATGTGCCAAAACCTCACACACACACAAAACGTGTTTTACTCACACCCAATGATTCACAAACAAACTCAATGTGGTTTGTAAATACAAAACATCACTCACAAACTAATGCATATTGTTCTGCAAATAAAAAACGTACCTATCAAACAAATACAGTATGTTTTACATATACATAGAAACGTATTTCTTCAATGACAAAAATATCCTCCAAGTACAAACTAAAATCTTTCAAGTACAAACTAAAATCTTTCAAGTACAAAACAAAATTCTACCAGTACAAAACAAAATTCTACAAGTACGAAAAACTGTCACGTGACTTTTGGCACTATTTTTCCGCGTCCCGGCAGATTTTCTCACAAATGCAGTTGAGCAACTTCCTCTTCTAGAACGGTAGATGGCGCTAAGATAGGGGATCAATTTTGGGCTAGTCTCTCGGAAGAAACACTGATGTGAAACACGTGCATGCCTTTGCCCATGGGAAAATGAGTGGTGAACAGGTGTGTTTCTGTCTTACTTTATCTATAATTAACCTTATTGAGGTTTTGGTAAATGTTTATTATTTAGACAGAAATCTACATTAGCACTTAGAAGCACTCCACTCTGATAAGGGAATCTATAAACTGAAAGCTCTGCCATCATGTTGCTTTTTACATTTTTGTAAAACGGTTCATTTACTGAATGAGTCTATTTCTTTCGTTCTCCATAAATTAATGAGAACATTTCATTTAATTGAAAGGGTCCCACTTATTCATTAATTTAGTTGGAATTCAGTCAGCGTAACTGTTAATGTAATTTAAATAATGAATGAACAAAACAAACAATAATTGTTTCCTAACTTCCCTGTGAAGTATTGCCCAAATTATTATTTTGGACAGACAAATGAAACCCTCCTTTCAATTAAATTAAATGTTCTCATTAATTTATGGAGAACGAAAGAAATATACTCGTTCAGTGTAAATAATCACTAATTTAGTAATTTCACACGCTCATGTAGATTTTTTTTTTTAAAGCAACATAGAGCTTTCAGCTTAGATTCCCCTATCCTAGAGAGAGTGAAGTGGGGGAGCGCGGGGCACAACCTAACGCTGGGTTAAATGTAACACGGACCTTTTACATAGTTAGTCGGGATCAAGCCGGTTGTGTTTACACTCTTTTTCTCTCGCTGCCAGAAGACGGTCTCCCGCGAATTTGCGGAAAGTTTTGATAAGATTTCATGAAGATGCTGGACAAAGAGTGTTTTGACACCATGCAAGTAAATTTTTTCATCACAGGTTTTTTTCGGTTTCTGAGTTGGGTGTGTACGTCACCAAATCTAACTTTATATTGCCTTAATAACTTCAGCACAGTCTTGTTGGCTAAAACATAGCACCGTTTTGAAACATGTCAGCAAATCCTAGCAACTGTTAGCTAGGCTTAAAATATGTTTTACACAGCGGGGTTAGATGTAGCACAGTGTTACAAACAAGCCGCCAAGTGTACAATGATAATCAAATGAAAACAGGGAGCCACACAACTTCTAGGTTTGAGTATTTATTTATATATTTAACCTTGTTGGACTTTCACAAACAATGTTGGAATTTTTTTTATTTTTTTTATTTAGTGTACTATGCATTGATCACTTGTTTTTTTTTAAAAAATATAGCCTGGTTTTAATGCAATAAACCCTTTAATTTTTTTATTAAAATTTTTTATTAAGTTTTTATTATTATTACTGTTATTATTATCAATAATAATAATTTTACATGCAGCTGCCACACATAAATGTAATTCAATTGCAATTACAATATTTGATGATTTTATTTATTTATTTATGTATTGCTTGCAAAACTGTGCAGCCCTTTTCTATGTCTCTATCCATGATATTGATCCATAATAGAAGGATGATTGGATGAAGGATGGATGTATGGATATCTATCTATACATATGCACAAACAATATCAAACTATACAGATAAAATAGTACTGAATTATGTGTGTTACACACAAGTGTTACAACTAACCCCTCTGTCTGTTACAATTAACCCCGCATATGGGGTAGGTTGTAACATTTGCACTTCTGTCACTTTCAGTGCAACTGTACGGAAATGGAAGCTCCTAGAAAAAAAATTTAAGTGTTCATATGTAGCAGAGATGTGTATGTTGCTTGTGTAAAAAAAAGATGAATCTAACTTAATTATTTTTTAAATAATTGAGCCAAAACCAAAATGTGTTAGGTTGTGCCCCGCTCTCCCCTGCTACTAGCGGTAATATGGATTTTTGTTTAGATGTAATAAACATTTTGCAAAAGAAAACCTCAATAAGGTTAATTAGATAAAGTAAGACAGAAACACACCTGTTCACCGCGCATTTTCCTCATCTGTAGGCAGTGTTGGGAAACATATTTCGTTACAGAATACATGGCCAAAAATGTAATTTGTAACGTATTTCGTTACATTACTCAATCTGAGGGATTACGTCCGCATTGAATTGCCTTTTATAAATGTAAGAATGTGGCAATCTTATCCTGCTTACTAAACAGGCCTATTCTGGTGGGTGCGGTGCGGTGGTGACGCGTGTAACATGTAGGGTGACACTGCTAATAAAGCACCTTAAAGCTGTCACAAAGAACTGGCAAAAGATTATGAATATGTAAAATATATCAAGGAGATATTTTAATTGTTTATTAATAAACAAGTGTATTTTTTGTCAGTGTGTCGGGTGAAAACATGAAGATCTTCGCAGTGAACGCGCCAGGATTGCATAAGCAGAGAGCAGTCTGTAGTCTTTTTTCTTTCGTTTTGAATTGTTCTGTTTAAAAGTAGACGTGTCTGTGAGAGAGGCTAACGGAATACGTTACAAATGACATTTTTGGGCATGTATTCTGTAACGAAATATGTTTCCCAACACTGCCTACAGCTGAGGAAAATGAGCGGTGAACAGGTGTGTTTCTGTCTTACTTTATCTAATTAACCTTATTGAGGTTTTCTTTTGCAAAATGTTTATTACATCTAGACAAAAATCCATATTACCGCTAGTAGCACTTCACTCTCTCTAGGATAGGGGAATCTAAGCTGAAAGCTCTATCATATGTTGCTTTAAAAAAAAAAATCTACATGAGCATGTGAAATTACTAAATTAGTGATTATTTACACTGAACGAGTATATTTCTTTCGTTCTCCATAAATTAATGAGAACATTTAATTTAATTGAAAGGAGGGTTTTATTTGTCTGTCCAAAATAATAATTTGGGCAATACTTCACAGGGAAGTTAAGAAACAATTATTGTTTGTTTTGTTCATTCATTATTTAAATTACATTAACAGTTACGCTGACTGAATTCCAACTAAATTAATGAATAAGTGGGACCCTTTCAATTAAATGAAATGTTCTCATTAATTTATGGAGAACGAAAGAAATAGACTCATTCAGTAAATGAAACGTTTTTACAAAAATGTAAAAAGCAACATGATGGCAGAGCTTTCAGTTTATAGATTCCCTTATCAGAGTGGAGTGCTTCTAAGTGCTAATGTAGATTTCTGTCTAAATAATAAACATTTACCAAAACCTCAATAAGGTTAATTATAGATAAAGTAAGACAGAAACACACCTGTTCACCACTCATTTTCCCATGGGCAAAGGCATGCACGTGTTTCACATCAGTGTTTCTTCCGAGAGACTAGCCCAAAATTGATCCCCTATCTTAGCGCCATCTACCGTTCTAGAAGAGGAAGTTGCTCAACTGCATTTGTGAGAAAATCTGCCTGGACGCGGAAAAATAGTGCCAAAAGTCACGTGACAGTTTTTCGTACTTGTAGAATTTTGCTTTGTACTTGTAGAATTTTGTTTTGTACTTGTAGAATTTTGCTTTGTACTTGTAGAATTTTGTTTTGTACTTGTAGAATTTTGTTTTGTACTTGTAGAATTTTGTTTTGTACTTGTAGAATTTTGTTTTGTACTTGAAAGATTTTAGTTTGTACTTGAAAGATTTTAGTTTGTACTTGAAAGATTTTAGTTTGTACTTGAAAGATTTTAGTTTGTACTTGAAAGATTTTAGTTTGTACTTGAAAGATTTTAGTTTGTACTTGGAGGATATTTTTGTCATTGAAGAAATACGTTTCTATGTATATGTAAAACATACTGTATTTGTTTGATAGTTACGTTTTTTATTTGCAGAACAATATGCATTAGTTTGTGAGTGATGTTTTGTATTTACAAACCACATTGAGTTTGTTTGTGAATCATTGGGTGTGAGTAAAACACGTTTTGTGTGTGTGTGAGGTTTTGGCACATAATTCGCTCCATACAAAATGTATACATTTTGGATTAACTTGTAAAGATTATCTTGATAGACAAAACGTGTAAGGGTCACAACTCTTTGTTAAACACAGATCTTATTTTTTGCGATTTTCCAAAAGTCTATGGGGAAAATGCATAGCTTTTCGATCGAGGGAACCCATGCGCCGCTAGCTTCCGAGTTGTCCTACAAAGTGACGTCATCACTTCGGCACTCTATAGACGATGACATCAAAACCCGCCAGATTCCGTGATGACCCTGGCCTATACATTTATAAATATCTGATCAATATGCTTTATAAAATAGAAAAGGGAGATGGTTAAACATCAAATTAGTCACTTTATTGAAGATTACATTCAGACATGGTGAAATAAAGAGCGGCCACATTTTTCGGTATGAATTTGACCCGTCAGATTCCGTGACACTGTAGCTAGTATATTTATCAATATATCTAATCAATATGCTTAATAAAATATAAATGGGAGATGGTCATACATCACATGAGTCACTTTATTGAACATTACAGTCAGTTATGAAGAAAGAGCGGTCAAATTTTTTGGTAGCCATGAATTTGAACCGTCATATTCTGTGATCTCAAAGTAATAGGCCTATGCAATTGTAAAGACAACCTGTAGGATCTCCAACATTATTGGGTAATTTTAGTTAATAGTAATAAGAATAAAGTTAAGCATGCGTATCAGACAATGAGAATATTTAATACAAAACGAAACAATCATTAACAGAGTCCTGCATCAGACAACAACAGCGCAGCATAATGTTGACATCAAAGTCAAAGATAAGGCAGAACATGATAAGGCAGAACATTCTCCCAGACGGTCCAACAACGCACTGGTTCTATCACCTGCAGACGCGTAATAATCTTCGGAAACACTACAATTTCTCTGTTCACGCTCCCTTTCATCTGCCAGTAAATTTACGCTCGTATCAGCTCTGCGCCGCCATGTTTCCTTCCAACACCTCAAAATGTTGCTTGCCGAGCCCCGCCTTGATGCAGTGATTGACAAGAGTGAGCGGGAGGGAGGGGGCGGGGCAGGGGCGTGATCGTCTCGGAATGCATTTTCAATTTGCACATTGAATTTTGCTACATTCATTGCGGGACATTTAATGAAAATGCAATCGCAGGTGTCTTAACTGTGAGTGTAAATGCAATTAAGAAAAATAACATTTAAATGATCATTTTGCTACTGTTTTTGCTTGAACATTTTAAACAGATCTAATGATTTCTTTAATACATTTTCATTTTAATTTTGCAACTTATAAAGCGTTAAAATATGTATTCAATTGGCTTGTTAAAACATATGTATGAAATGGCAAATGTAAATTATATAATTGAATTATCATTTTCATTTTGCACCAAACGTTGCACAAAGGTAATGGAAAATGTAAATTTAAATACAGAAATGCATTGTCATTTTACATATTGCATTATCATTTTGCATATTACATTTCAAATTGAATATTGCTACACATAAGCTTCCATATGTCAGTGACTACGACCTGCTTTATGCCGTTTCACAAAGTCTTGATTTTGTTTTTTGGCCTCTACTAGAAAAGGTTTTCATGCACCCCCCCCCCCCCCCCCCCCCCCCCCCCCCCCCCCAACGCTCTGTTTAGTTCCTGTTCCTATGAACCCCCTCCTTCTGAAAAGCACACTGTGCTCTGATTGGTCGGCTGGATCAGTGTGTTGTGATAGGTTAACTTTGAGTGTGTTTGGGAAATGTCCCGCCCCTTACCATAACCACCAGTTTCAACACACTACTAACTAACTCAACCAGGCCCCGCCCCTTTATTCTGCATATGAATTATTTAAATGAGGAATATTGTGACGTGTTCGTTCCCGGAAGAAACTCAAGACAACAATGGAGGCGTTTCAGGAGTTCAGAAACACTCACACTGATATAGAGAATAACTCCCGCTGGAGGGACTTTTTTCATGCTC
The DNA here is from genome assembly GCA_030578255.1 of Tiaroga cobitis. Classification (NCBI taxonomy): domain Eukaryota; kingdom Metazoa; phylum Chordata; class Actinopteri; order Cypriniformes; family Leuciscidae; genus Tiaroga; species Tiaroga cobitis. The sequence continues at coordinate 3,163,453 of CM060609.1, read as the reverse complement.
AAACAACAACATTACACAGTACACACTAAAGAAAGTTGAACGTGTTAAAAAAGCATCATAGGACACCTTCAGGTCCTTACTCTGATTAATGGAATTAATCACATTATTGGTGCACAATGCACATGTAAACATAGGCACTGATAAAGAGGAAGAGAAGACAGTTGGAATGAATGAGAGCAGTCGGAGTCAGTTTTTCAATTCAAAACAATCTTTAAAGGGGTCATGACATGATAAACCAAATTTGCCTTGATCTTTTGGTATTTAAGAGGTCTTTGTACCATTAAAACCTCCTGCAAGTTTCATAGCTGAAGACGTCCTCCCCATTATAAACAAACCATTTATTTAATCGAGCTCTAAATACAGCTCGTTCTAGATCCTTTGAACTTAGTGACGTCACGGTACGAAGTGACGTACCAGTCGTTTGCATATGACCGCCTCCAGCGCAAGACAACTACGCCTCATTTGACATCATCGCATGCGTTGACGTGCAGCGAGTGGGTCTGTTTACAAGATGCGATGCCACGCAGATGTGCTGTTCCTGCTGTGGACAAACAACATGTTTGAATGCTGCCGAACGATCCAGACGTCAGGGAAAGCAGTTGGATGCAGTTTATTTGCAGCATATGCAGTGCGCCAAAGCCTTATTTGTTGAGAGAGAGAGAGAGAGAGAGAGAGAGAGAGAGACTTCAAACTGTCTTGCTCTCTCTCTCTCTCTCTCTCTCTCTCTCTCTCTCTCTCTCCCTCGCGCATATGAATCAAAATCAATTGAGAATTGACACGATGGTAAAAGATCGGAAGACCAAAGTTTCACGTGGCGGAGAATTGTGTAGCCTCCATGTGATACAAAATGATTAACGTTAATAATTTATGCATAAGCAGCACTGACGTTAGCCAATCATAACAATGGGCGTTAACACTGAACTCTTAAAGGGGAAACACCTCCGAAACAGACTGTTTGAATCAGAGGGGGAGAAACAGGGTGGGAAAAGGTCATAAATCACTACATTTTAAAAGTTTTACTATAATTGCACATAAAGGAACATAATAAAACAAAACAAAAAAAACATGTCATGACCCCTTTAAATCAACTTTATAGCTGCTTAGTGCTTGCTTATTTGATCCTGCTCATTAGTTTTGTCTTGCTCTCCGTTCTCATCTCGATCTCTTTGCAGTGCAAGTATGATTTCTGCTGGATTTGTCTTGAGGAATGGAAGAAACACAGCTCCTCTACCGGAGGATACTATAGATGCACGCGCTACGAGGTCATCCAACAGGTGGAGGAACAGTCCAAGGAAATGACTGTGGAGGTACTCGTGCCTAAAAGGAGTGTACATTCAACGAATGCATTTACTTGGAGCTTTTGGGATTTGTTTGTGGACTGCCATTAATGGTTTTAGTAACGTCTACTTTCAAGGCTTATATTTCTCATGTGTAAAAAGTAACAAAATAGGTTCTGCTTTATACAGTAGTAGCCAAAAGTAATCTCTGGTCTAGGAAAATTGACATCTTCACCTATTAAAAAAAAGATTTTGTATGCATATTGCGTAGTTGTGCTTGGAGTCAATAGTTGTATTTGTGATAACACAATGAAACATGCCAAATTGTGCAAACATCATTTTTGGCCAGGTTTTTTCTTTGACTACAACATAATATTTCAGTGGTTTCTTTATATGACAATGTATGCTTTTTTTCTTTGAGCTTTTTGTTTTTCTGTGCATTTTTTTGCATAGTGAAATAAAACCTGTAGCTGTAGTTTGCCTTTTTTGCCAAATAATTTTGTCAGATAAATACCTTAACCAAGTTTAGTGTTTTGTTTTTCTGTCATATTTAAAATGCATGAAATATTTTCCTCATATTTTGATGGATTAATCGAACTTGTAGGGTTATTAAAAACAAATATCACTTTTGGCCACTACTGTGTGCGGTTATGAGCTTGAATTTCGGTCTTGAAGTTAGGGAGTCACTCTTGCTTTTATGTTTTGTGTCTCACAGGCAGAAAAAAAACACAAAAGTTTTCAGGAACTTGACTGTTTTATGCATTATTACACACGATACAAGAACCACGAACACAGTTACCAGGTAGCAATTTTTATGTAATGAATGTCTTTGATGCATTCCAGTTTTCGCCCTACTGTTTGTTGACAGTCACTCATCAAAGGTGATTTTTTTAAACTAGTTAGAAGAAAGACTTCTGAAAACAGCCAAAGAGAAGATGGAGCAACTGAGCAAAGCTTTCATTGGAAGTGAGTAGGAATTTGATTAATCACACCACGTCAGACATATTTTATGCAAGTTTTAAATGTTACTATAAACGGATGGATGGTGCATTTTGAATAATATGAATGTATAAAAATGTATCTGTTTCTTTAAGGGGACGGAGCCCCACCTGACACCACGTTCATTGAGGACGGTGTACATGAACTTCTCAAGACCCGACGCATCCTTAAGTGCTCTTATCCATATAGTTTCTTCTTGGAGCCCAAAAGCACAAAGAAAGAAATATTTGAACTTATGCAGGTTCTGAGATCGATATTCATTCACTGCTTAAAGGGCTAGTTCACCCAAAAAATTTTATTCTGTCATCATTTACTCACCCTCGTGTCGTTCCAAACCCATAAGATTTTTGTTAATCTTCGGAACACAAATTAGGATGTTATTAATGAAAGGGATTTCTGTTCCTCCATTGAAAGTCTATTCAACCAAAACTCTGACACAAGTTCATAAAGAGATCCTAAAAAAAATCTAAATGAATGGAGCAGATTTAATCCAAGTCTTCTGAAGAGACATGATTGTTTTGTTCACTTCATATGATGGACAGATTGAATTTCGGCTTTTATTCACCTGTAAACAGGGCTTGACATTAACACCCGTCAACTCCGCCAAATGCAGTGGCGTTTAACGCAGTCACTCCTACTAGCCACTTTGGCAGGTTGAATTTTACATATAATTTATACATTTTTCAAATGTAGTCTTTTAAAAATGGCATCTGAAATAATAAACTAAGTGCGATGGAGTGTTGTCAAAAATAGTTTTTCAATACAAATCGATACTGAAATATCTGAAACGCTTCCAATACTCATTTCCCACAAAATAGATACACAATACCAGCTGTTCTCTCTCTCTCTCTCATTATCTCTCTCTCATAACTCTCCGACAGCGAGTGACACACAACCTCACTGACTCGTTTCAGGCTTGAATTTCGACGTGGCATTGGGCATTATTCATTCCCACAGATTTTGTGCTCACACCCAAAGTGCGCGTATAAAGCCGCCTCTCAGTTCTGAATTAAGTTCTTTTTCACTGCTTATTGCACTTAAACAGTCAAATACACACAAAATAAGGTCAAATGCCGGTCTTGGTGAGTATTCACGCAAACAGTCAGTTATGTTTTAAGTGAATGTAAACAGTTGAGAAAGAAAACGCACGTGTAACAGTATAATGGCTCTCTGGGACAGGTCTTAAAGTGACAAAAGCCTAATATACCTGCTGCTAAATTATGAATTCATGTTAAAAATGTCTATATGGCCATTTTTGTCAAAATTGTGACCAGTGAAATTGCCCTGCCTGTAGATATTAATCAGCCAACATGAATGGAAGCTCAACCAACTTGCTTGACGAGTGAGAATGAAACTCATCGCTTCTTGAGCTTCCTTTTACTATATTTGAGTGCTCTATGTATGTTTTCTGATCAGTGTTTTTATGTGAATGAAAGTAGTTTAAATCTGTTCATCTTATAAAGCGATCGTGCCTCTTCAGAAGACTTGGATTAACCCCCTTGATTCATATGGATTTCTTTTACAATCACTTTATGAACATTTTGAATATTCTGAGTTTTGGGTGAATAGACTTTCAATGAAGGGACAGGAATCCCTCAGTTTTCATTTGTGTTTTGAAGATGAACGAAAGTTTTATTGATGATGACTGAATTTTCACTTTTGGGTGAACTATCCCTTTAAGAAAAGCAACACCATGTGAAATTTTTTTTTTGGTCTAAAGTTTTCATGCACAACATGCTCTTATGATTTTTCTCTTTCCACCATTCACAGACTGATCTAGAGATGGTCACTGAAGACCTCGCTCAGAAGGTGAACAGGCCTTACCTCCGCACCCCTCGCCATAAGATCATCAGTGCCACGTTTCTGGTGCAGCAGAAGAGACGGGAGTTCTTGGCCTCTGTGGCTCGAGGTGTCGCTCCAAATGATTCCCCCGAGGCTCCGCGCCGCAGGTAAAGACGTGTGTGCTGCCATCAAAGATACACTACAGAGTCTAGACCCGTCACCTTTGGGCGAAAATCGCTCTGTAGATCTGTTGTCAACAAAAGAAAAACTGTAAGGTCTCCCTGCGGTTTCTGCCCAAATAAAATCTCTATGGTTTAATGTTTAAAAAGGAAATTAAGACAGCCATAAATATTAGTTTTGTATTTTTAAAAATTGAAATACTGTTGATTGCCATGAATATAGCCATTGTTGCTGATATGGCGTTAAATCACAAATAAACTATTTACTCTAATATTACTATACTATAGCAACTATCATAGTATTAAATAGTATTATTACTATAATAATAATTAAATACTTTTATATTACAAGACTAAATAATATTTACTATAATACTACTGTACCATAGTAACTATTTATTATTTATTAGTATTTTTATTAGTATATAGTCATATCATCTTTTTAACCTCTGATAATATTGCATCCTATGTTTTTTGGGCATTTACTATAGTAGCACCATGGCATTCTTTCAAGTAACTTTTTTTACTTTAAACAATACTATATTATTATGATATTACTATGGTTAATGTCCACAAAAACATGACATTACCTTGGTACCATGTCCAAAACACAGTTTACTACAGCCACAGTACTTTTTCTAAGAGTTATATATATCATAATAGTGCAAACATTTTCTCCTCTTTTGCAGTTTTGCTGGTGGGACGTGGGACTGGGAGTATCTGGGATTTGCCTCTCCTGAGGTATTGCTGCATCTCTATATTTTTCTGTTTTTAACGTCTGTTATTGCAAAGCTCACCGAGAGTTGCAGCTCACTAGACTGTTAATACTCTCTTTCTGTCTCTCCTTGTATTAATGTAAGAGTGTTGTGTGATGCTGTGAAGTACTAGCAGTCATTGAATCTCATTCTGTGTCCAAAGATGGTGAGGAATCACCCAGTACGGGGATCAAATGCACAGCGTGAGAACAATTACAATGCAGGAGGCCAGCCGCAGGTACTGCTGAAAACAAAAAGCAAAACATACCTCAAAATTTGACATTTAGAATTCACTCGTTATATATTGTGCTATTAGCATAAATGTAATCCGGTGGTTAGCAGTTAAGGCTGGTCATCTCCTGGAATATTCCAGATAAAGGACTATGCCATTATTACTCAACTCAGAGGGTTAATTAACTTAATTAAACCAGAATTCCTGTCCTGTGGTCAACTTCACCGTTCTTGAAATGTGGACACTGTTGTAGGGTGTTTTGTGACGCACTCAGTGTGACTGAATAATCAGCGTTTAGTCTTTCTAACCACTGTATTTAGGCATAAAAAACAAGAAAAAAGTGCAGTGGCCTCAAAAGGGATTTGGACACTTAAAATGTGTGAATTCTATTGCAATTGATAATCGCACATTAAACTATGAGGAATCTGCAAACAAATTATGCTACACATAGTTTTCTGATTGGTTGACTTTTAACAAACGAGGTCATTTTTATTAGTTTAGGAAGTTCATCCTTGCAGAATAACCACCGGTGTAGTTAATCACATTAACCTTGAACATTTTCTACTACATTTTCAATAATGTTTCACTACCAGAAAGTATCTAAATACTTATAAAAATGATAAAACGGTTGTAACAAACTTTCCTTTTTGTGAAATGTTTTGCTTAAAGTGTTTGTGTGTGTTTGTTTAAAATAAAACCGTGGTTGGATATTTTGTTACATAATGCCAAGACATTCATTCATTTTTCAAGTGTGTCAAGTCAAGTGTGTCAAGTGTGTCAAGTGTTTTCAAGTCTTGATTTTATTTTTTTTCGCTCTACTAGGATAGATTTTCATGCTTGAATGTTCAAAACACATTATCTTCCACATATTCTCCATTGTTGCAGCTCCTCTCTTCCCAGTCTGTCAGTAACGCTCTGTTTAGTTCCTGTCTCTATGAAGCCCCTCCTTCTGAAAAGCACACTGTGCTCTGATTGGTCGGCTGGATCAGTGTGTTGTGATTGGTCAACCGCTTCCAGCATGTTTGGGAAATGTCCCGCCCCTTACCATAACTGCCATTTTCAACCAGGTTTCAACACACTACTAACTAACTCAAGGCCCCGCCCCTTTATTCTCAGTATTAATTATTTAAATGAGGAATATTGTGACTGTTTATAAAGCATAATAGGACCCCTTTAAGTGTCCAAATATGTTGTAGGGTCACTTTATTTTATTTTAATCCATAGTAATACAGATTAGGGGCACAGTTTATCACAGTATGCTATATATAACAATACATATGTTAATCTCTTTTATTCAGTACTTGTAATATAGATGTGATCAGTACGGTTGTCCATTTAAGGATCTATTCATTTCTATCCGTAATAACTTCCTTGTCAACAGATCATGTATTTTTGTAATTAATCTGAAGTTGATGGTTCCTGCAGGAATACTCTGAGTTCCAGTACAGACGGAGACACCGACAGCGGCGTCGAGGAGACTTGCTCCGACTCCACAGCCTTCGCAGTAACACCCCCGAACCACACGACCCCACTGACAACACTTCAGGTACAGCTCCTGACCGAGGCCACATCATGTGAAAATAAAGAGTTGCTTTAAATCAGTCTTACTCCGTTTGAAATCCATGTGTGTCCAATATGTGTCTACAGAAACGCATGAGGGAGGCAGTTCACAAAGGCATGGGATCTCCACGGTAAATATACTGATTTTCTAACATGTGATGCATTGTCCGTTTTTACTAGGGATGATCCCGAAGCTTAAAGGGATACTTCAGGATTTACCATTAAGCTTTGTATTTGTAGAAAACCTGTAGTATTTTCGAATTACCGTGCTTTCCACCCTCATATCCCCCTGAGACGAGAGATTTATGCATTTTTTGTCTGGAAAAAATCCTCCGATGACGCAAAAATCGTCATTTTGCGTCATCGGAGGATTTTTTGGCCAGAGGCTAAAGACTACAGTCAGTAGTAGAGGCTGTCCCGCATGTCCTCAACCCGCCCATAGAGGCTGGGATCTCACTCACAGAATGCACACAGTGTCCGACATCTTTGTTTGGAAGCTAAGCTAGCAGGCTCTTGTTCTGTGGAGAAAGCGGAGTATATAGTAGGGGTTACCATCCTCTTTTTCCTGGACATGTCCGGCCGTCGATGTCCGGGATTCAGCTTTTGCTTTCTGCAGTCGCCATTCCTGCACACCTTTTGTTTCAATCTAACTGAATTCATTCCGATTGGTGAATCTGAATGTAGTGTTTACATGAACGCTAAACAAGTGATCGGTTGATGTGCGTTTTAACATTGCTAAGAAAATTCCCGCTCCTCCGTGAGAGATACGAGACCGGTGCGTCTCACAGGTGTCGCTCATCGGTAATCACGCCACCGGCCTCGCGCCGTTCTCCCGCGGCCCTCACTCGTCCTGCTCGCCACAGTAAACATGATGAATGGCGACTGTAGAACGCAAAAGCCGAATCCCGGACATTTTGTACGATCTCGAAACACATTTTCGGGCAGACTCATCACGGAGACTCACTCGTAGCCTAGACTTGTTGTTTAACTACTGCGCTCTGTTACCGGTAGGCGTGGCCTCCTAGGGCAGCGAAGCAAGTGCATTCTGGGAGTTGTTGTCTTTCATCCACATAAGCCAAAAATACATTTTCTGGCTTTTCTCAGTCTAGAAAGCTCCAAATTCAAAAATAATTTCACATTTCTTCTACATAAATGACCCATTTTAAATACAGTCATCTTTCCAGAGGTGAAGTATCCCTTTAAGTCCGGAGCCCCTAAAGAGACATGGTTGGGCTTAGTGCAGTAGTCGGTTACATTACAGTACATCAGATTTCACTTATTAGGTGAAGCTGGTAAGGAGAGATGACTGACAGGATGATGTCGGAGGATTTGGTTTTGCACAACAGATCCTGAGTGTCATTGATAAATATCTTAAGTTGTAAAATGTGCGGTCAGTACAGAATACTTTTGATGCACTCAGAAGAGATTTGAATAACCTGCATATTGATAGAGTCCTCCTGATGCCTACAAAATTATATACAATATAATTACACAACTATTTAATCTCATATTTTTTCTCATCAACAAGAAAGTGTCATTTCCTTTCTGAACATAGTATTCGGCTTCGGGCGCATCCCCAGTTTTTACACAGTTATTTGTTTTGGTCACATTTTTGCATTTTAATTATAATAAAATAATCATACTAAATTAATTAATTTTATTCAGATTTACTACAAAATGGTTTCTAAATTTAGTCAACAAAAATACTAAATTAAACTAAATATTTCATACAAATGTCTTATTAAACAAAACACATTTTATATATTATTTTAAACATGTAACAACATTTAAAAAGATACCGTTAAAACGTTTGGGATTGTTTTTTTTGCAAATAAGTCTCTTCTGCTCACCAAGGCTGCATTTATTTGATTAAAAATACAGTAAAAGTATAAATATTGTAAAATGTTATTACAACTTAAACTGTTTTCTATGTGAATATATTTTAATATGTATTTATTCCTGTGATCAAAGCTGAATTTTCAGCATCATTACTCCAGTCTTCAGTGTCATTCTAATATGCTGATTTGCTCAAGAAACATTTCTTATCATTATCAATGTTAATATTTAATATTACTTTTTTTTTTTGGAATTCTTTGATGAATATAGTTCAAAAGAGCACCATTTAAAATAGAAATCTTTTGTTGCATTATAAATGTCTGCCACGTTTGATCAATTTAATGCATGCTTGATGAATAATAAAAAAAAATTTAACTTACCATTTACTTAATCATTTGAATGGTAGTGTAGTTCACTCAAAAATGAGTCAATGAGCATCTATTGAGAATTTGAATCCCTTTTATCCCCTCAGGCACTTGATTCTCTGGATGAGGATGACCCCAATATTTTGTTGGCTATTCAGCTGTCCCTACAGGAGTCCGGGCTGGCCTTGGACCCCGAGCCTCAGGATGGTCTCAGTAACGACGCCTTCGTAGGGGCCAGCGGTTCCTCTCTGTCCTCTAGACTGGATTCTGCGGATCCTCCCCGGGCTTCCATGAGCAGCTCTGAGCTTTTGGAGCTGGGAGACAGCCTTATGAGACTGGGCAACATTACCAGCCACTATACACCCTTTAACATGAGCTCCTTCCCTGATGCCTTCACCCCGAGTGACCCGGACTGCCTGGACCCTTCCACCAATGCCAACCTGCTTGGCAACATTATGGCCTGGTTCCACGATATGAATCCACAGAGCATCGCACTGATTCCCTCAGCCACCTCGGATGCCGGTCCCGAGCCACTCGCTTTTGGAGAGGAGCAACCTGCCAAAGCCCAGGACGAGGAGAACGAAGAGGAAGACTCCCTAACGCTGACAAAAGAAAGTTCAGAAATGTTGGCGACGCAACTTTTGGAGCTAGAATGTGTGGATGATGCACAACCTCCTAAAGCAGAGCCAGGCTTGGAGGATTCGGGCAGTGTAGATCTCACTAGTGCAGTTTGTCCTGAAAGCAGTGCTGATCCGCAGGGAACCGAACTCTCCTCGGAGTGGGAGGAAGAAGTGCACCTAGTGTGAGGAATGAGTCCAATTACATTTACCAACTGAGTGCTCTTACTGTGCCAAAACACTAAATAAAACAAAACTGCTCGTGCAAAAATGGAGAAGTGTGAACGACGAGGTGCGGTGGGGTAAGACGGGACTCGTTTCGGTTGTGTGTTGCACCGTGTCTGGTGGAAAGAAACAAGAAAACGTGCTCCGATTCAAGCTAAAGAAAGTAGATGAGTGAAGATTGTGTCTCATTCACTAACCACATTTGTGTGTATGAATGTTTTTGCACAGAAATCACAGTTCATCAATAAGTTTGCACTTTTTTTCTACACTCCGCAAACTATTTAGAACCAACTAAACACGCCATGCATGTAAAAACCAGACCTCGTGGCCCAAAAAAACATGCTTTAAGCCGAAATGTTTTATATTTAATTAAAAATCTGACCCAGGATTTTAACAAAAAATTTAACATTAAAGATTTACGAGCGTTATAGTTTGATCTGGAGTAGTTGCATAAAAAAATGTTGTTAGGCCTATATAAAAGGTCTTTATGTACGGAAAGCCACTGTATGGAGATGGTTAGGACACTAGTTATGCTTATTGCTAACTTTAGGCATATTTATGTAAGATAATCTGGCAGTAAGAGCAAATTTATGTGCATATCTGTTGTGAATCAGGTGGCAATTTGGTGTGAGAACCTTTTCTGTGCACATAAGAATATACGGTTTATAAGTGAATGTTGCAAAGTATTAAAGTCGCAATGAAATGGAAGGAGTGCCATCTTTTCTTCCATATTGAGACGTACAACTGGGTGAAATGGATGATTTGAAAAGGAAAAAATGTAGGGCGAGGACTTTTATATCCATCGTTTGTTGATTTGGATGGAGGCAGATCTGAACGCAAGCTTGTAAGAAAGGGGTGGGGTTTAAGCGGACTAAATGATTGGAGAATTCCAGCATGCGTCACCAGAGAGGCGTGTCATTTTCACCTGAAAATATGACATTACGATTGAAAATTATGAGGTCAAAAGAAAAAAATGAATTGTCCACAATAAGTTTTAATAACGTGCATATAGAAATGTTTCGTTTCATGCCAACTTTAAGGTAAGCAAGGCCAGAAATCATGCTGTGCGTGCCATTAGAGAAAGCTCCATCTGTATTAGATTGGAAATTCATGTTTTCTTTTAAAGAGAGGGGATAAAGTGAAATGAATACATTTTTGATAGTTGTATCTTTCTGAAGAAAAAAAAAAAAAAGGGAATGTTTACATGCAGAAGAAAACATGAATTCGTGAATGCATTCGTCCAGTGTGAAGCCAACATTAAGACCTGCATCAGGTTGCATAAACCTCTAAGACTAATCTTACAAGTTAGACATCAATTTATTTTGTTCATGGCTTTTTTTAATCAGTTATACATTAAAACGTAGATTTGCCTAATTTGATACTGAAAACTAAGACTAACTGCTAGTGGGTCATACTTGAACTTAAGACACTGTCTTCACATAATGGCTATGTTTATGCAACCGGCCCCTGAACGTTTTGATTTTAATGAGTTCTTTGCCCTGTTTTCTTTTTATTTTTATTCTACAGCATCCCTTTTACTTAGCAATGCCAATTTAATGCTTTATTTAAAAACACTAATGTTCTTTCTATGCCATATTTGATGCAATTGGTGCGCACAATGCACATTTCACATATTATAAATGAGAAGTGTTTGAGCAGTGTGAAATGTTGTTTGCTGCAGAAGATGTTTTTCGCTTCAGAAAGGGAACACGATGTAAATGAAAATGCATCGATTAGCTTATCTTTTGTGACTACTACACACAACACCTCTGATACCCAGGGTTGTGCATTTCATTGGGCTCATGGATATATTCATAAAGACACTGCACAGGTCTACTGAAGCAATAGAGAGATGAAAACAGTGGTTTACCTGATTTCGTTTGTGTGCAACACTCAGAAACACAGGACGTCCTTATCTTTAACAACAAAAACCGTTCTATATTATCCTGTTGTATGTACAGCATATGTGGCCAAAATAATACATCCATTAACACCTTTGACAAAACCTCCTGTGTAGTAAACAAAACTTCAAAGAATATTCCAGGTTAAATGCTATTTAAGATTTACAGACAGCATCTGTGGCATGGTATTGAGAACCACTTTTTTATTTTTGACAAAAAAAGCAATGCATTTAAAAACAAACTCTGATGCTGTCAATATCTTAGTGTTATTTAAACCAGAATATTAATCTAACAGTCATAAATACCAGAGTTTGAGTTCTATTACTGATACATAATTGTTTGAAGTTTATAGATGTGTGGAAGAGATTGTTTTTTATTTTTATTTTTTAGATTCTACTGTGCTCATGTGTGCCTTTTTGTACTTTTTCTTATTTATGTACATGTTGCCTAATTAAGTTGGAGTTTGCTGTGTCAATCAAATACAATCAACCTTACATATTACCCCGCATTAGATAGTCTTTGTTTCATGTTGACAACAGCATCATGTTTTGTATTACACTGAATTGGTTGCCATTTTTTGATGGCCTCTCATCACAGTTTTAATGTCAGAATGATATAAGGGGAAAGAAAGAATAGTCAATGTAGAGTTGGTGCATTTAGTTTGGCTTTTTTTCTTTCAGATACATTTTACATTGGAATTGATGAGCAGTTTATCATCTTGTGTTTTTAAGTGATGACCAGTTTTTACATCTTAATCTGACTGTTGTGTGTAAAAATGGTTGAAGTTTGGATTATGTTTCTCTCTTTTTTTTTTACCTAGTATGTGTGGTGGTGGTATTTTTGTGATTTGATTTGAGTTTTTTAATTTTTTTTAAACGTGACCATTAACCTTGAATTGTCATTTGCACACTCATAGACTATACTTGATACATTCCCAGTTTGTATGATGTGTAGCCAATAAACAGAAAGTATTGGAGAAGGTTTGGTCGGATTAAAGAGTTTAAAATAGAGTCCTCCTATTTGTTGTGGTTCATAAAAAAAACAAACGACTGCTACATACTGTACTTGCTTTCTTAAAATTAAATGGCAATGAACAGCGCCCTCCAGTGAAATCTTTTCACAGACAGTTTTTAGACCTTTATTGTGAAAATAAGCATCGTCCAGTCAGGACCGGGGGGGGGGGTCAGGACTTTTATTTTACATTGGCATATTTCGTATCCGGGAAGTTTTTTTTCTTATGCTTGATAAAACCAAACATACGGGACCTATCATTCATTGTTTTCAAAATGAAAGATGTCTACTTGAGGTTAAACTAATGATCATATTTCTTCGAATTCGCCATTTATTGTAGATTTTTGGCTGTGATCGCATTCTTACAGGAAAAACACGACGGTTTAGTTCAGAATTATTAACTTTGCAAGACCGTTGTAAACGCAACCTTGCCAGACTGCTGCTTGTGGTCAGCAAACATGCCTCTTGGTTTAAAACCATGTTGTGCTGTCTGCAAGACGAACTCTTCTTCCATGTGGAAAAAAGGAAACCAGGGGGAAATTTTGTGTAACAACTGCACGGGTAAAATTGTAACGAGTGGAGGATCCGGAGCATCTGCTTCATCCACCATCCAGCAGAATAATGGCGGAGGAAAACAGGTTTGAAATCTTGCTTAAATTGCTTTCTAACATCTAATTTACGTAAGTTAACCTATCATTTAGACTTCTAGCAACACGGTCCACTAGAACACTTCCATTTATAATCAAAGAAGCGCTACATTCACGACATCGCTCCCATGTTTACTTGTTGAAAAGGCGCGCTCTTTTTTTTTTTTTGCCTATGAAATTTTATTAAGACATTTTTGTAAAGATTTTGATATATTTTAAAGAAATATTATTAAATTGGTGTACACTTGCACGAGACAACAGACATAAGTTATCCAGCTTTATTGTACATGGAGCGTGTCGCCCCCTTCTGGGCTTCGCCATGCTTACGTCACAACTGTCAAACAATTACTACCATTATCTGTACATATACATAGTGTTTAAACGAAGCTTAAAAATAAGAAGTATTGGTCTGCACCTTTTTACAGTCTATGGTCTACACTTGCACGAGACTACTACATACACAAGTTATCAAGCTTTATTGTACATGGAGCGGGTCGCCCCCTTCTGGGCGCCGCCATGTTTACGTCACAACTGTCAAAACAATTGTACCATATTATCTGTACATAGTGTTTCTAAACAAATCCACTGGTACTATTTTTGTTTCCCTTTTAATTTTACAGTCCAAACAGGAAATCCACAGACGCTCCGCTCGGTTACGGAGCACCAAGTACAAAGCGCCGGCATCTGAGAAAAAAGTCTCAACCAAAGGAAAGGGCAGACGACACATTTTCAAATTGAAAAATGTAAGTGCTTTTCACTCAGGATTGTGTATGATTGTTGGTTCAATTGCATTTATTCTTCCTTCCTTTCCTCATGTTCCATAGCCTATCAAAGCACCAGAGTCTGTGTCAACAATCATCACATCAGAGTCCATGTTTTACAAGGTAACCACTCCTCTCTACTATTCAAAATGTTTGTTTTATCTGCCACTTCCTATCTAACCTGTACGTCTTGTGTTCAGGGTGTCTACTATCAAATAGGAGATGTCATTAAAGTAATAGACGAGGATGACGGTAAACCGTATTACGCACAGATTCGTGGTTTCGTCCAGGACCAGTACTGTGAGAAAAGTGCTGCGTTAACTTGGCTGATCCCAACTCAGGCCAGTCCTCGAGATCGATTTGATCCAGGCACATACATCGTTGGTAAGTTCCTGCAGAAATAAATTCTTATGTTCCTCGCTGACAAATTTAACGTGAATTATTTGTTAAAGGATATTTGAATTGATTTGATAAACCTGAATATCTTGGGTTAAGTGCATCGCCAGTCTTATATCCTAATTTCAAACAAGATTTCTTTATTTAATGTCTATTTCTTTGCTTAGGCCCTGAAGAGGACTTGCCAAGAAAAATGGAGTACCTGGAGTTTGTCTGTCATGCTCCATCAGAGTATTTCAAATCAAGAAGTTGCCCTTTCCCAACAATACCAGTCCGTCCAGATAAAGGCTACGTCTGGACTCATATAGGACCAACACCTGCTGTTGCCATCAAAGAAACTGTAGGGTGAAGTTAACCCTTAAAATCATTGTACATTCAGACTGAACTGAACTTTTTTTTTTTTGCCCTTTCAGTCCTCTTTCAAAAACTGAACTGTTATGCTTGAATTAGGATATGTGAGGTATTGGCCATCGAATATTTTCTACAATTACATAACTCAAGTGCACTGAATATTCCAGAGCTCTTATTTTCCAGTGGAGCCTCAGAACGCCTGTTTCACAGTTAAACACGTACGCCGCTCTATTCTACACTACGACATAGAGGTCAAATTTGAGTACAAAGTTAATTTGTAATTAATTCAGTGTCCTTGTTTCAGGCGTCTATAAATTCATTCAACTCGTTTTACATGTTTTGTACTTGTTTATCTCCCAAATGTGTTTTCAACCAACGTTTACCATCGTAATGTTGTTAAGACAAGACCATGAACATAAGACACAGGAGGATGATGATCAACAGAACAGGGAACAGGTGAGAACTAATTAGGAACCATGACATCTAATGAATGACTAGGGGTGCATCTCAATCAGCCCTCGCTTCCTAGGTCGTGAAACCAGTATATGGTGTACACTAATTTGGGCACTAGGAAGGACTCTGGCTCAGTACTCTGTGGCTACGTCCGAAATCACATACTCTCTAGGTACTTATTAGTTTGAATAAGTAATTACTTATTCACTAAAAAATTATGTTCTATATAGTATTAGTGTGTGTAGAATGAATGCAATCTGGATGTACTACATTCACCGTGATGTCATTATCATGTGACCTACCAGCATCACTGTCATGCACAAATCCTCTCCCGTGGCCTCATGGGATAGTAAAGCGTCCATCGTATGCACACTTCAGAATCTCACCGGAAGTAGCAGGTCATTCGGGTACTTTTCACCGACTCTTTTATGTACTGTGAATTTGTCACATACTTTTTTCGCCTACTATATAGTAGGGAAGTATGTGATTTCGGATGCAGCTATTGGGACATTGCGGCGACCTGACAACAGCGGAACTGATATTTTTATTATTTAAAGTACATTATGATAAAAAGATTGCTTGTTTACATATACATGCAACATTTCAATGTTATATAAATGATCCCTGGGTTTCTCTGTGCATTGTGGGAGTTTTTAGGGAGCGAATGTTTCAGTGCACTGGAAAGGTGTTGTGGTTGAGACAGCCCTGATCAGTGCCCTGACTACTGAACCAGGGAGCAGATTGAGACGCACCCTAGAACTCAGACAAGTACAGACAATGAAAACTATTAAAGGGGTCATATAATGCCATTTTTGTACAAGCTAATATGATTCTTTAGGGTCTAAATTAAAAGTTTGTAATATACTTTAATTAAATATTCTCATTAGTATTGTAAGAGAACACTTATTTTACCTGGTCAAAAACAGCTCTGTTTTCAGCACGCCGTTTCAGTGCATATGCCTTTAAATGATAATGAGCTTTGCTCACCCCGCCTCTCTGTTCTGTGCGTACACCGTTTGTAACACAATAACACAATAACCATAACGCGTTGTTCAGTATTTATAAACGTGGGATTATGAATTATATTGAGAACGTAGAAAACATGCCGTAATGTACCCTGAGTGTAAACCTTAAGCCCCGTTCACACCGCCAGCGATTTTGTCGCTACATGTCGCTAGTCTCTGTACTGAGAAGTCGCTTGTGGGCGTTCATAGTGCTGTCGCTCTAATGTTATTGGTAGACTGCACGTCTGGCCATATATCTATACAAAATACCATCACAAGTGACCTATATAATTTTAATTTGATATCAGTTTAAATGCATCAATTTGTTTTCATATTATATTATTATAATATGAAAACAAAACTGAAGCATTTACTGTAAATAGCTAGATCTAATAGCTAAATATTTTCAAGAAAAGTGAATATGTGAACTCTTTTATAGTAGCCTAATCTAACCATGCCTGAAACTATTTAAATCTATGTAAACTAATGATGTATTTTGACTTTGCACGCGGGTGTGTGTAATTGTTACCGTTCTGTGTCCATCATCCGTTATTTCCACCACTTTAATCAAACCACTCTAATTTAAAACATGATATTATGATTTTATTTCACATGACTTTGCGTTTCTCGTCGCCTCTCGTATTGAGATATTTGGTCCGCACACACGACTCGCTACCAATCACACGCGCTCACATCGTTCTCTTTCTATGAGACCTGTAAACTGCACTCACCAGTTTGAGCACTGCAATTATTTCTCACATACAATCAAATGGATTTCCCCACACATTTCGCGTCAGTCCTCTGCGTGGCATATTATTCTTTTCTGCGCGGCCGCGGCATCAGAAGTGCACGACCGCGCACGCGCGCAGCTTAGAGGGAACGTGATTCTTATGTTTATATATTTTGTATGTCGAATAAATTATTAATTATTATTGTTCTGCGTAGTTTGAAGATAAACATTTTTAAATATTTATCCCGGATACATATTTTTTAATCAGGAAGGGGGTGGGGGGTCAAATGGGGGGTCAAAGCATTTTTTGGGAGGGTCTTGAGACCCCCCAAGACCCCCCCTGGCGCCGCCGCTGGGTGTAGGGTGTTGATGGACTCGATCTACTGTGCTTTGATCATCATTGTGAATCTTATCTAGATGTAGTATTTGATAAAAATGCGATTTTCTCAGCTTTTTGCTCATGTTGCTTTTTATGAAACTTGCCAACTTGAATGTTGATTAAAAAAAAGACGCACTAAGCTAGAATAACATTATTTTTTTTGTTTTTGTTTTAAAAGCACAGGGTTTGTTCTTTCTTTTGGTATGTTCATATATTCATACAACAAAATATTCTAGGGTGCCATGAAATTGGGAAAATTACCAAAACCACATTTTTTTTTATACTGGCGAGAAAGAGTCAAATGTTGGTAATTGGATGATGATTAGAATATGAATATGATTGGAATCATATTTTAAATTTGTCATTTGTCAAATTTTATTTTTGAACAGGGTCAATTAAACATGAAAAGAAAGGGAGAGATATCAGAGTTATTTTAAAATAAGCACAAACATAGTCCAGTCATTTTATGAAAAAAGGTTGAACAAATTGCAACAGAAGCAAACTCAACAAAATAATTTTGTATCCTCATTATGTCCTGAGTAAGGAAATTAAGTCCCTAAGAATCCCATTTGGGGAAAGTTTCGAAATCTGTTTCTGGGGATTCACTTTTTATTTTACTTACCTTTTGTCTTCTGCATTCTCCTTACCCTTGTCTCCTGTTCTTCCCTTAGACCTGTCCCCCAGAAACAGTCGCACAGACCCAGCCCCAAACCCCATCTCTTAATAATTAAAAAAGGCTGGTTTCTAAAGTACTTCTCCCTGCCTCTATGTATTAATGCTCATGGGTAGCCTAAATGGGTTCCATTCAGACTTTAACATTAAGTATTTTACTGTTATGTGTCAACAAGATTCAACAAGACATTTTCACCTGGCTAGACCCAATGTTTAGATCTGTTGTGGTATTTATGCAAATTAGCACATATGTAATTAGATTATGCACCGTTTGTCCATTTTAACAAACAATTTAAAAAAAACTTGGAGTACACTTTTTGTTTGTCTTGATGCAAGTAATCAACTTTTCATGGTAATTTTCATGGTGATATCTAAAGGTTAAACTTTTTACCCTATTCTCGTAAGAAAAAGAATGAATAGGCGAATGAATAGGCGTATGAATAGGCTATATATATTTTTTTTTCTAAACTTTCCCTAATGGGATTCTTTGGGACTTTTTTTTACTTACTCAGGACATATTGAGGTTACAAAATCAGTTGAGTTTGCTTGTTGCAATTTGTTCAAGGTTGACCCCCATTTTGGCTTAAAATGACTGGACTAACAGGCAGATCAGGTGCAAACAGACCCCCCAGCCCTTGCATCACCACTGGTTAGTCAGAGTCAGTGTGGTCCGACTTCAGAACCAGCAACAGGTCAGAGCATCTACCACACACAGGCAGTCAATCACATACCCAATTCAGGAATTTAAGTTGAGATGATTTTGCCAGATTAAAAGGATAGTTCACCCAAAAATGAACACAAATTTTTTTTATAAATTAAATAATTAGAATTAGAATTATTATAAATTGTTATAAAGAAAGAATTATGTTGTATTTAATCTTCCCAGGATAAGATTTTATATTGATGGGCAATACAATTGTTTAACTTTTTAAGGACATGTCTGCTTGATGCCTGTTATATCTAATAAAAGATAAAAAAAAATTAAAAAAAATTGTAAATAAATGCAGCAGTTCATAACAGATACGTGCAGTATCTTATCTACTTGGTGCTTCAGCTTTGTTTTCTGCAAATATTTTGGATGTTCAACACTTATAGACACAAACAGAGTGACCCAATTCCTTCCACAAGCTTTTCCACTGTGTGTGTGTACTGTGTACCCCTGAAAGTAGCAGTGGCCACCCCATGTATAAAACTCTAGTTCCGCCACTGGTAGTTCAGGAATATATTCGAAGGCTTGGAAAATAATTCTCATGCAAATTTTACTAGACTGTCGAGTGAAGATATTGTACTCAAACTGAAGGATGCCCAGAGGGAGTGTGAGTTGAGTTGCGCTTCTTCTTCTACGAGGAACGAGCGTGTAGCAAATCCTCACTGGAGAGTTTCTCAAACTTCATTTCGAAAATATACGACAGACTTCAATGGAAACATATCATATCCCACTCCATTCCTGTTCCTGAAATGGCAGTTCGTTAGTTTATTCCATTAGAGGAATCAACATGGGAAAACTGCAATCGAAACCTGGTAAGACACTTTGGGAATAACGTGCCAGACGATGCAATATCAAGCTACTTATTCTTGTTTTATTTATTTTTCTAGCGTGTAAAAGAAGAGAAAATCCAGAGGGTAATTGTGCATCTTCATTATTTCTGGCATGTAGGCCTATAAAAAAGGTTATTAAATGGACGTTTGTGTCGCAAAAGGTGATGCTTTCAAGGACAGTTCAGATGAGTTACCTGTCACTGTACACTACTCTTTAAGTGCATGTTCACGTTAAACCTGTAAAGTGTTGATTGGTTGATGAGTACGGCAGCCATTGTTAACACTTCATCACAACTTTAATAATCATCATGAAACCTTACAACATGTTAGTGCACATGAGCTGCTGATCTGCTTAGCGTAATGTAATGCTTATTAATAAACAAACATTTTTGTAAAATGTTGTACAGAATGTACTAATGAAATGATACCCTTACTTTTGGACATTCTGTATTTTGCACTTTAGGTTTATCTTTATTTGTATGACCTGATATCTATGAAGTACCAATACGTTTTTGTTTTATATATGATAAAATGGTGGACGAAATTGCAAGTGTTCCTATTGTTTGAGTGGAATATAGTGATTGCAACGTCAAATGAACTGAAAATTTGCATCTAGCTTGCACTGTTAGAACTGCAGTGAAGAAATGTAAATGTGAGTCATCAACACGAATCAATGTACATTGTCTTGATCATTCACATTTTTGAGTTTTTGA
Source organism: Tiaroga cobitis (assembly GCA_030578255.1). NCBI lineage: Eukaryota > Metazoa > Chordata > Actinopteri > Cypriniformes > Leuciscidae > Tiaroga > Tiaroga cobitis. Next base: position 3,143,069 of record CM060609.1, on the reverse strand, counting down.
AAGCAAGCATGCATCGACCGGTCCTCTCCTCTCCGCACTACACTGTTCTTCTGAACGTTGTATTTAGACGGTGTTGGGTCTCTTCCCTCTTTTTCCTTTGCTCTCATTCTCTCAGCGGAGCCTGAAGTCTCGGCAGCCAGAACTGCAGGGTCTTTGAGCGCAGCCCCAACACACATCTGTTACTGGTTTTACAAACAGAGGGAGGCTGTGATGGGAAAATGGGGGAAGTGTTTTGAGGTGTAGTTAGTGGGAGGAGTGATATGATGAAGGCTGCTGCAGACACAGTGTAGATGAGTGGTTCAGCTGAAGGCCCTGGATTGTTGTGGTGATGCTGTGCAGTGTTGGGGAAAGTTACTTCGAAAAGTAATGCATTACAATATAGCGTTACTCCCTTAAAAAGTAACTAATTGCGTTACTTAGTTACTTTTTTAGAAAAGTAATGCGTTACGTTACTTTTGCGTTTCTTTTTTTCGCCTGGGCTGGGCTTGTTTCTTTATAACAAAAAATATATTTTAAAGACCCTTTCACACCAAAAGTGAAATAATAAGCCTTAGGCTGAAGGAAATGCAAATTCAAGCCTATACAGTAGCAGCTCAAACAAGCCTTTCAGCTGCTGCTGTTACTCTGCGGAACGGAAGAATAGGACGCAGTTTAATGCTTGCTTTACCAATAAAATCGAAAAAATCTATAGTCATTTTTGCTTACAGTTAAACATAAAAATGTATGTTTTATTTCACATATTTAGTTATTGGATGTTTGCATAGTATTCTGATTCTGCATTTCACTGATTTTATTCATTTTGAGGAATATTGAATCTTTTTTTGTGCAAGTGAGATGACTAAATGCACGCGCGCATTTAGTCTAGAACTACAATAACCATCATGTGCACACACACACACACACACACACACATACACACACACAATGCCTCTGCACTTCAATTTCTCTCAACATGGGGACAAGAGAGCTGTCAGTCAATAAATGGGAAAACAAAGTAACTTGCGTTACTTGTTTGAAAAAGTGACTCGGATATTTTGTTGTAAATTTGAAAAGTAATGCGTTACTTTACTAGTTACTTGAAAAAGTAATCTGATTACGTAACTCGTTACCCCTAACACTGATGCTGTGTGCACCAAATGTCTAATTCACAGATCTAGAGTTTTCTAGAGTTATGTGTATTTGTTTTTAAATTTCACACAGGTATAGACCCGCCTACTTTGGGATGCTTGGTGATGACCATATCTCACTAAAGATGTAGATAAGAAAAGAGCAGTGTTCAAAATGCTTTAAATGGTTTGATAAATCAATTGTTAAAGGTGCTCTAAGCGAAGTTGGATGACGTCACTTTTTGTTCACGTTCGAAGTATTGTCGAGGAGGTTAGCTCGACCCTCCCTCCTTCTCATCCAGTCCCCCTGTAGTTTTACTGATACTTCATTAAAGGTGTAATGTCGCCAAGTTAGATAAATGCTTTCATATAATGCAGAAAAAGGACTACAACTGCAAGCCATTATGCAGTTCTGTCTTGAATTATTGCCCATCTAATGCATGGTGACGCTGAATTGCTTTTGAGTTTATTCCAAGACCACGAAAGATTAAATCAATCACGTTCAGCCTCAACATTTTGTAGCAAATGGTGTTAGATATTCTACAGTCTTAAAAACAAAAGGGCCAATGTGGTTCTGTATTGAACTCTAGGGTTCTTGATTCAATTTTGAAGAACCGTTCATGCTAAAAAGGTTCTATTTAAGGAGAAATGTCTGAAATTATTCATAATACTTTCATGTTTAATGTGATTTTCAATTTTTATAGTGATAAAGTATGTTTACAAGCAGATTAAATCATAAAATGTATTAAAACAAAATGAATTAAATCAATCTATAAAATAATCCCATGATGAAAAAAGGTTCTATATGAAGCACATGACAGAACCCTTTAACTCTTTCCCTGCCAGCGTTTACTGAAAACTTTCCCAGTCAGCGCCAACATTTTCATCAAATTCACGAAACTTTCATGGCCCCCAAAATATTTATTATAATATAAATAAATCCCAAAATTTTTGTATGAATATGTAAACAGTCCATACAGCAAAATAAAGAACAGAGCCTCTGCTTTTAACCAACAACAACAAGACCGATGTTATTCTAGCTTCATTCATTATTTTTTATCAAATAAAAAAAAACTAAAAAACGTACATCGGTAAACTTAATCCAGATCAGATTCAGAATGAAGATCGAAACATACGTAGATGTGGTAGATCGAGTGCATCAACACGCCCGAAGCCTCACAGTCCAATAGCTTTTCCTGGCTTCGACATTTCATTGGGTGACGACGTTAGGCAGTTTTGATTTATATGCTGTTAAATGTTTAATGGTCACGTGCGTAAGCAACTTCTATTATTGGCATAAATTACGGAAAATCTTGCCAATAGTGGGGAAAGATTTAAAGTTGTTCTCCTATGAGTGTAGATGTCATTCTCCAAAGCACCTCGGCTCACTGATGATCCGACATCATCTCTCTCTCTCTCTCTCTCTCTCTCTCTCTCTCTCTCTCTCTCTCTCTCTCTCTCTCTCTCTCTCTCTCTCTCTCTCTCTCTCTCTCTCTCTCTCTCTCTCTCTCTCTCTCTCTCTCTCTCTCTCTCTCTCTCTCTCTCTCTCTCTCTCTATGTAGGGGATCCATCCAGGTGTTTGGTGACAGAAACACAGCCAGGTTCTGTTCAAGAGCATCACAGACAGCAGTGTGTGTGTGTGGGGAGGAACTGGGGTTGGGTTAGGGGTGTCTGGTCCAATGCCACCCGGCTAGGCAGAGCGAGGGAAATCATTGGCGGACTGATAGAAGTGGTATTGTCATCCACAACAGAACCGGAAGACAATACAATGCTGAATAAAGACGTAGTTTTTGTTATTTTTGGACCAAAATGTATTTTCGATGCTTCAACACATTCTAACTAACCCACTGATGTCACATGGACTACTTTGATGATGTCTTTATTTACTTTCTGGACAAGGACAGTATACCGTACATACATTTGCAATGGAAGGACAGAAAGCTCTCGGACTAAATCTAAAATATCTTAAACTGTGTCCTGAAGATGAACGGAGGTCTTACGGGCTTGGAGCGACACGAGGGTGAGTCATTAATGACATCATTTTTATTTTTGGGTGAACTAACCCTTTAAGTTCTTGAATTTGAGGGTATTGGACCTGGAAAGTCCTTGAAAGGTCCTTGAATTTGAAGTTAACCGAGGTGTGGGAACAGAAAGCAGCAGTGCAATGTGTCTGGAAACAATTGTGTGTAAGACCACAGGTGCAAAGAATGAAGAGATTTGTTCCTGTTCCTGGTGAATTCATTATGGGGGTTGCATGGTTTTCCAGCTCAAAAACAGGTTTTCTAAACAAATTACATACAAAACTGGGTCATAGATCATGTTTGTCAATCTATCATTTTACAGATGTTTATCTTCCACAGACTCTAGAGCTTTAGTTTCTATGAGAGCTTCATTCAGAGGTGATATAGAGATTGCGCATAGAAAAACTACCTTTGGACAAACTGTTCTGTCTGTCAGAGGAGGTCATTTTTGGAACAGCATCCCAACAAATATTAGAGAATGTCCCACTTACTGCACATTTAAAAAGCACCTTAAACAGCTTCTAAAAAGTTCCCAGTTATGTCCTCATCTTGAATAATTTTATTGATACAAAGTATACTGCCTGAATGTGTGCAAATGTGTTTTTTGCTTGATATTGTATATTGTCATATTTTACTGTTGCATTTTTTTTTTTATATGTTGTTGTCTTCCTGCCTCGGGACTACAGGTGAAAATTAGCATTTATGCTATAACCTGGCTCATTTACAGTCTTTACAGAAATGTTAGATTGTCCATTAATGTGCACTGTCCCGAATAAATAAATAAATAAATAAAAATAAATAAAAAATGCTTTCTAATGGGTTTATCCTTCACTCCACACACTAGCCGCACTGCAGTCCATTGTTTTATTTGGATGTCCAAAGTTTTAATGATTTGTTTTGCCTGTTTAACTCTAGGATCTGTGTGGTGGAGATCCAAAAGTAGAGCATTACTGTGCGCTGCGAGGTAAGTCGAGCTTTGAAAGGAAATTCCTTGCCTCTGTTTGAAGCAAAGTAATACAGACTATCTGTCATCTTATCAAATGTTCTGTCAAGTTGGATCTTTTTCTAAAAAAATATTGTTATCTGTTATTTGTAGTAACACTGCCACCAGAGAGAATAATGGAGAATCCCAAATCTTTGTTTCCTTCTCCTGAAAATGGAAGGCAGCATCCACTCAGAGATGCACTGAGGAGAAACGGGAAGAGTGATGTAAGTGTCTGCCAATCAGAAAACTACTTAAGTTATCAAACCTGATATTAACTGTACAGGTGGAACTCGAAAAATTAGAATATTGTGCAAAAGTTATAATTTTGATGATTATGTCTTACAGCTTATGAAAACCTCAAATTCAAAATCTCAGAAAATTCAAATATTACATGAAATCAATAAATAAAAAGGATTTTAAATACAGAAATGTCAGCCCTCTGAAAAGTATAATCATGCATATGTATATCGTTATATATATACTAAATATATTAGTTTCACCTTTAAAGTTGCTATATGTAACTTTTTTTTTCTAAAATGAATGCTTTTTTTATTGCCTGTGTGTGAAGGGGTTGTAATCACACATTATAATGATCCACTTGTCGGGTTTTGCTATTACCTCTGAAGGCCAGTATTCCTATATCTATGTGAAGTCTCCGGGTCGGATTTTCTGCGAAATCCATCGGATGTGACGTGCATGCGCGCTCCCGAGCCTCTCCTTTTTATAGTCTCTGTCTCTTTTTACAGTCTCTGCGACGGCACTGCAGCGAACGACATGGAGTCTGATGATAACACCAAAAAACTCCTGCCTCCAGCACAACACACACTCCAACACAAACTCCACATAAATATACAAAACAAAACAAAACAAAAATGTATCTGCTGAAGCTCGTCAGCCCAAACGTGAATCGGATTGACTTAAGTTAGGACGAAAACACGGATCAGACCGTTTGAATTGGAGAGACCTCCGCTATTCTTATTGTGATAAATTACAAGTTTTCAGATATGCTGAAATAAATAATGGTAAACTGTAATGAAATAGCAAGGTAAACTACAACATACGTGAGACATGAAATGAATACAAAAGACTGTTCCAGGATAACAAAAAGTAGGTGCTTTAGGATGTAACTTTTATGTAGGCTACTAACATTAGATCTACTGTCCAACGTCAATCATCCCACTACTATCATATTGTTTATATTATACATTTTCAGACACGTTCAGTACAGTAATGTTACTTCCTACGATCTTACTGTTACACTCAAATTGTTCAGTCTAGTTCACTAACTTAACCGTTTTGTTTTTGGTTACAATCATTTTGATTTTTGAGCAGCATCATTGGTTGCAATCTGAAACATCACAGATGGAGGCCGCTAAAAAATACATATAGCACCTTTAATTTGAATTCCTAAAATACATGAACTTTTGCACAATACTCTAATTTTTCGAGTTTCACCTCTATGTGGCTTTATCTCATAAGGGCTTTTCTTACTGCGCTTAAACCCGGCTCATCGTCGTTCTAAACCCCGCGTTTAACCCCGGGTTAAGGAACGTTTCAAACTTTTTACCCAGGGTTATGAAACCCTGCTGTGGATTAGGATTAGCTCTGCTTTTGCAACGTGTTAGAGTGTTACGGCTAGATGCTTGGCAATCATGTGACTCATATTATTCGCGCGCTTTGGACAGCCATAGAAACACTGCATGTTGTACATAAAGTCGTTTCAGCGTTTGATGAAAAAAATGTCTGCATCAGTTGGAGTGCAGAAAAGACTGTTTAATTCTCACCTTTATATTCCAAAAAGTCCATTCAGAAAATATGTAATTGTACATTCGGCAACGTGTAGCCTAATATGCGCAATGCTAGAGGCGGTCTCGTGCGGCGTCCGTCCAATCAATGACACTGACACCGAAAATATGCAAATAAGTACATTGTGAAACACCAGTTTATGAAAATCCAGGATTTATTGTTGTTAACCCTGGTTAAAGTATGAGCAGTGTGAAATGTGAGGCAAGATAACCCAGGATTTCTTTAGTGAAAAGTCTTCTAGACTAACAACATTTTTTTTTAACAACAGAAATCTTTTTGTAACAGTGTAAAAGACTTTACTGTCCTTTAATGCATCCTTGCAGATTAAAAATTAATTTCTTTAAAAAAAGAGGTTATTTTACCACTTTTCAATGGTAATGTAGAATGGTTTGCTAAATGGTTTACTCAAGATCGAGTAAATAGTTATTTGAGTTTATGGATATCTTGATTAATAATCGTTGTCATGCTAATATAAATTTTCTCTGCCATTCTGGTACTGTTGATATTAGGATAAAGAGTGTAATGTGTCTGTCATGGATGAAAATCGCAGAGAGTGGATGATTACGTTGTATGATTTGGACAGCAATGGGAAAATAACCAGAGAGGTAAAGCTCAGATCTACTATATCGTTACAGTGATAAACTTATCATTCAGCTATTGGTGAGTTTCTCTCGTTGTTGCAGAATATGTTGAGTTTGATGCAGACGATCTGCGAGGCGGTCGAGGCGTCAGTCAAACGACTGGTGCTTAGCAATGGCACAAGCCTGCGTGTGAAGCTCAGTGTCACTCCATTACCCAGCAGAAAAGGTGAAGACTGAACCTATCATGATCAACAACTGGTCTGATCTGTACTTGATCACTCTAATGAAATATACATCATATAATGCAACTTTTGCTTTTTACCTTTGTCCTCCGTTAGATGGGGATGCCGGGATGCAGTCTCTGAATGAGCGGGATCATATGAAGGAGGCAGTGCGGTGTGTAGAGAGACTCCGTTTTCAAATCAGCTCCATTTTATAGTCTTTGGTATAAGTTATTTTTGATAAAATATTGATGCAGGAAATTAATTATTTACTTAGTTGAACAAAATTAGAATTATTTTTTCAGTGAAACAAAATATTGTAATTATTTATGGAACAAAATGGAATAAAATGATAGTTACCAACCAGTATTATTTTAGTATTTATAAACTGTAGTAGTATTAATAAATACTTTTTACATTTTACAAAAAATCGATGTTTTTAAAAAAAATCTTTTTTTGGCTTTCATTATTTACCAAATAATTTCATTTTTTATTAATTATTATTATATAAATGATTCACCCCATGGAACAACATTATAACAAAATCTAATCAAATTATAGTTACCAACCAGTATTATTATGACCTAAAAGTTAAAAATCAATTTTTTACAAATTATTTTTATTATTATTTCAGCTTTATTTTAATTAATGTAACAATTTGTACCCCCAGTTACTGATACAATATTACAATAATTTGATTTGCATTCTCTGATTTTCTTCTGTCAGGGGACTGAACTCGGATCAGTTGGGTGTTCTGGAGAAAAAGCATTACTCCGTAGATGAAAACACAGAACGTAGGAACCACTATCTGGATCTGGCTGGAATTAAGAACTACACTTCCCGAATTGAAGGTGATGCCTTGACATGTATCCTTTAATTTTCTTTTATACTTGTCAAAAGCATGATTTCTCAGTTTTATCCTAAATTGCTCATAGAAGACTAGATGTTTCTCAAATATAATTGATTCTCCTCAGAAACATGTGCTGAGGAGCTGCCTCAGGACATCCCTGCGCGTGGCCATCATCGTTGCTCTCAACCCGAGACCTGCAGTCCTGTGGAGTCCTCTGGGAAACCCACTCCTCTCCTCAGGTCACTCCGCAGCCGCAGCAAGTCTGTCGGTTATAGTGGAGCCACAAAAACCCCCAGCAAACTCCATGGGCATCACCCAATGACCTGGTGCCACCCGTCCCATCAGCAACCTCTGCTGCACAGCTCCAGCAAACGCATGCGTGGCAAAGCCCGTGACACTGCATCACTTTCCAGAAGATGAGATGTACAAAGCCATGAGCGCCATCATCACCATGAGCATCACCACCATCATCACCATCACCAGCCCTGCGTAAGAGGAAACCCCTCCGTGTCTGACTAGCAAACTCTCATCATAAGCAGTGTTATTTTTTTCTGTAAAATCAAAGATGCAGGTTGTTCATCGGCCAAACAGACAGAGATTGAACATTTGCAATAAATTAATTAATGTAATGCGGAACTACTGTTATGGTGTGTTCACACCGAACGCGAATAGAGGGTCAAAAACGCGTCTATCGCGTCTAGTTAGACGCTTGAACATTCGCTTGAGTTCAAATTTTTCAACTTGCGCGAAAGACATTCGCGGCAAACGCGTCGCCCAATTCGCGTCACTCGCAACGCCCGGCGCGAATGATGCGTCTATTCGCGTCTTTGCATTGACTTTGTATGTAATCCACTCGCGCAAATAATTAAATTCGCGTTCGGTGTGAACACACCATTAGAGACGCGGGTTCTTTAGGGACACATAATCTGTACCATCGGCTTAGCTCTGAACGCGCGTTCACTTCAAACGTTGGCTTTATACGTGCGTCCTATTCGCTTAGGACTAGCGTCGAACTAGACGCGAATTTGATGCTCTATTCGCATAATGAACAGGCTGCGGTGTCAAGATTGCAATGCTGGAGTGTGTGAGAGAGAGAGAGAGAGAGAGAGAGAGAGAGATAGAGAGAGAGATAGAGAGATAGAGAGATAGAGAGAGAGAGAGAGAGAGAGAGAGAGAGATAGAGAGATAGAGAGAGAGAGAGATAGAGAGAGAGAGAGAGAGAGAGAGAGAGAGAGGCGCGGGCGCGATCGAACAGTGGAAACATAAAAAACATACTCCGTCATTTTGTTCATACAGATCATTAAACCTGCAAAGTGTTTACTTATATTTGTGTACACTCGCAATAAAACACAACATTGTGCTTTTGTCACACTGTAAACTCTTGTCAAACTGTAACCTACAACTGCCACCCAACCAAAATCACACACTGTTTTAAAAGCAAAACATATTTATCCAACTCCATTTCAACAGTCAACAGTCTGTGGGTCCATATTTTGGACATTCGTCATATTGCATTGGTTTTCATTTCTTGTCCTCGGAGCACTAATCTTACACATTCTACATTGATTAAAAAAGACAACCGAATGTGTTTTTAATGGTAGTATTATTTTATCCAGAAATCAATTATTTATAATTCAGATGAGAATAATGTTATATTGTTAATTAATAATGTTAATTAAAATTAACTTAATTAAAATTAAATTAAAATTAATTAATTAAAATGTTAAGGAAAACAAACATCTTGATCTGAAATATAGCAAAATAATTTTAAATTAATTCAGGTACAATTACCAAACATATCGCAAGGTCTTTTTGTCTTTTTATTAATTTAATTAATAAACTAATTATATAAAACTATTGTCAGTGCACTACAAATAAACTGGTTCTATGCCTTTATTAATAAAACTTATTTAAAAAATACAATGCCTTCTGCATTTTTGTTTTGCTTTTCCCTCCATTGTACCGAAATCATACCGAACCGTGATGTCTGAACCGAGATATGAACCGAACCGTGACTTCTGTGTACCGTTCCACCCCTACCGGGTTGCTTTCGTAGTGTAAACGCTCATGCGGTCGAATGTGTTCAAACAGACACACAAGGGCGTCTACTCTCCGCCTACTGACCTAATGCGTAAACATTATGGGAAGTGTACTAGCCAGACGGGATTTAGACTTTATCATCTGGGCCCAGGTTTTCAAAAAATTTAATCTGGATCAAATTGATCCGGATTTGGAAATCCCATGTTTTACTATCCAGGATCACCGGATCCATCTTACTTTTATACCAGTTTTTTTAAAGGAACATTGGATTGGATCACTGCGATCCAAATACCAAATTTCAGGATTACCAAATCCTGTTTACCAGAGCCTTAAATGGGACCAACAGTGTAGCCTACTGGCTTAGCAAAGAACATCAGGTAGGCAAAATACCGGTGGCCACAAATAGCCATCGTTTTGTTTTAATTTTTAATAAACAAACTTCAACAACATAAGGGCAGATCCTTTGAGCGCTGCTGATGGCCGTGAAGGCAGCGTACATGTGAAGCGTGGCAGCGTACATCAGCAGCGTACATGTGAAGTGACGCTCGAGTGGTTAAGTATTCCAATGTGTAAAAAAGCTTTCATTCGATTCCTCCGTCTTCATTTTCTTTCCTTGCGTCCTTCCCTCGCATCCTACATTTTTCGGGTCTGAAAGGATAAATCACGACAACACTCATGGTGAATGTAGCCCTTCTGCTAAAGGTCAGTATGAACATCAGGTAAATTAATCCACTTCATTATTGAGTGGTATGAATGGATCTTAAAGGGATAGTTCAACTCAAAATGAACAAAATGATTACTCGCCCTCATGTTGTTCCAACCCCGTTAGACTTTCGTTCATCTTCGTAAACACAAATTAAGATATTTTTGATTAAATCTGAGAGCTGGATCACTCCTCCATAGGCTTCTGTTGTCATTTCTGTGGGTCTCGAGATAGTTTACGTAGTGTAACAGCGCAGCGCTTCTGGGTTGTACGTCACACACAGGCTCACTATACGCTGATTTCACACAGCCGTTATTTTGAAATCCGGTGGGAAGTAAACCGGAAGTGCCGCCTTTAATCACAGGAGAGTCGCGAATGCGTTGGCGTATTGTTGTGTTTAATGTAGAAATGAGTTATTCAAAAAATTTACATACATTTCTTTCATACTATATACTATATACAGTGAATTTTATATATATATAATTTAGAAAGTAAAAAAAGAAGCAGGAACGAACTATATACATATCCTATATTGGATATTAACATCCAATAGTGTAAATCGCGGCAGCAGCTTCAGGTTGGTAGTCCGAGGCATTGTTGTCCATCTGTACTTCCGGGGTTCTTCCCACCGGAGCCTCGCTTTCGATTTCAAAATGGCGGCTGCGTGAAATCAGCGTATTGACCAACGCTGGTCAGGTGTGTGATGCGTGTGACGTACAACCCAGAAGCTTTGCGCAGTTACACTACGTGAACTATCTCGAGGCCCACAGAGAAGGAAATGAATAGTTGAATAAAGTTGTTATTTTTGTTTGTTTTTTGTGCACAAAAAGTATTCTCGTCGCTTAATTTTGGGTGGAGCTGAGACACGAGGAAAGGAAATGAGAAGCACCCCAGGTGTAAACAGGGCCTGAGAATCGCACCTGCTCATAAAAATTTAATCTCAGTTAGTAAAGATCCTCGTTGTGTACAGTCCAGTGTACAGCCCAGCCTCGTGGTGATGAATGTAATAGTCCTCAAAATATTGCCGATTGCATGAACTAATTAGACTAGTGTTACAAGATAGTCTTCAACCTAAAGTCAGTTACATTAAAAGGTAGATTGGTTTAAATTAAATCCAAAAATACTGATTGTTGGTCAGACTTATGCAACTGGCCCCTGGTTTCATCCATAGCTCCTATTGTTGATTATAATGCATTGATACTTTTTGGCGTTGAAAATGTATGTTAGTATATGCTTAATTCTAAAGTAATGATTGTAGTACTTGCGTTTGTGAGGTGCATCACATTTTTTTCCTCAGGAATGTTTTATAGACTATATGACCACTTTTATTGTATGTCATCATTACATCAATATATCAATGATCCCATTCATGTAGTTTTGAGTCAGCTTGCTTATAGTACATATGCTGCAATCAGTGTTTTTTAAACCAAAGTTTTTACGGCCTATTGCATGTTTATGTTCTGAAAATGGCACGTTTTTATTGTTAGGCTACCATTGTTTTGTATGATGTTTTGTAGATAGAACCATGGTGTCAACAAGCAAAATAAAAGATTAAATTACAAATTTAGAAATCCATGTGGTTGGTTTGGCCACAGCGAAAATTCAGCGAAATTTCCATAGTCCATTGTCAATAGTGAAATCGCATTAAAACCAAGCAGTTTTCTGTTGTTCAACGTGGCAAATTCGCTTGACCAATTTGGGGTGAGGTATATCCAAGTGAAAAGGGCTTCTGGAACAAGATAAAATATAGGCTTGATTTTGTCCGTAGGGAATTGTTTGGATGGTTGTGGTTTGCTATTGGTCGATCTCCTATGAGTGACAGGTTGCCCCGCCCTCGCGTCAGTAAACACGAAGAAATGCTGCAAGAAGATATTTTGATTATAATACTGCAATATAATTTATAATACTGCAATATTCTATAAATTTTGATAATAATAATAATACATTTAATTTTTATAGCGCTTTTCTAGACACTCAAAGATGCTTTACAGTTATTGGTTTACATCGATAAAACAAACAAACAAGGTATATTGACAGGGTTACATAACTAGCACAAGAAATAAAAAAACACAGGTACATGAACAAGCAGAAGCAAAGAGAGGTGGCGATGAAGGAATGAAGAGCTGGGAAATTCTGTTAATGGGAAAAAGCAAGCTTTGAGGGCCTGTTTGAAGGATGTTAGGGTGCTTGACTGTTTGATGTGGTCGGACCAACGGACCTGAGGAGGCGGGCGTCAGTGTGGTGGATTAGTAGGACGGAGAGGTATGGAGGGGAAGCATTTTGAAGTTGATCCTGTTTTTGACTGGGAGCCAGTGAAGGTTGTAGAGGACAGTGGTGATATGATCGCGGCGGCGGGTGGAGGTGATTTTAAAGTGACTGATGTGTAAATGTGCTTTGCTACTCTGTTGACAATATACCTTTTTGCCGCACCTTAAGAATATATCTTCTTTTTCCCTTTTCAATGGTTAACCCAGAAAATACCAGATTTTTCCTACAGCCACAGAATATTGTTGTCTGTATTGATGGTCAATAAGCACAGGTAAGAGACTTCTTCTTTTTCCTTAGGAGCTGTCCAGAATCTAATGGCTGTTTAACCTCTGTCTGATAACCATGAGAGTATGAGACAGCTGCTTCTATAAATAACTAACCCCCTCTCGACTGCCTCCCTCCTCATGCTCTCGCTAAGTACGGCTCTCTTCTTGAGTTGACGCATATGTATATGTTGGCTGAAAGAGGGCAGAAGAAACACACCACAACTCCTAAAGGCTGACAGCTCTACGAAGTTTCCTTGATCTTGGGAGCTGACAAAAAGCCATGAAGAGCTTGAAGTTCCTAGCAGCCGAGGGCTTCGTCCAAACCGGCACAAACGCGTGTCAGAACCTCCACTGCTTGTCTTGCAATCTCTACCCAATCCTCTTCAAGGCCAGTTATCTGCGCGAGGAGGCATCAATGCTCCACGACTTGGTCCAGACGTGGCCTCTGACAGAGATTAACTTGTGTAAACTGTTAGGCCGAACGGTGGACTGTCAGGAGGATCTCACGTCCCGCACATGCAGGCTCTGTCTGGAGGCCTTTCTCACAGGTCTGAGGGACTATGTGTTTCAAGCTCCAAGCACGTATGCTAAAAAGCTATGTGTGGTGGATATAATGGGTCTGCAAGACACTGAACACCAGGTATGTCCCTGTGGACGGACCCTCGGGCGCTGGGCACGAACCGAGCTTCTCACCCGCATGTGCTACGAGACTATGGCGTCCATGCAGGATGGCCAAGCATCACCATCAGCGTTTAAAGTGGAGGTAGATGTTCGCATGGATGCTTTTGTTACTGGACGGAACAACGAGGTTGTGGCTCAGGCTTTGTTGCTTCGCAGACATTGCCCGTTAAAACTGCACTTCGTGGGCTTGCGTGTGGATTCGTTGAGCCTCAGGAACCTGTTTTACCTCCTGAAGCTGGTGGAATCACACGGCCTGCAGAAGCTAGAAGTGGTGCACAACGTACATCTGGAGGCTCCACACATCGAGGTGATGTTCTCCCAGTTGAAGTTCCCCAAGCTGCGCTCCATCACCTTTCCCGCGCAGGCGTTGAACGTGCACCGGTTGGGCCCGGATGACGAGGGGCTCATGGGAGTTCTGGGAGAGCTGATGAGCAAACTGACCGAGCTGAGAGAGCTTTATCTGGGCTTCTCCACTCTTACAGGACATCTGAGGAAACTGCTGAGGTAAAGACTTGGAATAGTTCACCCAAAAATTAAAATTATCCCATAATTTACTCACCCTCAAGCCATTCTATATGACTTAATTCTTTCAGCCAAACACAATCATAATATCCTGGCTCTTCCCAGCTTTGTAATGGCATTGAATAGTGTCCCTAGTTTTTGAAGCTCCAAAAAGGGCATCATAAAATGAATCCACATGATTCCAGAGATGCCTGGCTTCCGGCAACGGCTGTACGTGTAACGTGTACGATTGTGTTCGTGAGAGAGTCAAGTACGGTGGAAGGGTGACCTCTGACCTGACTGATTTACATTTATGTATTTTTTTTTTGGCAGAGGCTTTTATCCAAATCGACTTATATTGCATTTCAAGGTACACATTTACATTCTTATCAATTCTTGCTTTCCTTGGGAATCGAACCCATGACTTTGGCGTTGCAAGCACCAACACTCTACTGTTTGAGCCACAGGAGTTGTAGTCGTAGCGTAAGCTCAAGTGAGAATTGTTGAACGCAGAAGCACAGAGGATAAGGCAAATGTCGGGAGAGAAAAATTTTGGATTTCGATATAAATGAAGAGCTATTTCATACGACGGGAACTCCACTTTCTCGTAAACGCTCGTCACCCGTTGCCGGAAGCCAGTGATTATGGTTGATAAAGTTTTAAACGTTTATATTTTTTCTTACAAAAACCCATCGCTTTGCTTCAGAAGGCATTTATTAACCCCCTGGAGCCATATGGATAACTGGTAATTTTATGATGGATGGATGAGCTTTTTGGAGCTTCAAAAACTCGGACACTATTCAATGCCATTACTAAGCTGGGAAGAGCCAGGATATTAGGATTGTGTTCGGCTGAAAGAAGAAAGACATATACACTGAGGATGGCTTGAGGGTGAGTAAATTATGGGATAATTTTCATTTTTGGGTGGGTGAACTAACCATTTAAAACCACAACGTGACCACAGCTGCCATTTAACTCCTACACATACATTGTTAAAAATGAAGGTTATTTTTTTTGGCATCTATGGTTTCATGAAGAATATATGGAACGTTTCCATTGCACAAAGGGTTCTTTAAAGCCAATTCACACTGCACTGACAAACACAGACGGCAACAGACGCTTTGTTGGGTTTTGTCAGATCAGTGTGTTAACTCTGTCTGTGTATGTCGCCATTTTTCAGCTCTCGTTTTTGCCGTTTGAATATTGAATCAGCGATTGTTGGATCTTTGAATGTCTGAGATGTGACTTACTCTAATCTGATGGCTGTCTGCATTGGTCAATGCAAGAGTGTAAATCTCCTAGACTTGCGCTCAAAAGTTTTATTTATTTTTGAAAGAAGTCTCTTCTGCATCTATTTGATCAAAATATGCATCCATCCATCTTAATGGAAATAGTGTGTAATATTGTTTCAATTTAAAACAATATTGTAATATTTTATATTTTACTATATTTCTGTGATGCAATTTTCTGCATCTTTACTCCAGGCCTCAGTGTCACATGATCCTTCAGAAATCACTCTAATATACAGATTTTTTGCTTAAGAGGCATTTATGATCATTATTAATGTTGAAAACTGTTGTGTGGCTTAATTTTTTTGTGAATACACACTTTTTTTTTTACTGACCCCAAACTTGAATTGTCTTCTTCGCTTCAAATGTAAGATCTGAGAATCTTATTTGAGGGTTTGCAAACAGGGAGCGATTTCAACAACAACAACAACAACAACACACTAGACAACATGGGTTGATAATAACAGGTTTATTATTGTAATAACCATGTTGTCTAGTCTAGCGTGTTGTTGTTGAAATCGCTCCCTGTTTGTTGTGCGACTATAAGAATGCAGACAGCTGTCCCATTGCGAACTCTAAGTAGGCCAGGACATGACCCTGGCGAAACAGTATGTTCTACATTCGCTGTAAATAGCAGTGTGTCTTCACAACATCACATGTCATACAGGTGCCAAAACACGATCTGTACCATGATATTAATACTTTTATTCATTTTATATTAATCATATTCAGCGCAGCGGTTTTGATAATAGAACAACTTTTTTGAGCTTCAAATCATATTAGAGTGATTTCTGAAGGATCATGTGACACTGAAGATTGGAGTAATGCTGAAAAATTCAGCTTCGATCACTTCGACATTTTACAATATATTAAAATGAAAAACTGTTGTTTTAAATTGTAATAATATTCGTCAATAATCCTGTTTTTTTTTGTATTTTTAATCAAATTAGCAGAGTAGCAAAAAAAACATTTTTTTTCAGTGAATCACTTGAATGATTTTCCAGATATTTTAATGCAGCTTTTTGTCAATATTATAGTATGCAATTCAATAGCATGCCTGTTATTATCATTAGCTGCATTTAGTGTAAATTCCATTATGCTGTGTCTTGAGATAATTCCTAAAACACTTGTTTTGAGTAACTTGAATCTGTTTGTTTCACCAGTCCACTAAACACTCCGCTGCAGGTTATCGAGTTAGCGAACTGTAGTCTCAGCGCAGTGGACATGGTCTACTTCGCCAACAGCCTGCACAGTGAGCACATCGTGAAGCTGGACCTGAGTGGTCATGCGGTGGCGGACGTCTTCCCCAACACCTTCCGGAAGCTTCTGTATCGCTGTTCTGCCACACTCACGAGTCTGGGTGTGGAGGAGTGTGGACTGGACGACGAGACCCTGGATATGTTCACACAAGCACTGAGACCCTGTCACGCACTGCAGGAACTAAAGATCCTGGGTAATCCCCTGAGCATCGCTGCCCTGCGCATTCTTTTCAATACGCTGGCGCTGGGTTTTCCTGCTTTGAGGTACAGTAAGACTGTGTTCATTGGGGTGGGTCCGTCCTATTATGCTTTTTTACATGTTCAACTCAAATGTTGCTGTTTGAGCATGAAAAAGTTACAAAGCACAAAGTCCCTCCAGCGGGAGTTATTTATTCTTTATATCAGTGTGCTGTTTCTGAACTCCCTCATTGCGTCCCAACAAAGACTATAGAAAGGGACTAGTGCCAATTTATACAATCCGTCCTAAATAGTATTCGAAATTAGAGGCTGCGTCCGCAATCGCGATGTGATTTGAGTAGGTACTTATTTTGAATAATTACTTCACGACCAGTAAAAAAGTATGTTCAGTATGAATCTAAAAATCCGGATGTACTACATTCGTCATTCATTCTGTCATTATCATGTGACCTACCAGCATCAGTTGTTGCTTCACCTCCATTCACACATCCTCTCCCGTGGCCTCATGGGATAGTAAAGTGTCCATCGTATGCACGCTTCAGAATCTCGCCGGGAGTAGTAGTTCATCCCGGTACTTTTGGGCGTACTACTTTTGTCACATAGTGTTTTTTGCTTACTATATAGTAGGGAAGTATGGCATTTCGGATGCAGCCAGTGTGTCCCAAATCGTAGTATGTTGAAATGAGTGTTTCAAAGATACATTAGTGGAAGCATTTAAATGATCTTATGAATCGTTAATCGAATTTTGTGAATCATCCTGAATTTTTTTAATTCTTTCTTGAATCGTGAATCGAATCCATTTAAAGATTCACACTAAGGGGTGTGATATTTCCCAAACGCGCAGTTGACCAATCACAACACACTGGACCAGCCAACCAATCAGAGTACATTGTGCTTTTCAGAAGGAGGGGCTTCATAGAGACAGGAACTAAACAGAGCGTTACTGACAGACTGGGAAGAGAGGAGCTGCAACAGTGGAGAATATGGATAATTATGTTTTTAAGCATGAAAACCTATTCTAAAAGAGGCCAAAAACAAAACCAAGACTTTGTAAAAGAGCATAATATGTCCTTTAACTTTTTAGCTTGTTGAGCGTTTACTTCTGACTCAATGTAGATTGTATTGTGCCACAGATACGTTGAGCTGCCCGTCCCGCGTGACTGTTATCCTGAAGGTGCCACCTACCCGCTGGACGATAGGACACTGATAAACTACGACAGGGAGAAGTTCCAGCTAGCCAGGACTGAACTTGTTGGCATCCTAGAGAGGGAGGGGAAAAGACACATAGAAGTCTGCACTCCATTATTTGGAGCCTATGATCCTGACATCAACGAGACCAGCAACGAACTGGGAGTCTCCATGTTGCAATCGTTCAACAGTGTCGTAGGAAACTTCATTGACACTGTCAATAGTGTTACTCAACAGAGAGAGCAGAGAATGATGGAGTGAGACGTTCAAAATGAACGAGAACTTAGGATGTATGTTTTCAACATTTATAAGAAATATTTCTTCAAAGCAAGTCACCATATTAGAATGATTTCTGAAGGATCATGTGAGACTGGAGTAATGATGCTGAAAAATTCAGCTTTGATTATAGTTATATGTAACTTATTATAATGTGTTTGTTTAAGGTTAACTTATTTTTTTTAACGGTCTGTAGTTAATAAATAATTATTGAAAGCTAATCCTAAAGTGCAAATTATCCGATTTTTTTACTGTAATGTTAAATGGATATTTCCCCCCCCCCCCCCCCCCCCTGTAGATAAAATGTGTAATTTTAACCAGGACACCAGTATAAGTTTTGGAATCAATTATGACCTTTATTCAGAGAACTTGGTAAAAATATTCTATTAAACAAATCTTTAAAAAACTGCCTTTGTGTTTCTACATTGTTTCTGTTATCCCAACCTTCTTGAATATATAAAGGTATTTTCAAACATTCAATCTCATTTTCCACTTTGAATTAGAGTTCATTGTGTGCAGAGATGTGCATGTCTTGTTTGCAGACAATGTCTAATAAATAATATAAAACATTTGCAACTATCCATAACTGGATTGTAATTGAGCTTCATCTCAGTTCATGAAATGTAAGCATTGTATAAGTTAACTATGTCATGAAATTGTACTTACTGTATGTCTTGTAACATGCGAGTCATTTTGTACATCACAAAGACCTACCTTAAAAACAAATGCATATTTAATTAAAAAGGCTTTTTTTTACCCCAAAGAAAAAAAACTACTACAGGCATTTGCAGACTTTTGTCAGAAAAGACATTTTAATAGGTATAGGGACTCATCACATAATACATTTACTCTTAAATACAAGACACCAGACGTCACATCAAATAGGAGCTTTAGCCTCATCCTACTTCTTCGCCCACTCCTCTTTTTCCTTTTTTTCACGGATAACCTCCTCCAGATACGGCTCAAGGTAAGGCACATCCTGCGGGGAACAATGAACAGCAGTTGAAAACAGCTTATATCTGAAAGGTGCTTTAAAAAAATTAGTTAAATTAATATTCTGTTATTTACTCGTCCTCATGCCAAATGCATATACTTCCACAAAACAAAAGGCAATGAAAATAGAAATACACAAAGTAAATCTTTGTAACAAGCACATGAGAATGATTCTTAAGCTATAGGATTTGGAATGAGAAAGACCAAATTTAATCAACAACACACTTTCAAATCTCTTGCATAAAGTTATGCATACTGAAACTGTGTTCCACAGGAATTTTGATATTTTTAGTTCAAACCGTTCTTGTCTGTCAGTCATTTAATGCAGGTCTATGGTCACCACCTCAAAGAGCACGCACAGAGAAGTCCAAATTAAACATGATTTAATGACTCGTAAAATGTAAGTACACATTGATGGCCTAAGACACGAAACGAGCGGTTTGTGAGAGAAAACGAACAGTATTTATATCTTTTTTACCTCTGAACCAGAGGACTTCTATGCTCTTTGAGGTGGTGACCATAGACCTTCATTATATGACTGACAGACAAGAACGGTTTGACCTAAAAATATCAAATTTGAAACTACTGCGGAAACAAAGACACCTACATCTTGGATGCCCTTGAGGTAAGCTACAACATAAAAAAAAATCATTTCAAAGTGAACTATCCCCTTTAATAAAACCCCCAGGACAATCTCTTTCCCACCCACCTCCTCAAATTTAGTCCACTGGTCCTTGGGAAGAACCGTTTGCTTCATGGAAAGATCCAGAGCTCTCTTGATGCGGAACATCCTGTCGTTGTAAACCGGTTCTGGAAGCCGACGAATGGCCTCTTTCACATCACTGTCTTCGTTGATGGTGTCGTCCCGCATCAAACCTACATGACATGAGGAAGAAATTAGTACATTTGCATACCATATACTTCTTGACAGTCACAATTTCTAAACATTGCATTGTCTGCATGGTAAAGCGATGGCAGTGCTTACCAAATTTGTTGAAACCGCATGCGTTGTAGTACCACTTTCTGAAGCCCACCAGGAGCCTGCCGGTTGCAGCTGTACAGGGACAGGAACAAATGACTTGTGATAATGATAATGACAAATGATAATGTGGAGTTTACGGTGACTTTCACGTGTTGGCTGGGTTATTAAGAGGATAGTTCACCCAAAATTGACATCACTTCCCTTAAGTTGTGAATGGCTGATGGTAGCCATTCACTTCCATAGTATTTTTTTTTTTCCTACCATGGAAGTCAATGGCTACCGTCAACTGTCTGGTTACCAACACTCTTTAAAATATCTTCTTTTGTGTTCAACAGAAGAAGTAAACTCATACAGGTTTAGAACAACTTCAGGGTGAGTAACAAGTGATAATTTTCTTTTTTTTGGGTGAACTATCCCTTTAAAGCAGAAAAATCTCTGACAAACGGCCACAGCTGACACGAGATTCAGTTATTGGTCTCTTCTCTACACTCAGAATGAATCACGGAGAATTAAATTATCTCTTATACTTAAAACACTCACACACAAAAAGCAGTTATTACAGGCGACGTGGGAATAGAACCATATTTCGTCTAGTGCAGACGAGGACACTCAGTAACGTTAGAGGACATCAGTGATTTACATGACAAAACTAACAACGACGCCAACAGTCATTCTAATAGCGCAGAAACGAGACGGGTTATAAAATAACTCTTTAACTTGCTGACAACAAATTCATAAGTTCGTTTTTTGTTTAAAAAGATCACAACATTTTACCTGGTGCCCTCGACGCCATTTCTGTTCGTAAGGAAAGTAGCAGCACAGTATTGTGGGATATGTGACGTCTCGTCCGGCGATTACGCAATCTTTTCCCCTCAGCATGTGATTGGTTGAATCTGGCCGTCAGAGGTTTTCTTAAAGGGATAGTTCACCCAAAAATGAAAATTCTGTCATCGTTTACTCACCCTAAAGTTTTTCCAAACCTGTATGTATGACCTTCTTCTGTTGAACACAAAATAAGTTATTTTGAAGAAAGCCGGAAACCAATCAGATGATGGGCCCCATTGACCCCACATACTATGGAAGTCAGTAAACTGTTTGGTAGTTACCCATATTCTTCAAAATAACTTATTTTGTGTTCAGCAGAAGTATGTGTAGTTTTAGCTCTAGTCCTTTATAACTAGGCTGGAAAGCCTTTATTGTAGTGTTCTGAATGTCCATAATCTTGTTACAATAGCTGACTAACTAGCTAATAGCTAATCCTAACCAGGTACTAACCCTGAACCGTCCCCTAAAACTAACATTAACCCATGTAGTTACCTTATTTTACTTTCTTGTGTAAGTGCACATACTGTAAAATAAAGTGCAACCACTCAGCCTGAACTTATTCAAGTGCACCAAGGCCAATCATGAACCTTTTATTAAACTGGAATATATCATAAGAGATAAACAGGTGGCATTTCCAGATGTGCACAAGGGCAGCTCAACTTTTAAAGTCACCATGAAATCAAAATGGATAATTCTTGTTTTTATTTTAATTTATGGAATATCACAGTATTTATTATGAATGATTTATCCATGCATCTTTAATTAAAATAACTTACCCTCCCTCTTACAGTGACATCTCTTCTCTTATGAAGTGTTTACTGGCGCGAGGGCAGGGCAACCTCTCACTCACATGAGATCCACCAATAGCAAACCACAACCATCCAATCAATTCCCTATGGACAAAATCGCCCTACATTTGTTCTTGTTTGGCGTTTCACTCGGATATGTCACAACAGGGAAGAAAAGACCATCGAAGACCATTTCATGTCGACGTTAAATTTTTATTTATAAGACTATAATCATACAACCCAACTAAAAAAGTTACTTAATTTATTCTGTACATCTACAATGTTTTCTGAAATCTTTCAAAGTCTTCAAGGGTGGCTAATGCTACTTCTGAGCAGAAAATGTCATCAGGCAGGAACACCAAGCGATCCAAAGAGATGTAGTTGGGTTGAGATGGTTGGTACTGGGCCCGGCCTAAGTACTCCAGAAACAAATGCCGCTCTTTGATGCGAAGAAATTTGGCATTAAGGACCTTTGAGAAGTAAAAAACAAACAAAATTTAAGTAAACTCTGACACTGCAAGACACAAAGACATTATTTACCATTTAACACAGACTATTTCTCTTCCTTGAAAAAGCCATTTATATAAAACTGGCACAATATCTGAATTCAGTATACAAAGCCATGCAATAGAAATACCATGCAAAATGCCTCAGATACAATATTATCTTACTATCTCTACAAGCAATCACAGCTCTAACTCTACATTTGTTTATAATTTTTATATTGAAGGGGCAAATAAGATGTACCTGTGGGAACTTTGCAATAAGTGAGTGTGGAACCTCCATGGTGTTGTGAACAAAGTCAAATATTTGGGTGAGTTTTCTTTTATTAGCGATTAAAACCTTAGGAACAGTTGTGACAATGTGTTGGATTTCATTTCCACGAAATCCAAACTCCAGTTCACAAACCTTGATGAGAGAAATAAATTAGTATCAGTCACAATATTACAATTAAAAAAAAAATTAAGCAAGACCAAGAAAGTGTCAGACCTTTAGATTCTCCTTGATTGGCTCTAAACTTCCACACAGTAGTTTCGGTAGACGAGTCACAACATTTCGGGTCTGAAAGCATAAATCACGACAACACTCATGGTGAATGTAGCCCTTCTGCAAACGCTAAAGGTCAGTATGAACATCAGGTCAATTCATCCACTTCATTATTGAGTGGTATGAATGGATCTTAAAGGGATAGTTCAACTCAATATGAAAATTCTGACAGTAATTATTCACCCTCATGTTGTTCCAACCCCGTAAGACTTTCGTTCATCTTCGGAAAGACAAATTAAGATATTTTTGATTAAATCTGAGAGCTGGATCACTCCTCCATAGGCTTCAATTGTAATTTCCTTCTCTGTGGGCCTCGAGATAGTTCACGTAGTGTAACAGCGCAGCACTTCTGGGTTGTACATCACAGATAGGCTCACTATACGCTGATTTCACGCAGTCGTTATTTTGAAATCGAAAGCAAGGCTCCGGTGGGAAGTAAACCGGAAGTGCCGCCTTTAAAGGGTTAGTTCACCCAAAAATGAAAATTAAGTCATTAATTACTCACCCCCATGCTGTACCAACCCCGTAAGACCTTCGTTCGTCTTCGGAACACAAATGAAGATATTTTTGATTAAATGTGACAGCTGGATCACTCCTCCATAGGCTGCCTAAGGGAATGAATCCTGACGGCCCAGAAAGTCAATGAAGAAAATGTTTAAACAAAAATAACGACTTTATTCGACTATTCCTTTTCTTCCTTGTAGGCCTGAAACGAGACTTCAAGAGATTTCCACGACGCATGCGCGAGAATTGCGATCTCCTTCAACTACTTCAGTTCTCGCGCGTGCGCGTCGTGGAAATCTCTTGAAGTCTCGTTTCAGGCCTACAAGGAAGAAAAGGAATAGTCGAATAAAGTCGTTATTTTTGTTTAAACATTTTCTTCATTGACTTTCTGGGCCGTCAGGATTCATTCCCTTAGGGAGCCTATGGAGGAGTGATCCAGCTGTCACATTTAATCAAAAATATCTTAATTTGTGTTCCGAATAAGAACGAAAGTCTTACAGGGTTGGAACAACATGAGGGCGAGCAATTACTGAAAGAATTAAAATTTTGGGGCCCCTTACTAAACTATCCCTTTAAGAGTGAGATTGCTTGTTTTTTCAAACAAAATATATGCAATTCAACTTCACCTTCTCAGCACTGAGTCCCAACTGCTGCTGAAAAAACCCAAGGCGGTTGTCGAGCCTCTCAACGCTGAAGTTAAGCAGATATGGAGCTTTGCTCACCATGACAGCCACAGACTGTTGACTGAACTTCTTTGTTTTTAAATAGGACACCCTTAAAAGGAACAGACCAAAGCAAGAAAGTAACATTCAGAAGAAAATGATCAACAAATAAAGCAGTGCAGACGTCATCCACGTCAAGTGTTTCAATGCCCAAGTCAAATTGCTAAATGCTGCAATTTACCGTTTATTTTAGATTTTTTTTATTTAAGAGAACCTATTAAGCCCTTTTACAAAGTCTTGTTTTTATTTTTGGGCTCTACTAGAATAGGTAGAGCTTGCTTGAATGTTGAAATAAACACCTTATTTTTCCACATATTCTCCATTGTTGCAGCTCCTCTTTTCCCAGTCTGTCAGTAACGCTCTGGGCTGTGCTTCCCATACAACAACGTAACTCGCTGCTTAACTACGTAACTTAAGTATGACGCATCATTGAAGAAATCAAATAGCCAGTCACAATTCTTTTCCGAAACCGTATTTTCGCAAATTCGACCATGTTGGTTAATGATGTCATTGTGGTGGAGTAATAACTTTTAATTAATCCGTTTGAGATCTAATTAATGCCAGTTATTTTTATTGCCAGTTATTTCACAGTTTATTTTCCTTTATTTCCAGATTCAATCATAGGCTCGTTCTTACGTACTAGCGCACATTCGCACTCTTCAAAAAACGATGCTTTAAATCTCGTAAATGAAATTTGTATGTATTCTAAATAAAATATATAGATTGTACTGAATGTCAGCTTACTTATTTGGCTCAAAATAAGGATTTATTAAGTCCATATGTCATGCAAACAAGAGACTATGGTTTTAACCACAGGTCGAGAGCTGTCGTTCTAACCACACAACTTTGTGTTGTTGTTTGTGAATGTTTGTTGGAACTATGGCTTTAGTTCATGTCTCTATGAAGCCCATCCTTCTGAAAAGCACAATGTGCTCTGATTGGTCGGCTGGAGCAGTGTGTTGTGATTGGTCAAGCACTTTGAGTGTGTTTGGGAAATGCCCCGCCCCTTACCAAATGTCCTTACCATAACTGCCAGTTTCAACACACTAATAACTAACTCAACCAGGCCCCGCCCCTTTATTCTGCGTATTAATTATTTAAATTAGGAATATTGGGACGTGTTCGTTCCCAGAAGAAAACTCAAGTCTACAATGGAGGCGTTTCAGGGAGTTCAGAAACACTGACACTGATATAGAGAATAACTCCCACTGGAGGGACTTTGTGTTTTGTAACTTTGCAGAGCATTTTCCTGCTCAAACAGCAACATTACACACTAAAGAAAGATGAACATGTAAACAAGCATTATTGGTCCTCTTTAAATTCTCTTTCTGACCTGGCTTCAAGGTGGTCCAGGCTTTCTGTGAGGATGAAGGGGTTCTTGGTGAGCAGTGTGCCCAGTTTAGACTCCTCAACTCCCAGATCTTTGAGGAAGAGTAGTCTGGGTGCAACATCAGCATGGAAGTCAAGCCTAATCAGCATGGAGCCCACATTGGGTCTCTGCTCTAGTTCCCACAGGTTGACACCTGGAAATTGAGCAAAAGATTAGACAAATCCAAAAGAATCCAACATAACTTGCTATAGATATGAGACATACCAAGCTGAACAAGTTTGCTGAGAGTTTCTGATTTATCCACATAAGGTTTGAGTGTGAAAGAATCTGGCGGAAGGGCAAAAGGCACTTGGATCTGGACTGCTTCTTCCTCACTGATTTCCTGAAGAGGAGAAGGACGCACAACTGCATCCAAGCCTACAGCAAACAAGGTTATTACCATTACAATTTAAGTATCAGGGATTCACATGCAAGTATAGCTATATATACATACCTATATCCGAAAGAGACTCTTGGTTTGATATTTGATGCACGTTCAAATTTTCAAATGGCACAATATGTTTTTCAACCTCTTTTTCAGCAAGATCAGTCTTAGTATTATACACATCTGGTGAAGCGGCTTGGTGGTCGGTTAAGTTTCGTCTTCCACACGGTGTCCATGTCTCTCCACTGTGCCTCTGTGTGAGACTGTGGATGGGTGGCTGTTCCCGGCTGTGCTGTAGCAGGATATGATGCGAGCGCTGATGCAGTGTGTGTGTTGACGGCTGGAGAGCTGCAGATAATAACGGCCTCGCGAGCAACACACTCACACATCGCCGACAAAGATGCATGACGAGACGACTCACAAGAGTTTTCCTGGGTGGAATAAGATTGTGTTACATGATTATACATTCTCCTGAGAACCTGATTTTTTGTGACTTTTTTTAATTATGTCATTACATTGTTTGGAGCATAAGAAACAATTGGAGAAATATTTTTGCAATGTCCTCTGATGGGGACACTAGTTATTAAAAAATAAAATGACATGATAATACATGTAAAGGCAATTTTTTTTTTTACATTTAGCAATCGATTTTTAGGTTTCAGGCTATGTTTAACCAAACTTTGTATAAAGATGATTCTCAATTATGTTATAAAAGATAGTATAAAAAAATGATTTGATTTTCTAGTTTACTTTATGCAGTGTGTGTAAAATGGCCCTACATTTTTGCATATTAATGTATTCTTGGGGCAACACGTAATGAAAAAAGAAGTGTAATAATGGAAGTAATAACTTGACATTTTCATAAGAATATCTCATATTTCATAGGAATATTGATATATAATTTCTTTCAGTGTGTTGTGTCTCCCCAAGCTCCCTGATAAACATGCTTTAAGTCCTGGTTCTACAGTGGACATGTAGATGCCCTGTTTTGTAATAGAAAGTCATATTTTGATTAGAAACCCCATTACTTTTTCGCGAGATATTGATTTATGACAAACAATTTGATTATCATATTTCCATAAGAGTGCTAAGTTTGATAATTCAGTCAACGTCAGTCATTTTTAAAGACCAAGGATAAGTTGTTGTCCAAACATTTGGTATCTCTGAATTTTCAGGACTATCCCTTTAAAACTGTGACATATTTGGTCTCAGAGAAATTCGCTAAAATATATTGTCCTTTACAAAGGAAAGAAAAAGTCTATGCTTGGGTCTCAGGAGGATATTGCGAAAATACATAATATTTGATTACATAATGCATGCATTAGTAGGCATTAGTTTACGAGGCAAATGCGAGTTTATATCAGTGTATGGGATTGACACTATTGACTCCAATGTCACTACCACATCAACATGATAGAGTTATCCAGAGAAGGTGAAACGGGGGACAAATTATGCAGTTTATATCAAAGTATTATTATAGCGCAGACTGTATATCATAGACATGACCTTGTCTTATAAAAATAAACATTACCTGTTTTCAATAGTAGCACAAATCTTCACTGCTGTGAGTTCACGTGTTGTTTCCCTATGGTTGTTTCCAGTCTTTGCTCTACGCTGGTGAGTCACAGCGCCCTCTAATGCACGGATGATTCATTGAAAAATCAATTCACTCAGGGGACAATTGGATTCATTAATTACTGTTTATTACAAAAATTACTTAACACAGTCGTACCAAGTCAGGGCTACAGGCAAACAATGTGATGTGTAAGATTTCAATAATAGAGCTTGTTATCAACATTATTTTAATTTTTTTTTTCATATCCACTATGAATAAAACAAGCAGTTTCAGAGACATTTAAATAAAGGACTGTACTGCACTGTAACAGATAGTGTTTAATTACTGTAACATACAAAACAGAGCATTGCCATATAGGTAACATCGATAAAACCAAAGTCTGTGAGACTGTTTAAAAAAGTGCTTGCACAATTACAAAAATTATCTTTACAACAAATGGCACAACATTATTTTTTTAACCAATGTATATCACAATATATAACATTTGCTTTAATTTTCGGGCTGACAAGCAAAACTAAAGCTGCTTTTGGGAGAATGTTCACAACACCGAAGCTCAGGGAGACTTGAGAGAAATAGTGTTGTCACAGTAGTAAAACTAAAAACAAAACACTCTGTAGGTCGATACTTCATTCATTATACTTTTTTTAAACATACAAAGTATGGACTTTTAATTTTATATCTTTGGAGCAGCTAAAATGTTACTCTTTTAAGTTTAAACGACAAAGAAAACACTTTCAAGAAAGTAAACAAGCATGTTGCATATCAACATGTAATTCAAAGCATGCAAAACAGCATTAAATAATATGAAACAGAAACGTCTAAAAAACATGATTAAAGACAACCAACTGAAGGCTCAAAGCCTTTGCAAATTGCTATAAGAAGCACTTTTTCGACATTATAAAAGTCTTTTTTCCCGTTTGAGACAGAGAGCACGTGTAGTATGCATTGAAATGCACATGCACAGATATACGGAACACATCATATACAAACAAAACCATTAAAAAGAATACAATCTGCCAGTGTTGACCTGTTAGAGTCTATATAATGTGAAATCGGGGGCCCGGGGTGGCGATGATGTCGCTGTAGGGCTCGTCCTGCCTGAGCTCCACTGCCTGCTGTTTCTTTAGCACCAGAAAACTGTAGAACTTCGCAGCTGCTTGTTTCTTGTTGTTGTTTCTGCACAGTTCCAGCAAGCTGATCGATTCTGCTCCAGTCTTAGCAATGACTCTCTGTAGGAAGTAAGAGGAAGCAGTCAGAGGAATAAAAAGGGTATTTGTTGATATAAAATCAGTTTATTGCATTATCAAGATAGTTACTGCATGTTTAAATTTTGCCAAACCTGTAAACCGTGCAGCATCTGCTGTGTTCTCTTGTTCCACCTCCTCTCTTCCTGATCCTGGTCTCCGCTCTGACCTTCCTCCTCCTTATAAACAAAAATACTGATTTAAACGGGACCTATTATGCCCTTTTACAAACATTTCATTTTGTTTTTGGGCTGTACTCTTTTGGGTTTTCATTCTTGAATGTTCAAAAAACATATTATTCCCATATTCTCCATTGTTGCAGCTCCTCTCTTCCCAGTCTGTCAGTAACGCTCTGTTTAGTTCCTGTCTCTATGAAGCCCCTCCTTCTGAAAAGCACAGTGTGCTCTGATCGGTCGGATGGATCAGTGTGTTGTGATTGGTCAAGCGCTTCGAGCGTGTTTGGGAAATGTCCCTCCCCTTACCATAACCACCAGTTTAACACTAGGGATGGGACGATTACCAGTTTCACGATAAACCACGATAAAATGTACTGACGGTCAGTACTATCGTTTAAAATTTAATTATCATTAAACCCGTGTTTGATTATCGCGATTTTAATAACTCACTGTAAATCCTGTCCAGCCAGCAACAGTCTGACGCAGGCACAGCGCACAATGTTTTTTTATTTTTTATTCGAGAAGGAATGGCGGAAGCCAGTGATCACTGTGCTCGGGAGATTTCCCAGCCTTTGAAGAGGTCCAAATCTGAGTGTGGTCATATTTTGGTCACCCTGTCTGCCGAACAAAAGATCGCAATAATAGAAACACTTCAAATCTGCCGAGTCGTCTTGTGTGACCATCACCCAGTGTTGTATAGCGAACGCAAGGCAAGCTAACTGACCTCAATACCAAAACTACATCTGGGAAATAATTGGGCACAAAATGTTGTGTTGAGTTGAAATATTTTATGTCACTCACTTGAAATAGACGTAGCAAGTGGCTTTGAGCCAAAGACGAACGCACAACTTCAAACATGACTATTATGAGTGACATTTTAAGGGATGGTAATGTATAGAATAATTGTACACTTATTACACAGATTTTTTAACACATAATTACGGGGACATATTGAATTGAGATTAATGTTTTAAATCTTGCCCGTTTATAAATTCATTTTGTACAGCGTACAATACAATCGTCCAGACAAGATGATCACAACAATATTATCAAACTCTGTAAACAATAAATCAACTCTGATTTCATTTTCAATACAATCAAAAACGGGAGACGCAAGACGGAAAGTTGTATTTGAATGAAACAAGAGCGCGCGTCCGTTGTGATACATGGATGTGCGCTGTGTAATAATGCGTTGCTATTGACGACGGTCATTATAAAGAAGGAAATGCCACAGAATGTAATCTTGCCTAAAAAACTGCATAGAGCTGCTTGTTTTATTGGTTGTTTGTTGATTTTAAAATATAAAACTAGTTGAAATGTTTTCAGTGTGAGCATCAGTTCTTTTTGAACACTTTCATCTCATTTTAACAAAACCGTGATAATATTGATAATCACGATAATTTTGGACACTATAATCGTGATATGGAATTTTCATACCGTCCCATCCTTACTACTAACTCAACCAGGCCCCGCCCCTTTATTCTGCATATGAATTATTTAAATGAGGAATATTGTGACGTGTTCGTTCCCGGAAGAAACTCAAGACTACAATGGAGGCGTTTCAGGGAGAGACTGTGCATTGTAACTTTGCAGACCTTTTTTAATGTTCAAACATTACACACTAAAGAAAGCTGAACATGTAAAAAAAGCATAAAATGTCCTCTTTAACTGAGTGAAGGGATCTGATAGGAATCAGGAGCAAAATACATTTTCTAATGCAAAAGTGAACAGTGAATGGCAAATAGCTTTACAACCAGTAAGCCCCACATATATATTTTTTAATAACTGATCAAAATTAAAATCGGAAATCAAATCAAAAATACATAGTAGCACAATTATAAATTCTACAAAAAATTAGGCATTTAAAAATTACGTTTTTAAATAACGTTTCTACTATTACAATGCTTAAATCTGAAAACTTAAAAGCGATTGCAGATTGTTTGGCTGTACTAAGCAGGTTTTCTTATTAAAAAAATAAGCATTAAGGCCCTTGCACACAGAGTCCGAAATTTTCGAATGCGTTTTTTCGTAATTTTTTTTAATGACGGACGAAAGTTTCGGAGGCAGTGTGCAAGCGTGATTGACATAACGCGAGGTCGTATTTATTTTTTAACGTGCGAAAATTTCGGACTCGGTGTGCAAAGGCCTTTAGTCTTGAATAATAACAGTTTTTCTCATTTAACTCCATGATTTGTGGCTATTAAAGCCTCCTCACCTCATCCTCCTCATCATCATCCTTCTTGTCTTTGCTCTTCTCTCCTATCAGGTCGAACTCAGAGATGAGCTGTGAGATGCTGGTTGGTTCCTCCGGAGGAAGGTCCACCGGCTGCATGTTCACGTGTTGTGTGGAAACAATGGAGGAGCGATCATCCTCAAGCATCTTTAGGAAAATAGGTGAGACACAGAATTAGAAACCCATATACAGTGGGGTCAATAGCCACACTGAAAACCCTGCGACTCAAGATCTCACAGGTAAGGCAGGCTCTGCGTCCTGAGCTTTGTGCTTCTGTCCGCGGTGTCCGGACGGAGGAGGCATGACTGATTCATCGAGGGTTGTGCGACTGCCCTCCATGGCTGAAGCCTGCAGAACACTGGGCTCCTCCAGGATGGTCTGGTCTGCAAAAAGCCAAAAACGGGCATTAGTCAAAAAAGTAGAGAAACTACGGTTCAAAAGTTTGGGGTGGGTACATAAAAAAAAAAAAAACTGAAACGGCTCACCAAGGCTGCATTTATTTGATCAAAAATACAGTAAAAACAGTGAAATATTATAACAATTTAAAATAACTGTTTTTTATTTGAATATATTTTTAAATGTGATGCAAAGCTGAATTTCTTAATTACTTTAAACATTTTTTTTTAAACTAACTGAAGATTTAAGTAGAGATCATGATTCTAAATAAAACAACTAAACAAAATAACATGAACTTTACTAGAGGTGTTACAAAATGTTAATTGCTGCAGTCTATTTTAAAATATTTAATTCATTTGATTTTTTTTATTTATTTATAACAATCGGTCTGAATGAATGATTCAATGACTCACTCATAAAGACTGAATCAGCAATTTTGAACAAATCTCTTGAATGAATGACAAATATATTTTAACAGTCACCTGTCGCCACCTACTGGTGTAACACTGTAAACGATCTTTATTTGAAGCGTCAAGTCTCTTTCAAAAGGAGATTTACTCTATATTGATCACTACCGAAGACATCAGTGTTTATATCCAAACTATAAACTTTTATCCCAGTACTTCTGTGATCATTTGAATTATTGTAGGACAGAAATATGAAGCGTTTGTGAAGCTGTTTCATATCTATACATGACAACTGCTCTCTCTGAGTCAGAACACAGATCTGAATGTTCTCTGTGATCGTACTTGTCAAATAGACATCTTAGCAGAATCATAGTCTTTTAGGAATAAGTTTGTGTGGGTGTTTAAGGATAAATTGTGCAGCTCTAGTAGTTAGTAGCACGAGTCAGCCTATCTTACCAATGATGTCTCTTTGCTGAGACAGGACCTCTTCCCGAGGAACCTCAGGGTTCTCCAGGTCTTTGAGGAACTCGTCCAAGCTGTCCGCTTCTCCACCCTTCCTCCTCTTCCTCAGTTCATCGGGCACCAGAGGGGTCAGGCAGCGTGTGAACATCTGCACAGAGGAGGACAGCCGGGCTCAGCAATTTGTGCAGCAATTCATTGGGTAACTACAAGACTACAAAAAACTGTCCAAATAAGTTGTTTTAAAGGCTTAGTTCACCCAAAAATGAGAATTATGTCAATAATGACTCTCCCTCATGTCGTTCCAAGCCCGTAGGACTGAACAGAGGTTCATCTTCGGAACACAGTTTAAGATATTTTAGATTTAGTCCGAGAGCTTTCTGTCCCTCCATTGAAAATGTGTGTACGGTATACTGTCCTTGTCCAGAAAGGAAATAAAGACATCATCAAAGTAGACCATGTGACATCAGTGGGTTAGTTAGAATGTGTTGAAGCATGGAAAATACATTTTGGTCCAAAAATAACAACGTCTTTATTCATCATTGTATTGTCTTCCGGTTCTGTTGTGGATCCGCGTTCACGAGTCCGCAGTGACGCCGCTGACGTAAGACGCTGCTGACGTGTGTCTGGTGCGCTCGAGTATTCGGGTTCAAATAAATATGGCTGGGCAAAAAAATGCAAGTCTTCCTCTGTGTGGAAATCCTTAGACATGTTTGCGAAGATTGTTTTGTTTCCAGCGTGCGTCTCCCTCAGACTGTAAACGAAGCTCGGGCGCACCAGACACACGTCAGCAGCGTCTTACGTCAGCGGCGTCACTGAACGCGGATCCACAACAGAACCGGAAGACAATACAATGCTGAATAAAGACGTAGGTTTTGTTATTTTTGGACCAAAATGTATTTTCGATGCTTCAACACACTCTAACTAACCCACTGATGTCACATGGACTACTTTGATGATGTCTTTATTTCCTTTCTGGACAAGGACAGTATACCGTACACACATTTACAATGGAGGGACAGAAAGCTCTCGGACTAAATCTAAAATATCTTAAACTGTGTCCCGAAGATGAACGGAGGTCTTACGGGCTTGGAGCGACATGAGGGTGAGTCATTAATGACATAATTTTCATTTTTGGGTGAACTAACCCTTTAATGGATTTCTGTGTATTATTATAAGCAAAAGAGTGCCAAAACAGACATATCCAAGGCTACTTATGTATTTTGTTGCACTAAAGCCTGTATTAATGTCTCACAGCTTGTTCCCGGGATCTGTCCTGACCTTGAGCAGTCTGCTGTTCCAGAGAGGCTGAGCTGGCAGAGAAAACAGCTTCTCCACTCCTCCTGTTTCCTTCCACATCATCAGCTTCTTGGTGGGGGGAGCCAGATCCAGAGTGGTGACAATGTCGGAGTAGTCGCTCAGCTGGGCACGGATGGTCTTACTGTCCAGCTCCTTCACGCTGTCCACAATCAGCTTCCTCTTTCTCTTTGCTTTGGTTTCTTTCACTATTAATATACGAGTTTGGTGATGTTAGGCAAAATGACATTTTGTTTGCAAGACTTCAGGTGAATGGTGCTGTTAAGTAACTAATGCAGTATATCAGGGCTCAACAAAACATTTATTTTTTTCACTTGCTCACCATAGATTATTGTACATTAAAAACCTTATAAATCATTTGTGTTGGTTTTTGTTAAAGGGATAGTCCCAAAAATGACAATTCTGTCATAATTTACTCACCCTCATGCCGTTTCAAACCTTTATGACATACTTTCTTCAGTAGGACTTAAAAGGAGATACGCTGGTAACAAAACAGTTTGGGTTCCCATTGAATTGAAAAATACATTTTTTGGTTACTTTCATTCTTCAAAATATCTTCTTTTATTTTCTACAGAAGAAAGAAAGTTTGGAACAACATGAGAGAGTAAATTATGACAGATTATTTCATTTTTGGTTGGAGTATCCCTTTAATAAACATTCAACCCTATTTTAATAAATAATATTACATGCATGCATATTATTTATATCAACAAATTGTTATGAAAAAGAAAATTATTGTCAGAAAGAAAATTATATAAAAAAAATTACAATAAATTATGTATAAGGTTAATTTGCAATAATAGATGGAAATTATACAACAGATATAATAATATACAAATAATATATTAACAATATAATTATATAATAACAATAACAGCTAAAAATTCATCAACATAGATTTGTTAGAAAACAATGCCATGTGGTGACTTGTTTATCATTTTAAATATAATTGAATAATCATAATTAAATATAATTAATATAATAATGTGTCATGAGAAACAATGTCATTATTGATAATATAAAATAATATCCTACTCAATAAAATTAGTTTATAGTTTTTTGACTAAACGTAATTGTCAGTCAGCTAGGTAATTTTACATTGGTGACATTTAAATCAGCAGAAACTATATGATCAGTTGTGTTAACTGCACAACCTTATTATTAAAGGGACAGTTCACCCAAAAATGAAAATGTTTGTAACCAAGCAGATCTCAAGCCCCATTGACTACCATAGTATTTTTTTTCTCCATACTATGGAAGTCAATGGGGCTCATCAACTGTTTGGTTACCCATATTCGTCTAAATATCTTCCTTAGTGCTCAGCAGAACAAAGACATGTATACAATTTTGGAACATCTTGAGGGTGAGTAAATGATGACAGGATTTCATTTTTGGGTGAACTATCACTTTAAGACCTGTTGATACAGATCTTAAAGGGATAGTTCACCCAAAAATGAAAATCCTTTGTACATTAAAACTGCACTTTTACTGTTGATTTATTCTGGCTGACCTGTGATGTCGATGGGCTCCAAAGCAAAAGCCTCCTCCTCATTATGGACAAGGGTGGTCTGTTCAGTCTGGTCTGTCATGGTGGGCAGCTGCTCAACAGGACCAGAATCAGGACTGTCTGGACCTCCTGCTGCTATTGGACAAAATACAGTGTTTCTATTATTATGCAAACATGTAATATAGATGTTAACATGTCATTATGTTAAATGCTTTTTACGTGAAAGGTTGTCGAAATCATCCTCATCGTCTCCACCGTGGTCTTGGGGCATCATCACACCCTCAGCGATGGCAGGAGGGTCATCAAAAATACCACCTCCATCTTCATTACTGAGCAGCTTGTCCACTGCAATACAGCAAGCAGCCAGCTCAGTCTCAGCGGATGCTTTTACATGCTTCGTTGTGCTTATGGATGCCTCTCTTACCCAGCATGCCTCCCTCTGTGCTCTCCATAGGGTTGTCTCCAAAGTCATCCTTGTATTGGTCGTACTCTAGGTGATTGGACTTGTCCGCCATCTGTACGCTACTTGACTCTGACTCCAGCAGCAGGTTAGACACAGACGCCCCATGGATGATGTCCACTTCAAATGCACCTTCCTCTCGCATCATCTCTCGGTCATCCATCCCAAAATCAGCTGTCGAGGAAAATGTGTTGGTTATTAATTATCTACTGTATGAGAAGGAGTGCAATGTGATTGAATAATCAGTTTAAAGAGGACCTATTCATAGTCTTGATACTAGAATAGGTTTTCATACTTGAATGTTCAAAAAACATTTGACATATTTGACATTATTGCAGCTCCTTTCTTCCCAGTCTGTCAGTAACGCTCTGTTTAGTTCCTGTCTCTATGAAGCCCCTCCTTCTGAAATACGTAATGTGCTCTGATTGGTCGGCTGGAGCAGTGTGTTGTGATTGGTCAAGTGCTTCGAGTGTGTTTGGGAAATGTCCCGCCCCTTACCATAACCGCCAGTTTCAACACACTACTGACTATCTCAACCAGCCCCCGTCCCTTTATTTTGCGTATGAATTATTTAAATGAGGAATATTGTGACGTGTTCGTTCCCGGAAGAAACTCAAGACTACAATGGAGGCGTTTCAGGGAGTTCAGAAATACTGACACTGATATAAAGAATAACTCCCGCTGGAGGGACTTTGTGTTTTGTAACTCTGCAGAACTTTTTCATGCTCAAACAGCAACATTACACACTAAAGAAAGTTGAACTTGTAAGAAAGCATAATAGGACCCCTTTAAAGTATTCCAAAATAATACTAAATAAACAGTATGTATAAAACAAACAGCTTTGACCCACATAAAGCATGTTCTAAAGCAATGCCATGAGTAAAGATGATGCTTTTTATGCCATACCAAAATCAGTCTCTTGCAGTAGACTGAGGTTCCCCACTTCTTCTCGCATGGTGATCTCCTCCACACGGGACTGATTCAGGGTGAACTGTTGAGCAACGTCAATGTCGCTGCAATCCACAACACAGGGAAGGGTCAACAATGACAGCATACTACAATTATATGATATCTATAAGTTAAAGCTGCACATACTCCAGGTCGGGAAGAGGCTGATCGAAGTCGTGAAACTCCTCAGGTAACGTAATGGCGTTGTAGGCAGCTTCACGGTTCTCCTCAGGCAGGTCGACCACACCTGTGTCAAACAACGCACCAAATATTATCTCCTGCAGTGCAACAGGATCACCTCATGTAGTCCAGCCACAACTTACCTGGGCGAAAAGCCAT
Source organism: Tiaroga cobitis (assembly GCA_030578255.1). Taxonomy (NCBI): domain Eukaryota; kingdom Metazoa; phylum Chordata; class Actinopteri; order Cypriniformes; family Leuciscidae; genus Tiaroga; species Tiaroga cobitis. The sequence continues at coordinate 3,106,153 of CM060609.1, read as the reverse complement.
TTTAATCTTAATAAAAGCCTCATTGCAGTCTGCCAGCAGGTACTTGGCTTTTCTGTGGTAGATCCTCACCACGCCCAGGAGTAAGTGACCAGATGTACGGAGAGCCATTTTTACCTATCAAATTAAGCACATATTAGAAGTAAATGGAGCTGCTATAGTCATGATGTCAATTTGCAAGCATCCCAGAAGGAATTTCTAATGTAATTTTTTAATAGAGGTTTTTGATTTATGAGTAAAGGTCTGTGAACATTCCTAAAAGAGATTTTACGGTTTGTTCTAAGCATAGATATCAGTAGCAACGTGTACATGCGCCCAAATAATCTGTTTATAATTGGATTGATGACTCAATTGGATTGAAAGGACATCATGAAAACACTCCGAATGAGCTCGATCCACATGAAATTTTGATCAAATTGAAAGGGCCGGTGTAGACCTGAAATAATCCAATCAACAGGAAAACATTATTTACGTGTTATCAAGGCAAAAATGGCATTTAAACTCATAGTAGCTCCAGTGACATTATCATGAGTGTGAATGTGCTGACAGGGCACTGAAGTTTAGTCCTGAATACACGTAATAATAATGCACATGTAAATGAAAATGTGCATCGGATTACATGTATGCGTTTAGGGTTCATATAAACAAAACTTTCAGAATCTGCAAAATTCGGAACGAACATTTATGCAAATTCAGACCTCAAAGTAAAACCTCAAATGTGGTTGGGTCTTAGGACTACAAACTTTCAGTTATATTGTGTTACATTATATTCATATAATATATTGTGAACAGCACTATTCCTCTAAAAAGGTCTGAAATACATTTTAAGCATTTAAAAACAATACAGAACAGGAATGGAATCCACAAAAAAAAACTAAACAGTGTGAGCTCAAGAGAATCCATTGACCTTTGGAGAGATGATGCTCTCTACGCTGCTCTCCAGATTGCACTCAAACACGTGTGCTTTGGTCAGCTTCTTATCCCAGTGGGCCGCCAGCCAGATTTTGGCCAGCGGCCCACGTTTGCTGAGGACAAAGTGAGCGTAGAACATCGTCCCTGCACCTTCTCACACTGAGGTGGAGGGGGACGCTGAACCTGCAGAATAAAATGGCACTGGTGTTAGGTATAACACTACATCACAATTATTGATTTGATTGCTCTTAAAGGTGATGTGTCATTTTTTTATGTTAAGACTTTCCTCAGTCCCAGGCATCCAGCACTCAGACACAAAACTTGTCACCGGGACACTACCCTTTAAACAGGTACTATGCACCATTTGGATACTAAAATGTTATCTTTTGCTACCAATATGAACCTTTTGATAGGGTACCGCCCCAGTGACAGCTTTCGGCTTCCTTTTTTTCTAGAGGTCGACCGATAGTGGATTTTACCGATACCGATATTTAGGTTTGACCGTACATGCCGATAACCGATAATTCAACCGATATTTTTTTTAATGGATACTGGATTAAAAACAAACATAACACTCACAATAAAACAGTGCTGAACTGAAATGTGCTAAATTAAATAAATATATAAATATGAATATATTAAAACTCTATACAGAAAATAATTTAAACACTAAAATATTACAGGTTTCGTTAGCTATAACCTAGAAACATACATACATTTCATGGGTAACACTTTGCAAGTATCATTTGTAAACAAGGATGTATTAGCTAGCTTTCATGAACTATATGCATTATGCAATATAAGATCATGCTAAAAAGGAATCTTATTGTAAAGTGTTAACATTTCATATAATTACAAAGAGTCGTTCTTAAAGATGGCCATTAAAATGTAATAAAGACCTGTATTACGTATACGTAATATAGCCTATAGTCTCTCACTTTATTTGCTTCTATTTTAGAACACTTGATGATTATCTAATCAAAATAACAAGATGTATTGTAGTGATTAAAAAGATCTTAAATCGAACGCGTTTCTGATTTGTTTGTTTCTGTCGGCTGCATGAACATATCAATGTTGAGAAAGCAATCACGTCACTAATTTTAAAAATGCAATTTAGTCGGCTAATGAATGCATAAAAGTGACCAGCCGGATATAAAATAATGCAATAGATGGTAACAATCGCGCCATAAAACATTTGGGTCAGGTCTGCGTGTGTTTTTGTCACAATTGTTTAAACCGCTTGACTGAGGTATAATGTTACAGTCCTCACAGCCTCGACGGCAAACTACTGTTCTTTCTCTGCTGATGCAGCATCTAGTCAACAAATGAATTACTTTATAATGATATGGCAATATGTACTTTAGTGTTCTGTATTCATACCGTTTCGCTGTCGGTGTTTTAAATGCGCGTCTGAAGTGTCAGCGCTCTCTGTGCTGCGTGTTCTCTCCATGCTGCGCGCTGCCTCACGTGTTAACGTAAACAACTCAGCCAGTGATAGTTTGTTATTTGTCCTCTAGAGGCCGCTCTCGCTCTGTATAATGCCAGCAGTCTCTTCCTAGCGCTCTCGTGCTGTGTAATGACAGCGCACACTTCTCAGCCGCTCCAGCAACAGACGCAACCCGGAAAAACTATCGGTGTGGATTTGTGCCGATAACGATAGTTCCACCAATCAACTATCGGTGCCGATTAATCGGCAAAACCGATGAATCGGTCGACCTCTATTTTTTTCTTCTGAGAGTTTATGCAGAGATAACTTTAACCAAGCCATATGCAGTTTTATGCCCTTGAATGCTGTAAATGCTAGTGGTATCAAAACGTTGCTGTTTGTTTGAGGTTGTGCCGGACTGTCAGTCTGACCAAACGATGGTGGACGGCACAGGAAACTGATATTAGTGATATTCAGATTAATTTCCGATACACCGTTTGTTTTAAATAATCCTAAAATATGATTTAATAATTCATGTCTGCCATGACGTACTTCATCATGTGGTCCCTGAGCATGTTACATGCTCTAAAAAGTCGACATTCAATTAAGTTTCTGTTCATTGTAATTTCATGTATCCATGTTCGTTTGCTTGCTCTTAAAGAGTCTAGATGACTTTTTAAATAAAGTCATCTAGAACCTTCTGCAGTTTGCATTTACATTACTACGTAGCATGTTCTTACTTGCACATTTAAATAAAATGCTATTTATTCAATCCAACTCGCTTTCATACAGTGTGTGTGTTCCAATTCAATCAAAAGATTTGACTCAAATAAACGAATCATTGGTAAATTGGATGGACATCGCTAGTTATAGTGAGCGTAGCAGTGTTGGGGAAAGTTACTTTTAAAGCTAATGCATTACAATATTGCGTTACCCCCTAAAAAGTGACTAATTCCGTTACTTATAGTTTTTATGGAAAGTAATGCATTACGTTACTTTTGCATTACTTTTTCTAACCTGGGCTGGGTTTGCTTGTTTGTTTTTCAAATGAAGGTCAGCAGCAAAGACTAAATATAGATACCCTACAAAAAATATATTATTTAACATAATTATTGCAGGTTTGCATAATATTCTGAGTTTGGATTTAACTGTTTCTATTCATTTTGAGGAATGCTGAAACTTTTTGTGCAAGTGAGATGAGTAAATGCATTTAGTCTAGTACTACAATCAATAACCATCATGTTTACAACACTTACACAGTTTCTCTCACCATGCAGACAGGAGAGCTGTCAGTCAATAAATGGGAAAACAATTGTAACTTGCGTCACTTATTTGAAAAAGTAACTAATATTTTGTTGTAAATTTAAAAGAAATAAATTACTTTTATAGTTACGTGAAAAAAAGTAATCTGATTACGTAATTCAGGTTACTTTTAATGAGTTACCCCCAACACCGGTTATAAGTTATATATTGCTAGTTGTTTAATACTGCTCGCCTAGTATCGGAAATGTTTAGGAATAATAGATTTGATTAAAGACAGCAGTAATAATTTTAGCATATTTTCACATTTCACAAAATTTAAAATATAAAAAACTTTGCAAGATTTGCGATTCTGCGCCGCGTCATCAGTCTGTGAAAAATGTATATAGTTTACCTTTACATGTTAAGAAATGGTATGGTAATGATGTTAGATGTACTACTTTAATCTTTGATGCAAGAACTGTACTAAATACCTGTATTAATTTGTATTTATAGTTAAATCAAATCATTATCTAGAATGGGTGTTTAGTTAAATACCCCATTATTTCAGAGATGGGTGTATGACTGCAAGTGATGGCGGGCCCTGTGTGATGCGCTTTTATTATTTACGCACTTTTATTATTCTCTAAATGGCTTTATTCCTGAGCTGTGCAATAGTCTATGAAATGTATGTTAAATTTAATGATCGTTAATAATGTAACACGAAGGACAACTGTTTTTGTAAGGCTGCGGCTAAGAGCTAACGTTAACAAGCAAACGGTCTGCTGTCGCGAGATCAACATCTGCCTGCGCTCGCGCCATGTGCGGATTTTGGTCATGCATTGCAAAGGCATTCTTCACAGAAGTCATTTTAGCGTATTTTGTGATAACATAAAGAAGTGATGTTGCACAGCGTCTGTCATTTGTCGCTGGTGTAACGTTACCAGGGAGAGAGAAATGGGATTTTCTAGCAAGTTCCATGACGAAAACGAATGGTGATGATTCCAATGCATGCACTTAAATGCATTTTTAGTTATGCTTTCGCCGAAAGTACTTACGCGGAACGGTCCTATCGTAGCTTTCCGTATTTAGCAACCGTATCTATGGTACCTTTCTCACCCTCCTCCTACTGTACAGTTTCCCTAAAACAAACAAAATGGCGACGCCCCCTCCCGCCGACGCTGAGAGGTTCAAAACGAGCTGGATGCTTATGGAGGACAAGTGTGGGAGACTGCATGCATGTGCATAACATTCACAGTTCATGCACATAGTAACTGAGAATGAAAATTACAGAGAATACAAATTATGACGACTCCTGTAGTTTTCTATGAATTATATTTTTTTTCTGTAATTTTGGTTGAGCTATCGCTCTGGGAATGGGCTCTAGGTATATTTAGTAAGGCACAAATAACTTTCTCAGGAAGAACAAGTTGCTATTACGTAGGCCTAAATAAGAACAGTGAGAATGATGATCATAGGAAAGTCTTGCGTTGCTTAATCTGTTGCCTATTCTTGGAACTGTGGCATAAGGTTCAGATTCAGATCAATGCATTTTCTAAATATGTCTATTTAACATCTGATAGGAAATATATTAGAGACATATTGCAGATGAGCAAACTCTAAAAAAATATATCTTGCAGATGTAAATACAGACATCAAATAGACGTCCTGTGATGGACAGTACGCAGTCTAGTGTGTGTGAGGCTATGTAGAATCAAACTGCAGTTTTACTACAGTTGCAATGAAACTGCAATGTTGCAAACTGAAACGATTTAGGTTGATGATGACTAACCCTAACACTGCAATAGTCAAAGGAATCTACAATTTGTACAAGTACAACAAGCACTGAAAATAATATCTACAAACACGCTTTAATACAATAAGAAAAATCACGTTGAAATGAAAGTTGGAGCCTTCAAACTTTTTTTTATGTATTACATTGGGTTTAATATCCATATAAAGTCAGTTCATAGCCACCAGATGGTGCTCGCACTCCATCCTAGTAACACTGCAGTTTGATGCTGCAAAGCCTCACACACACACACACACACACACACACACACACACACACACTCACACACACACACACACACACACACACACACGCACACACACACACACACACACACACACACACACTACTGTCCCTGATAGCACACCCGTATCACAGAGACGTGCAAGATGTATTTTTTTTAGTGTTTGCTCATCTTTAATAGCCTATGTCTCTTAAGATGTTTCAGGGTAGATGTTAAATAGACATTTAGAAAATGTCTTTAATTGTTTATGATTGAGCATGTATGTAAAACTGCTTTTTCTAAGACGTTTATCAGATGTTAGTTTGTACACAAAAGATGGTTTCCAGATAAAGCACTTTTTAGCAGCATCTTAGATTGCGTTTACATTGCACTGAGATAACATTCTGATCAGAAGTGCGTTTACACTTGTCTTTTCAATGTGTATGTGGACAACATCCGGATACAGGTCACATGTTAATGGACGGATGAATAAAGATGAGCTTGATGATCATTTGGAATTCTTATACATTTACTCCTCACAAAACTTACCATCAAGACTCTTGTCATGCTTTCTTCAAGCCATTAAAGTTGGCATGAATGGAAGTTGTGATAGTTTTTTCCCCCTTAATGTGATGTGAGGGAAACGGCTTCTTTAACAAGAACAAATATAGGGCGGGACTTGAATTTGTCCATAGGGAATTGACCGTTCGCAAAAGCCACGCCCCTAGTTATTGTTACTACGCCCGTCAAACAAATGGTCAAACACGACCAGCGCGATAGATTGCCATGACGGGAAGAGGTAAGTTATACCCGTGGGTGTCAGTGTCCTTTTTTGGAGCAATACCTCAGCGATATCCTCCAGATCGAGGCACAAGGGGTTACAGTATGCAGTGGAGGGATATATTCAAAATATAAAAATACGCAATGAAGGAGACACGACTAACGTTACTATCGAGGCGAATGCTTAATGCTCTCAAGCTAAATCTGAGAAACCCCATGACCGGTAGCTACCTCAAATGCAACCAGCACAGCCTTGAAGAAGATTTTATAAGCTGGGTCAGTGGCTAATATTTGGAGTTAGAAATATATAACTCGCGCTGCATATTTAGTAATTTTGCCTCAGATACAGGATTAACACGTTCGCTTTAACAAGGTTGTTCAGCAACCGCTTGCGTGTCATGCTTAATGCGATTTTCGTGTTTAAAAATAACTATACATAAGAGACGGAAAGATGCAGATAACCATACATTATTTAAGGTTATTTCTATTCGTTACGATATTGATATATGAACTGATGTTGTCAAGTAAGCTTCATGCTTAATTTCCCCGTTGCCGAACGTGCACTCCTCTAAACTGTAACTAGCTACGGGTGCTGCACTGCTAGTTGACTGCTGCTCATTTTCCCCCGAGGATATCATGTTAACAACAACCCTTTAGAAAACGTAATTCCTTTGTGGATCCTCTTGATCTGCTTTCTCCATGTTTCTTTGACTAATCTCAGTGTATCAGTCTCACGCACACTGCACGCGAGTTAACCATGTTCGACACATTTAACTGGGAGTAGGGCCGTCCACACTGTTTTATCCACTGTAGGCACCGCTCACGTTGTGTTTTCGGCTTTGGAAACGGAAAGAACACAACTCCTCCAGACAATCTCTCGGGGTACCTAGTGTCCGATTTACAAACGCCGCGGGCGCACCGTTTCACCATCTTGCTTGGAGTCAATGTTTGACGGACCTGCTCACATAGTAACGGTTGCTGTGATGTGTGATTGGACAATGGCCGTTTTGTGGGAGGGGCCTGCGAACGGGCAATTGATTGGATGGTTGTGGTTTGCTATTGGTGGATCTCATGTGAGTGACAGGTTGCCCCGCCCTCGCGCCAGTAAACGCATCATCATCAGAGAAGAGAAGAGATGTTGCTGCAAGAGGGAGGGGAAGTTATTTTGATTAAAGATTATAAGGGCACATATATAAAAAAACAGTGTGAAAAGGAGTTAATTGTCCTGCAATTACATTGTAATATATAAAAGGATGATAATGTTGCAAGCTTTAACTAAGTGATCTGAAAAATGCATGGTTTTCTTGCACTCATATGAAAAAAATTACCAAGCAAAAATCAATTATCGAAATAAATGTATATGCATTGTATTTATATTTTTAAATGCATTTAAACAAATAGCCTTCACATCCTACTGATCCGAACATCTTCATGTAGAGTGAACCTGAGGTAAATGTGTTTGCTGTTTGGTGCATATGAGCCATGCGTGATACCCTTACGTTGTCCTTTGCGTTTAATGACAATAGTGGCACCTTCTTAAAGTATTTTGCATAAATCATGGCGCTTTGGGGAATGAATATAGGGACAGTCATTTCCAGCATATTACCTTTAGGGTGAGGGGTTTCCGAGTCTGAGAATATGAGTTTCCATTACTCCCCCATGACAACCGAATTGCTTACTTTTAATTGGAAATGATCATAACTCTGGTGTGAGCTTTACTGTGGAAGGCTTTGTCATGCATTTATTCTCATATGGTGCCCACAGTGTCAGGCCAGAATGAGACATCCATCAAGTCTCAGGGCAGGAGACACTTGTTCTTCAGCGAGCGGAAAGGAAAGTGACCTTGAGCAACAATGGAAGACAAACTTCTCTCTCTTTCTCTTTCACCAAGTCTCTGCCCATCCTTCTTGATCAGTGTTTTCGTGGTCTCTCGGGTCATGTCCTCCACCGGGGCTGGATAGCCCTGTCACTGTCACAGTTGAGGTTCGAGCTCAGTGTGTTTAATCAGGCCTCTAAGAATCTCATTAGCGCAGGGATACGGGCAGATGCAGACGAAACACAGAAACGCAGCGGAGACATCTGCGCTTGCTCTCTTGAGTAACCATGAGTGCATTTGCAATCTGAATCGGCAGCCAGTGGGAAATGAGAACAACAGTATGGAATCTGCTGTAGACGCGCAGGAATGGCGATAGGCATGTCAGAGATGGAAACTCACGACTGAGTGATTTCTTCTACACAGTACAGAAGTGGTGAAGTGTTGAAGGGACAGTTTACCCACCCAAAATGAAAATTATACTCACCCTCATGTTGTTCCAAAACAGGCTTTCAGTCTTCTGTGGAGCATGAAAAGAGTAGGCTAAATAAGAGGGTGCCGCAAGTAATGAATTGGGGCCTAAAGCTCAAGCTTCATTAAAGGGACACTTCATGCCAAAATTGAATCTCATCACCCTCATGCTTTCCTGTGACTTTTTTCTTTCTGATGAGCACAAATCAAGAGATGAAAAATAATCCATCTCTTTGAGAGTAGCTATAATGCAAGCAAAAGTTGATGCTTCAAAAACCACGCAAAGCGAACATGACAGTAATTTATACGAGACCCCAGTGGAGGAATCAATTTCTTCCTCCCAATTCACCTACTTATACAACGCCCTAAACGTATGCACTATTTTTGCGAAGAAAAAGTACATGTTTTGAGTGTTTAGAAGAGTAAGCAAGCTTTGAGACATACTTGGTCATAATTGCGTCTTTAACGGACAGCTCTGTCGCTTGCTTATTACGTGCATCCTATCACCATTTAAACTACCCAGTCAATCATATAGTCCTAGTTAAAATCGTCCACATTTAATTTCATTTAATTTCCTACCGTTTCAGAGAGAAATGTTGTAGCACGTTGTTCGTGGGTCTTTCATGCAGAGAACTCTCCTCATGTGTTTGCAATTTGCAGTGATGCAAAAGTTAACGTACCTTTACAAAAGTTCACAACGCTGTTGCAGATGATGCAGATATCTTTTCGTCAGGTTAGATTCTGATTATTAATCACTCAAATGAAACCTCTTTAACTAAATCTCTCTACTAAACGGTCGCACATCCGCCATGTTGGTAGTTTGTTAACACTTTTTATTCATGTTTATTCGTTATAGTGTGCACGGATCTAACCGAAAAAAGTAGACCATCCCGGTATCTTTAGAATACTCATTTCAATATACTACGATTTGGGACACACTAATTCTAATTTAGAAAACTATTTAGGGTTGGATAGTATGAAATTGGGACTCATACTATTCTGAAGCGGAACAATAGGTGTGTGTGAGGAAAAGACTAATATTTTAAGCTATAAACCACTGCTTCCGGCCAACTGTCATACGCACGTTGACGCACATGTTGGCTGGGCGTGATGGTTTATAGTTTAAAAAGTCTCCCACACACACCTATCGTTTAGCTTTAGAAGACAGTGATTCCTCCACTGGTTTGCTTTGTGTGGTTTTTGAAGAGGCAAGTTTTGGGTCACTCTCCTCTTACATAAGATGGATCTTTTTTTTTGTTTTTTTTTTTTTGCGTGGATTCTTTAAGAATCCAAAAGCGGTTGTCCACTATAATAATAACTTGTGCACTATAAGAAGTCATACTATAGCTTTGTGTGAACAGACCCATATTAAAGTCATCATTCAATGATAAACCTCCCATTCAGTGAACAGTCATTGTATTGGGGCAGAGAAAAGAATCAATGTTTTTGGTGAACCAATGAAAGCCAATTCGAGAAACAAATGGTTTCCACGATCAACGTAGGCTCGCCATGCTTTCGGGAAACAGCCCAGACTTGTTTTGTAAGGCAGAGCAACTGATTTTTTTAAAACAATTTGACTTAAAAGAACAATTCGTATTGCGGCAGCTCATGAACACGGCAATAAACGTGCTCCAATATGTGCTAGAAAGAGCGGACGAAGCGTGTGATTTAAGGCTGAAAGTGAATAAGTGCTCATGCCTGTCTTGGTTATCATCATTGTAAGCTCTCTCTCTCTCTCTGCCTGTGATTCTGCTTCCCCTTTAAAGTATACGCTCAGAGCACTACAAAATGCTGCGGTGTCATCTCCCGCTTTACCGTGGCAAAGGAGAACTTTTACTAGTAACCTTGATCTCACTATTGCCGTGAAATGATGTAGAAAGAGAAAAATTGCTGGTTCGTCTCAAAGAGAACACGCCTGAAGCTGTTGTGATATAAAACGTGGCGGCGTTGAGATGAACCTCAGCTCTTACAGACGTAGAAGCATTAGACTTCATGGTTAGGCTATACTGCATGTGTTCGGAAGTGGCTTTCGGTTAGGTTGCAGATAAAGGTTATTCTCGGATTAAACTGGGATTTTGGAGGTGGGGGGTACAAGAACATCTGGTGATGATGAGGATGATGATGAGTAAATCATCTGCCACTGGATGATAGTGTTCATTTAAAAAAAAAAATTTTTAGTCATCTTTTGATGAAAATACCCTTAAAGGCACACTGTGGAACTTTTCAACCTTTATAATATATTACCAAAACCCATTGAGATGGTACATCGACTTACAATAGGTTGAATGACACGTCTGCCGAAGCTTGAAGGTGTCTGTATCGCTTTTACTAGCACTATCGGGTTTCGGGTAGGAACCCGAGCACAAAAAGAACTACAAAATTCGACCGCTTTACGGCATACGTCACTTCCCCCACCACCCCAACTTCCTCAAATTCTAACGTGAGAGCTCAACTCGCGTTTGATTGCCGGCGTCTGTATGTTGTCGTCATGGCTGAATCAACAGCTACTCGGAAGAAAGCGAATAAAGCAAAGATTTTGTCAGAGGAGACCAAAAAAAGAAAAAGGGAGAGTGATAAACTAAAAGCAAGGACGAGGATAAACATTGGTCAAGCGTTCCCTCGCTGGCGTGCGATAAAGGAGGATGAGGGATTCCCGACCGATGCTGACCTGGCTGTCATGCTTTTGGACTAGTAAGTTCAATATCTCAAACGAGATATTGTTTGCACAATATCTCTATTTTTTCAAATTTGTTCTCTGCCTGGCCATGTTACTGATTCTATATTGTCCTCCATTTAACTTAATGTAACAAGGAATGCTAGTAGAGTAAGTTAGCGAATTATCAATCTGGTAGCTAAATGTTAGTACAAATATAAATTTGATAAATATTGGGAAAGGTTTGCATTCAGCAGACACTTTATCCTCCGATTTTGAAACGAAACAGGGCTGCAACTTAACAACTAGCTACAGGCTTTGTTTAATTTGTATGCAATTCATCTGGTAGCATTAACGTTAGAAACGTTAGAAGAGTTAGTACACAAAGCTAACAGGCAAAGAAGTCAAGCCTTTATATTGAATAAAAGGTACACTTATTGTAATTTTCTAACAAACTACCGATTCAATGAAATGGCAAAACTTTAAATTATAGGCGTACTTTTGTCATTGCACCTATTTGGTGTTTTTTTTGTTTTTTTTTGCCTGTGACCTAGGCAGTGCTTTTATACAATTTCTTTTTGTTTAGCTACGAACGCAAAGGACCAGCCACTTCCACACCATTTATATGATTAATCTTATATTTAGGCTATATTATTATTTTGGTCAGTAGTGAATCGATTAACTTTCTCCAACATACAAATCAAATGCCGTCTGCACACACATAAAGACACGGGAGGTTGACCGGTTGACTTTTGCGACAATGCTGCGGCGCTTGTGGCCTCTAGGGGCACTAGACGTGAAAATTACAGGTCGAGCGCACCCTAGTGGCCAAAGATTCCACAGTGTGCCTTTAAAGTTTGTCCAATATGTCTCACTTTTACATTAATGTTAGTCACTTTTACTGACTAAAAATGCTATTTTAGTCGACAATAAATATTTTGGCTGATGAAAAAAGAGAAGCAGAATTAAACAATATATTGTTTTAAGTTACACATCCAAATGTACTACATGTGAAAACTGTATTCTTAGGCATGTTTTAATGCACTGTTAAGTAATGTGATACTTAGTAATAGATACATGGAATGGATAATATGATGCTTATTATATGTGCATATATCTGAATCTGAATGCGTTTAGGTGAGTTATTTAAAACGTTTTTTCCACGTTTTTCTTCTTCAATGAACATGATTAGTGCATTGTTAATAATTTTTGTAATACTAATAATCATAAAAACACTTGATGATAAATGTGCAATTCTTTGGCTTGCTCCTCATAGTTGCAGATCATCAGTGTTTCACCTAGTTTCAATTCTTGCCAAACTGGAACTGGCCGTACATTCATCCCTGCATAAGTTTCAGCATCTCAAGGTCTGTCAGGAATGTACACTTTCAAGAACAGAGGATGAGTTTGTTTCATCTATTCTCTTTCATCTTCCTTTCAGACAGCAGGGCAATATAAATATTACACGATCTTAACTTGATTCATGTGTTTTTGTTCTCTATACAATAATATTGTGCAAACAAAAGAGTGCATTTGCACTCCAACACAGGGGAACATATAGTAATCATCATTTGAATGTTCATACACAAACAAGTAGCTTAACTTTCAGACCCACAATGCAGTTCAACACAACATGATTTGTTTCATTTTGATGCAATTGCATTGTAGACCTTTAAAACCTTAAAGACGGATTTTCATGACTTTGGTTGACTTGACAAATAAAAATTATATTAGCATTTAAGGTCATTTGATTGGTTAGCTTCAGTTCAGCGGTAAATTGTGTTTTTCAATTGGCTGCCATTCGGAAGTAGCTGTGTATTCTGACAAAATATGATTTTTGCAAACAGCATTCACGCTCAAAAAAAGTTATGAAACCAAGTGTCCAGGGAGCAAAGATGGCAGCATCCAGGTCATATACTTACAAATGAGGTGATTCACTTTCATGGGCCACTGTCTGAGTGTCTTCTTCATTGTTAGTATGATTTTACCAAGTCTTACATGAACTCTGCAACACTGGCTGTCTCCCAAATCACATACTTCCCCACTATATAGTAGGCGAAAAACAGTATGACAATAGAAGGATGTCTGAATTCAAAGTACTCAAAAGTACCCGGATGACCTACCACTTCCGGTGAGATTCTGAAGTGTGTATATGAGGGACACTTTACTATCCCATGAGGCCACGGGAGAGCATTTGTGAATGGCAGCGATGCGACAACTGATGCTGCATGATAACAACAACATGGCGAATGTGCATTCATACTAGGCTACACACATTTGAACATACTCTAGTCGCAAAGTAAGTACTTCTTCAAAATAAGTAGAGAGTATTGGATTTCGGATGCAGCCATTGTGACTTGATGGATGTCATGGGCGGAGTTTATTCATTTGTAGACTGCTACTGCATAGACGGTGTCAAAGGGGAAATGAGATTGGTCCACCCCACAGGGACTTCTGCAGCTTCAAACTCCTGCACTCAATGCATCAAAGTGTGAAGGAAGGTGCCAATCAAGTGGTTGCATAGCAACACAAATGTTACTGAAGACAACAAGTGTGACATTTGAGCAGGGGGTAAACAGCAATGTTTAATTGTGAAATCCTAATCAGTCACGTTGTTTGTCGAACAATGTTCACACTGAGTTTTTGAGAAGGATCTGATGGATTTGAATAATATTAAGAGAACATGTTTTAAAGCATGACGATGTCTTTGGTCTGTTGATTTTGGCTTATCTTTACAGACCATGCTTCAGCACTGATCTAATTCCACGAGAAAAATGTTGAGTAAATTAAACTATGAAACGAACGACAGAACACTCATTACAAAAGGAATTAGCCTTTTTAATCTTACATTGCATTGAAAATTTACATAATAGTTTCATACATTTTACAAATAATTTCTTCATAAAAATATATTTCTTTGCAAAACTTTTTTTATTCTTTTTTTTTACCCTCTTTTTTATATCTCTTTTGAATGCATTATCATGGGAGGAGTACCCAGCTGTACTGCAAATATTCTTCTGTTTGATCAAAAAGTGTCTTTTTTTATCATAAATGTGTGTTTTCTTTTATTGCAGTCAGTTATAGCAAAAGCTGTTGTTGGCAAATAAGTTCAGACTGGCAGAGGAACTCGAAAGGTCTGGAACGGGCCGCGGCGTTGGATAAAACTGAACTTCTGAACCACACGTTTCACTGGCGGGGAGGAATTAAAATAATGGGAAGAAATATGGCAGAAGTCAAGCTAGAGGAAGTGAGGAAGCAGCAGACCTGGGTCACATGGTTTTTGGTAGGCACTGTGTAAAAAATCTGCCGTGTATTAAAAAAAAAACCCATCCTATAGATAAATAATAAAACAAAATAAATCGGTCAATGGCGTGCAAGACTGCAAATCCCTATGGCTGAGTGCAAACATGAATGCAAAAAATGTCACAGGTTGGTTTGTTAGATTTTGGACCTCCAGGACAGTGATGTCAGCATAGCTTCCTGAAGTCTGCATCGCACAACAGCTGTAATATCTCATTCATACTGACACATAATCATTTTCAATATCCTTTCATATGGCCTGTTTAGGAACATGTGGTGGTGAGTACTTCAGAAGGCACTGGAATGAATCTCACAGCTTGCAGGCCTGGAAACACATGACCAACAGTGTCTGACCCTGCTTGTGTTTGTAATTTCATCTCGTACCACACATTTAGTGCATCTCTCAGGTGTGTTTTGCGTTTTTCCTGCGTGAGAGCTTTATTTTTTAGATTAACCAAACCCACTTTTTCTTTTTAAGGTCAAGTTCGCATCGATTTACTTGGTCACCAAAAGTTTACGGGTGTGTTTGGTGTGTAACACACCAAGGTCAGACATAACTGGAGAAGAGTTTCATGGGCCTTATGTACACGAAAGATATGATCATATTGTTGCCACCATATATCAATATACCGTATTTAAGAAACATGCATTGGTTTTATGTAATCTGAGATATATATATAAAAGTATACTGTATAAATGTCAAGTGCATTTCATTTTGTACAAATTTTTATATATTAAGAATGGCAAGTTGTTATAATGACCAAATTATCATATCAAATTTGTCTACCAAATACAAATGGAGCTCAATGACACTTCAGCACTGAAAAGAATCAAAAAGAAAAAATTCGGTAACCCTTTAGGCCTGTATGTATAATGCATTATCAAGGTATTCATAATGCACGTTATAATGCATTATATATTGTCATAAATAAAAGTTAAAATGCATTATACTATTAGCAGATTCCATGTTTCATCTGGTTTGTTCCCTGTCATGTATTTTAATGCATTATACTTTCTAAAGGTGTTCAGTGAATAGATAAGTATTGTAACTGTGGTTACAATTACCCATGAGACCATGCAATGCATCTTACGATTATAAAAATGCATGATATATAAAGGCTTTAAGTGTTACCAGAAATTAATCTGCAGGCTTCAGGTCAGAATGCTGACATATGTCCTACGGCCCATACTGAAGATGGGTGCTTATAAACAGACATACATACTGAATATCAAAGACCTATAACAAACAAACAAAAATCCTCAGGAGGAAACGACACACCACTTTTTCTCTCGTGTTTTGCCCATACACATCACACATCACAAAATGCATCAATGTCCAATCACTGGCGACATTAGGAACTGAAACTTAAGGAATGACTGAATAAGCTGTAAATAAAACGTTGTGTACCGTACAAAACCGTCAGAGAAGAAATGTGTTGGTCAATGTGAATCTCTTTATAAACTCTTGATAGAATCGTTCTCTGTTGGCGTCTCCCATGTGGCAATATATAGCACAAAAATATAGGTGGTGAATGCTCCTCATATATATGCAAGTAGATTTACAGATCCCTTTCCCCTAAAAAAATACCCAGTCAACTGTGAAGAAGCACTCACGGAGTGTGAATAAGGAAGCAGAAGAATCTCTTCATGCTTTCCGTCATGAAGAACCTTTTCAGAGAGAGTCTTCAAAAAAAATCCCCCATGACAATGTGTTTCATATTTCATACATGTCCTCGGCGGACACGCGTGGTCAAACGGTTCCTGAAGAGTGTGCTTTATATATCAGAGGAAGGGCAACAGCGTTTGTGCTAGACATCCTCTGCGAGTCTCAGACAAATCCGTCCATGACTGTAATGCGATTGTATCCACCTCCATAAAAAACAAACAAGGCAAAAACCCTTAAATAAAACAAAAAAAAATCCACAGATGTTCTCGCGTCAGGCGGATCTAATTATACCATTGTGCAGACTGTGTTCAGATTGGGGTCGAATCGGACAGCTTTGCCTTCCACGGACTTCGTGTTGGTGTTGTACATGGGGTTCTCGAAGGCGGCCTGTCCGTTGTTGTTCTCGTGAACCGAACAGCCTGTGTACTGGGTTTTTGGAGTAGTCCTGTCAGACAAGACACAACATCAGAACGTCATTAGAATACAATCCGCAACCGCTTTGAGAGTCTGCAGTGGAAACACACGCAAGCATCAAATTATGATCGCATTCAATAACCTGCAAACCAGCTAATTCTGTCTCTACAGACGTTATCTGTCACCATCTATTTCTTTCCGTCCTGCAACAAATGATGATGATTTTGTCAGAGACTGATTTCTAAATTCGTTCTGATCTGTCTAGCAATAACAAGTCCGCAAACAAACTTTGACAAATGAGGAAAGACGGCGAGACTCACCGCTGCTTGTAGAGATAAAATCCGAAGCCTGCAAATATCAGGGCGAAAAAAGGCACAAGGATTGCTATGGCCACAGAGCTACTGTTTGTACCATGTGGTGGGTTTGACGAATTATTACTTTCTGACATATTCAAACCTGCAAGAGATTGAGAAATATGAATATTCATGTTGCAAAATATGCATTTCAGTATGTCAAAAATGCATTAAAAGGACCTATTATGCCTTTTTACAAAGACTTGATTTTGGGCTCTATGAGAATCTGTTTTCGTACTTGAAGATACACAGCCTCCCACTTCTCTATGAAGCCCCTCCTTCTGAAAACTCAATGAGCTCTGATTGGTCGGTTGGATCAGTGTGTTGTGATTGGTCGAGCGCTTCGAGTGTGTTTAGGAAATGTCCCGCCCCTTACCATCACCGCAAGTTTCAACACACTACTAACTAACTCAATCAGGCCCCGCCCCTTTATCCTGCTTATTAATTATTTAAATGAGGAATAAAGAAAACTTAAGACTACAATGAGGCGTTTCAGGGAGTTCAGAAACACTGACACTGATATAGAGAATAACTCCCGCTGGAGGGACTTTGTGCTTTGTAACTTTGCAGAGCTTTTTCCTGCTCAAACAGCAAGGAAAGTTAAAGATGTAAAAAAAAAACATAATAGGAGCCCTTTATTAAAAACTGATTTTCACACCACAAACAGAGTGAAATAAAATATTTTAAACAATCAACAAAAAAAACATCACAGTCTCTTACCTAGCCTTTGCAGGCCAAACTGGCCGAAGTCTTTACCCTGTATAAAGCCTTGAAAGACGTATGTGGAGCCGTCTGGTTCAGCAGACACCTGACAGACAACAACCAAACAGATCAACGGGAATCTATTTTCCATTTATAATCACTACTGCTCACTCAGACTGCCAAGATAAATATGGGAGATAATCTGACAATGAAATTGTCAACATGCTGAAGTTAAGAAATCGACATCCGCTTTGAGAACCAGATAGTGATGTTTGATCAGTAAACAAATGATTCTTTTGAACTGATTGAACTGGTTCACAAATCACATTGAATGATTCTTTTGTGAATTCAACTGATACGATTGCAGTAGATAACTAATAACTTGACTCCTAGTTTTTCATTCCTAATAACATAATAAAAGTCAGACTGAGCTTTATTTGTGTGACCGGGACACACACACATTCAGAAAGAAGTTATTTTACTCAAATATAAATGTGAAAGAGATGTACTATTTCATCATGTTATCTGTATTTTATGGAAGCTTGTTTCCGCCACAGAATGAAAAATATAAAGGTAATTGGGACTTTTTATCTCACAATTCTGACTTTTTTTCTCACAATTGCGAGTTTACATCTCGCAATTCTGCCTTTATTTCTCAGAATTGCGAGATATAAAGTCAGAATTGCGTGATATAAAGTCAGAATTGATTGATATAAAGTCAGAATTGCGTGATATAAAGTCAGAATTGATTAATAGTAAGTCAGAATTGCGCGTTATAAAGTCAGAATTGTGAGATATAAACTATTCTGAGGGGAAAAAAGTCAGTCCCTTTTTTCCCTTAGAATTGGCCTGATAACTCGCAATTGTGAGATTATATCGCAAGATATAAACTCGCAATTGTGAGAAAAAAAGTCAGAATTGTGAGATAAAAAGTCTCAATTCTCTTTTTTTCTCGCAATTGCGACTTTATTTCTCAGAATTGCGACTTTATATCTCGCAATTGCGACTTTATTTCTGACAATTCTGACTTTATATCTCGCAATTGCGACTTTATTTCTGACAATTCTGACTTCATATCTCGCAATTGTGAGATAAAAAGTCGCAATTATTATACATTTTTTTTATTCAGTGGTGGAAACAAGCTTCCATAGTATTTCAACTCAGGTACAGGATGTTTGTACTTCGTCCACCACTGCATTTTAGTGTTTAACACTATATTCTTCTGTACAAAACAGCCTAAAAAGATAATAAGACACATTTGCACATACAAATCCATCCAGGGTCCACTGCTCTTCTTTGATCTTGCTGAGTGTGGTGGATGAGGACGCTTTCACATGATACACCAGCAGCATCAGACGTGCTTCATGGCTCTTATACACACCTGTGACAGAGAACAGAGAGCAGACAGCTGTCTACACACTCATGGAGATGCGTTTCATCCTCTTATTGCTCCCTCCTCGTCTCGGTCACTCTCTCTGTCTCAGAATTGCACGGACACAAGCTCACACACGCTCTCTCGTTTCCTTTTAGTCTGACCACAAAATAAAAGTATTGACAAGCCCTACATTATCTAAGACTCCGCTCTTTGTCTACAATCTCTCCTCCTGAACAAACCGCCCACTTTCTAAGCTACAAACAAGAACCTAATTGAGAACATATACACCTGGAAAACGGCAGGTACATTTCATCGCCCTCCAATCAGGGTTATTATCGTTAACTAAAACTAATTAAAACATTTCTGTTCATTGAAATAAAATTGAAATTAAATAAAATTTAAATATTAGTTGCATACTAATACTGAAAAACCGAAATAAGTTTAAAATTATTAACTGGAAATAAATAATATTTATAAAATGACAAAAGTGCATAATGATTTGCATAAACATTTTAAGCAAATAGCAAATTTGCAAATACTCATAGGCTATGAGTACAATTTTCATTTCATGACTTGTTTTTATTAGGTATTGCATTTGGATATATATATTAGACATTATCAAAATCTACTTTCTGTCACAGTTTATATTTAAATGGTAAATGGACTGCATTTATATAGCGCTTTCATAGACCCAATGGCCACCAAAGCGCTTTACACATTCATTCACTCACTCATTCATACACCGACGGCGGTGTCAGCCATGCAAGGCGCCATCCAGCTCGTCGGGAGCCGCTGGGGTTAGTCTTGCTCATGGACACCTCGACACTTGGTCAGGTGGAACCGGGGATTGAACCACCAACCTTCTGGTTTGTAGACAATCTACATGAACTACATTTATTATATATTATTATATATATATATTTATATTTGCTTAAAATGTTGTTGAATCTTCTGGCTCAACTAACTGGGAAACAGTATCCAACGGCTCCTGTGATCTCACTCTGCGTGAGTGATTTACACTGCTGATGGTTTAGAGTTTAACCCTTTCATTCCTGTTTTAATAGCAGTGTCTAAGATGAATTAGAAGATGTAACGCATATGTCAGCTTTAAAAAGACTCAGTGAGTCTCATGAGTGGAAGAGGAAGGTCTAATGATCTAACTCATTAACGGTCTAGTTTAATTTGACTCTGACGGATTCAATCAGATTCTGTGATAGTGGGAACACACAGTCCTCATGTTTGCTTGCTTTGATTTGCAGTGTGTATTATAATGTGTTCAGTCAGTTGAGTAAATCTGCAGAATATCACAGTAAACCAACCTGAAAGCAATAGTTCCATGTTGCTGCTTGTTAATGTGACATTAACTCTACCCGTGGTTTTATTAAAGCTTGTGATACTCAAAGTCATCGGTTGCTTTCTTCCCTTGTAGTTGTACGAGCCCTTCCAGATGTAGTTAGGAGCAAATACATCATCAGGAACTGTGAACAAATAAACAAAGGAAAGACAAACAAAATGTTAATTTCCATCCATGGACATTTATTATGAAATATACAGTGATACACACATTTGCATATTTTTTAATTCCTGAAATTTCTCTTTTGATTTACATTTACCTGCACACCAACACAATCATTGCTATATTACATTGCCAAATGAGAGTACGGAGTAGTGAGTATTTTAGAAAAAAATTAATTACTTAATTAAAAACATAAATAACAATTATTACATTATATAATGTGTAATCAAAAAGTCAGAATATAAAAATATAAAAGAAATGCATTGTATTTTTTAAATAAAAATATATGTAATATATATTATTATAAATATTTATAATATATATAAATTATATAAGAATATTGAAAAATGTTCTTTATATATTTTCTAAAAATATATGTCTATGTGCAATTATAAACGCTATATTTTATAGTATCGAATTATTTTGTAGTATACATTGCTGTTATAAAATGTAACTATACAAAATAGACTTTTTTATCTATAATAAATAAATAAATATTATATATTAATACATTCATATATATATATACGGTTATATAGCACACCCTCCCATATCTTACAGCTTAAGCAAGGGAAATGATCAGGTCAAACCTAGCCATAATAAAAGACCGCATATAATTATTGAGTTATTGAGGTAAGATATTGAATATGGAGCCAGATAAGAAATAATGTGTTGGCCGGAGTTCTCAGATAACATGCTATGAGTCTTTACGAAGACTTTTCCTCTAATCTAACAGAGCCCAGTAGCTCAAAGGGTTTTCTGTGTCTTACTGATCCTAAGATCCATCAGTTTCTGGAAACGTGCTGGATATCCCTTTCTGTCACAGACTCTAGTCTAGAAAGTCATATTTGCTGTAGGTGCTCTTGCTTGGAGGAGCCTCATCATTACATCCCTAAAGCTTTGAAGGACACCAGCTTGTCTCCAACATAATCCTGCTCTCCAAGCATTTAAACATAAGATATGTGATATGCTCTAAGAACGTCAGGCGAAGTTCAGTAAGATTATCTTATGATTCCAGTGGAGTATGTACTGGCAGCTGCCAGTCTACTTTATACTGTCAAAATAACTGGAACCCGTTTTCTCCTCATTAGTCCCCTCGTCCTGGAGCCAAAATAGAGCTCAAATTATTCATCCTAAATAAGGTGCACTTAACACTCATAAGTGGGTCTTTCAAATGAAATCCCATTTCAGAATAAATGCACTCACCATTTAGCTTCGGACTCGGCGTTCCTGGGACCGGTTTAATAGGCTTTTCAGATAGTTTGGAGCCCGCTGGGAAAGAAAGAGCAAAAATGAATAAAGGCACTTATATAAAAAAAGATTGACAGATCAAATTGGCATCACTTTCATCATTTCAAGCATACAGTAACATCCCCAGGCAATAGTGTGATATTCTTTCTTCCCTTTCACAAAGAAAAACCAGGTGACCGCAGACAGCAGGAGGCGTCACGGTCAGCGTATCGAGCAGCAGAACAGATCATACAATAGGAGGCTGTTTAGGACAGGCGCAGAAAATGAGGTCCCATCACAGTTTGGAGAAGCTCAGGGATTTTTTTTTATAGACAATCACATCTGTTTATGTGCAGTAATTACTGGAAAGCCTGAAGTGTACAGCTGTGCAGCGCTCTTGAGCTGCAGGAGGAAGACGAGGAAGATCAAATCCCAGCACTGCAGCCACACGCTAGCGCTATACCTGATAGGGCTGCAATCAACCAAAGAAAATCTTGCTCGTCTGAAGTCCTGAAATTTTAACTAGAAATCGACTAAAGGGGGAACCCGGAAAAACACTGGAAAAGAAAAACGTTAGATTAATTAGCTGCGCAGTACTTGGTAGCCTTGTCCGCCTAAATGAATTATAAATAAACATAAAAACTAGTAGGCTATTTGCAGTATATTAAATCGTTTTTGACCTAATTATTTTGCACTGAAATGACACTGGAGTCTGACAGCGTTGCATCACGTGCAACTGCGCAATATTATAGCCTATGATTTCCAAAAATAGTACTATGTCAACTAGTGATATCAGCACAAGAACTGTGGAGGAATATGCGACATAATTTAGACAATTGTTTTTGTCATATGTTATAATAACTGACAGACACTATCATTTCAGCCGCACAGAGCTGAGACACGAATAGACTATTAACTTAAAGCTTTTACTCTTGAACACAAAAGGCACGTCCACTTTAATAAAAAAATAATATTTAGTAAACAAACCAGATCAAGACGAGAGCAGAAACGAAATAAAGAGCATAACTGAAAAATAAAGCATAGGCTCAAAACAAATACAAACAGTGGGGACAGCGCAATTGCGCATTAGGTTTAGGCATTGGCTTGGGCTAATCCAAAAAAAAAGTGAAAACTGAAGACAGACTGTTACCTGTGAAACAGGGGTGCTCTGAAAACACCCCCATTAGCAATTAGTGCTTTCCACCTGATGAAATTAACACGGCAAAAAACAGACTGGGAGATTACAGCCCTAATACCAGAGCACTCGCTCACTTGGGTAGGAAGTGCAAAGTCACAGTGATCGTCAAGGCAAAATTTTGCCTGGTTTAGCAAAATGTGTGATAATAAACAGAAATGCATAATCACAATCAGGGTATCAGCACTTACGATTTAATAGTTTTAACACCATTTTAAGAGCTGCACATCCCTTCCATCGGCTTCAATGAGAACAAACAAAATCGCCCTGCTCAACAGAGGCCCTGTTTACACCTGGTATCAAGACGCGTTTTGGTGGATCGGATCACAAGTAGACGAGAGAGACACATTCCCGTTTACAACCTGGTGTTTTAATCCGTCTCTTTTGTCCACTTTCAACCACTACTGTCCTGATTTCTTCGAGGTGAGGGTCTATGGGAGGGTAAATGTATGGGCTTTTCCCAGATCTTTCAATCTAATGGACGAAATAAGCTCACGCAATTTACATAATGAACGTGAACGGAGACGATGGAGAAACACACGGAGAGCTGCGGCTTTCATTTCCGCTCTGACAGACACAAGACCAGCCGAACGCTGTGAGTGTGTGTTAGAGATCAGGAATGGTGAGAGAATATTGTGCTTGGTACGATGCATTCAAACCGGACATGGGTTTCCAGCCGACAAAGCTTAAATCCCGTCCGGCTAGAGCTCTTCCCATTATGTTTAATGTTAGGTCAGTAGACGGAGACTGTGTCTGTTTGAACACATTCGACCGCATGAGCGTTTACACTACGAAAGCAATCCGGTCGATTGTGTTTTCCACTACCTCTGGAAGTGATCAAAAGTGGACAAGCTCAAAACGTTTTAGACCCCGTTTACACCTGTATTTAGCGTCGTTCACTTGTGACCTGATCGACCAAACGCATCTTAATACCAGGTGTGAACAGGCCTAGAGATGTTCAGTACAAATGTATAATGAACCCCTGTGCATTAAGCAAGTCAGGAAACGTTTTGCTCCTCTAGCGTCACATGCTGGTCACTGTGCAGGATTTAGATCTCTCATTCCCAAGACAGATTGATGCTGAATTGCAAAAGCAGGTCCTACACCACACTAATAAACTATTGTGGTATAAAACCAGGTGTTTCAGTTTCATTGTCCAACCCTTGTAACAACAAATGTTCTGTTTATATAAAAAGCTGATTTTTTTTTTTGTAGTTGCATTGAAACTCTATATTACGTGTGCATGCAATAGAAATGTTAAGTGTGCTGGCAGACAATGTGAAGTGTTCGATACCTCGACACACAGGCATCTTCCCAGTCCAGGTTCCATCGGACCGGCAGACCCGGTGCTCAGAGCCTCCAGACAAAAAGAAGCCGGTTTGGCAGGTGTAGATGAGCGTGTAACCATAGGAGGGCAGATCCATGCCCACAACATCCACATGAGCTGGGCTCTCGGGCTGTTTACAACTGTGGGCTAGAAAGAGAACAAAGAGACAAAGAGAAACAAAAGAGATGAAAGTACTATCCAGCAAACCATCTCGATCCCTGTATAATCAGACTTCAAACTTCAGTGGCCATAATCAAAATGAAGTTTGAACTTTTAAGACAACATGGCGTGTTTCTTCAGAGAGAATCTATGCTCTCTCTCTCTCTCTCTCTCTCTCTCTCTCTCTCTCTCTCTCTCTCTCTCTCTCTCTCTCTCTCTCTCTCTCTATCTCTCTCTCTCTCTCTCTCAGTAGCTGACACCACCATGTTCCTGTGCCTACAAAAGCTGGCGGAGAACCTTAAGAGTGGCAGACGTTGATGCATGCTGGCAGACGGCACTTAAAGGGAGCGCACCTTTACCTGTCACACCAGCAGATCAAACACAAGCCAATGCTCACCCAGTCATTCCAACAGCTCCATCATCACTATGACTTTGATCTAAAGTAGCCGGGATTGAGGTTTTGGCTCAGTGCACAGTTGGGCCCAGTTCTTTTATCCAAGACTTTGATAAGGGTTTCTATCCATGAGAGCCAGAACAACAATACAGCTAGAAAACATAATCAGGCAAAGAAACTATTATGGTTTCTAGTTACATTGCTGTGTAATATGGGGGCGTATAGGGATTATTGTAACTATTTTAAATACATTTCTACTCATTTATTGAGAAAATGCTAATGAAATTTTGCTTTTGACGTTAAGTTCATATTATTATTATTAATTTAAAAACTGGAAAAAATATTCTAATATTTAAAAATATTCAAATCCTTGTAATATTGCCACCAAATCAAACAAAAACCAAACAACTTTTAAAGGAGAGACGAGAGTTTAAAGTCCCCCTGTGGTGAAAATCAAGCTTTTAATGTTATTTATATGTCTATGTAGGGTTTTTAATATGCTTTAAGACAAACCATGTGTAAATTCATAAGTCGACAGCATTGCTGAGTGTTTTCTCCTTAAAGCTGCAGTGACCAAAGACAGTCTCAAACACACGGTTTGAAATCGCTGGTGTTTCTGACGTCACAAACGACCTTGAAACCAATCAGATCAACGTGTGATCGTCAACCAGTGGATCTCTGAGCTGAGTGAGTGAGTGGAGGCGGGGCTCATTTACATATTCATAGAACCATGTATTCTAAATGAGGCAAGGAAATAGTTACATTCAAGCTATTTTAAAGCATGAGGACTTTTTTCCAAGGAAAAAACGTTTAAATATGTAATTTTGGTGATCAAAGATGAGTTTTAAGGGATACAATTATTGACTACAGGGTGACTTAAAATGAGGTATGTATTTGATGTACTGTAAATAAAATTGACACTAAAACCCAAAAATATATAAATGACATTTACTTAATTTGGACAATTTTTTCCCATGTGCTCATATCTGATATGATTACAATGATCCCTGCTCTCTTGAAAAATAAATAAATGTATTTTTACATCATACATTAAACAGTCTATAGCTTTTTGCATGTGGAAGTTATTCCATAGTTATAAATTATATTATAATACAGTCCACTTGTAGTAAATAAACAAATAAATAATAAATAAATTCTCAGGACAGAGCAAGGCACAAGAAAAAAAAAAAACTACTTTATTTCTTTGGAGACCAATCTAGTGGAACGCTAATGGAAAGGACAGCCAGCCATTATCCAATTCTGCGTGAAAAATGAGAAAGATGATTTAGCACTTAGCCTGCCTCTGTGAGTAGCCAACTGCTCTGTGTAAACAAATTTACAGTGCGTAATTACAGAATGATCTCGATTATTCTTGAGAAAAAAAAGAAAAAAGAGCTGTTTTATCACAGATTTACAATTAAGTGGGGGAAGTGCTGTGTCTTCCTAGCCATCTCATTGGTTAATTTCCAAATTTTTACAAAACAATGACAGAACTTCGGGGCAGTGGTATGATGAAAAATGTAATTAGCTTTTGAAATGCTTCAACTGAATGGCAATCTGTCTTGTGAAATTGGAGGCCAGCTGTTTTCTCGTTCTTCAGCCTGCTTTGATGCTCTTGATTTCGGAGCGTCTGTTGATCTCCAACGCGTGTTCACAACGTCTACACAACTCGCATGCGTTATGGTGCTCTGGTGAAAGCGTATTGGAGATTAATATTTTGTAAATAAAGTGGTAAATTATGTTATTTTTGTGCAAACAAAGCACTCGCGTCGCTTCATAAATCCGATGTTAAACCACTGGAGTCACATGGATTGAATGACGCATTTAATGATGCCTTTACTACCTTTCTTGGCCTTAAAAGTGGTAGTTGTGTAGCTGTCAATGGAGGGACAAAAAGCTCTCGGATTTCATTAAAAAGATCTTTGTGTTCTGAAGATGAAGTGTTCTGTCTTATGAATATGATTATTCTGTGGCTTCTTATGGAACTATTTTAATTAGCAACGCAAAATAACTTGCCATTTGGTGTCTCAAATGCAAGTTAACTGATATTAATGTCTTGTTTATAGAAAAATTGGCATCTAAGTTTATCTGACACCACTGTTGTAGTCAAGACCAGCTCCTTCAAATCAAAGTCAAGACCGAGACCAAAACAGGGTCGAGTCCAAGTCATGACCAAGTCCATGACAGGACCAAGACCATAAAAATATGAACTTGAGGGCCAAGATCAACAACATGAAAATAGGGTCTTGCACTCTGACTCAAGGCCAAGTCCATATTTTCATGTTTTTGGTACATGTGGACTCAGTCTGGACCTGAACTCAACTGTCTTCTGGTCTCAGTCTTGACTTGGACTCGAATGAGCTGTTCTCGACTATACTGGTGGACTCATTTCTTTGTAGCTCAATTATACAAATATATTCTGCATTGACCTTTATTAATGAGAAAGTTCAACAAATATAAATTGGTATTCTGACGGATTCCCGTGAATGTGGCAACTGGTACACTCATGCCATTGAAGAACCATTTTGGGTTCCCCAAAGAACCATTCAGTAACCAGTTCTTAAAAAAAAAAAGTTCTCTTAGTGCATAGCAAATTTGAACTCTTTCCCCACCAGAGTTTACTAAAAAAGTTGCCAGTCAGTGCCCACATTTTTGATCATATTCACAAAACTTTCATTCAAAAAATTTAATTCTAGCTTCATTCATTCTTTACCATCAAGATTTTCAGAACTTTCGGATTTGGAACGATTATCGAACCATAGATCAAGTAGTCCATCAACACCCCCAAAGCTTCCTTTTCCTGGGTTCGACATTTAATTTGGTAATCCTAGGCAGTTTTTATTTATATACTGTTGAATGTTTGATGATCCCGTTTGCTTACTTGTGCATAAACTTCTATCCGCTCTTTCTGGTTTATGCAGAGCTTATTTTTCGATCCGGATATGCTGTACCATTTCAGAAGATGCACAACAGCGCCCCCTACCGTATAACAGTGAAAACAATCGCGAGAGTTGTGTCATAAAAGCTCTTTTGGCGGGAAAAGAGTTCATAATCTAAAGAACATTTTTCAAGAACCGTTTGTGTAATGGAAAGGTTCCATGGATGTTAAAGGTTCTCCATGGAACCATAGATGCCAAAAAGTAACCTTTATTTCAAAGAGTGTTTAGGGATAAGACTTACGGATGCACTCCGGCTGTGTCCCGCTCCAGGTGAGGTCAGTCTGGCAGAGACGTGTGGTGGAGCCCTGCAGCAGGTGACCAGGCTGACACTGGAAAGCCACCATACTTCCAACCTACACCACACACACACACACACACACACACACACACATCCCATCAGACACTGCGCTCCCCAACTCTCTTCTGGAGGCAAATTAAACAATGTTAAACACTTAATACTTGCAGTTTTTAAATGAAAGAAGGGCTTTTTTCACCCTGCGCTTAACCCCATATTATTGTCATTCTAAACCCTGCTTTTAACCCCAGGTTAAAACATACAAGTGTGAATGTTTCACAATTGTAACTTAGGAGCGGGGCTAGCTCCGCTTTTTACACGGGAGTATGAAACCCTGCTCCGAAGCAGGATTAGTGCTGCTTTTGTGCTGTTAAAACCACATTGTGCTGCCAAACTTGTGCAGTATGAAACAATGAGATGTTAGAATGTTATGCTTAGCAACTGACAACCAATCACGTGCCTCATATTCACGTGTTAAACAACACGCATTGTACATAAACAATAATTTCAGCGTTTGTCAAAGGGAGACAGAAAACGCATCAATTGGAGTGAAAAAGTGACCCTTTCATTCTTCCCTTCATTTTGAAAAAACTTTATAGCCTTTATAGCCTATAACTTCATAATCGTAACCCTAACCCTAATTATAGCGCACCGTCGTCCAATCAATGACACTGACACTGAAAATATGCAAGTAAGGACGTTAACCCATGGGTATAGGAATGTACAATGTGAAACAGCAGCTTTTGAAAACCCAGGATTAATTGTTAACCCTGGGTAAAACGTGAAGCAAGATAACCCAGGATTTTGTTTACCCGGGTTTACAATGACCCTGTTTCAAGTGTGACAAACCCTAGAGTTTTCACTCCTGAGGACAGATGCTAAAGACTGCAACTACAAAGATGTGGCTTGAAATGTCAGATCCTTCAGGTTTCTTCTGCATCGCCGTACGCCATCTGCTTCCCAGACTCACTTTCTTAAAAGCGAAATGCTAATGTCGGGTGGATATTCTCATATATGCTACTTACCTACTTTACCTACAGCTCAAGTAATCACCCGTACATGCACTTAGGAGGCCATTGTGACCTCCTTTCCGGACCACTAGTGATGTAAAGTGCCACTTATTTCCATAGTATATGGTAGCGCTCCTCATGCGAACGTGTTCGGCTACTATACATTATCATCAGCAAGGTCATGGGACAAAAAAGTGTCGCATATATGTCTGTGGGCGTGGACTGTGCTTTAGGATACATACGAGAGAAGTAAGATATTAACACATGTCACAGAGTGCCATGTGGGTTTAGCATATTAATTGATTAACATGTCCCCGCTCACTGCAAACACAGTTGACGAGCCATAGAAACTGCTGCTTATCTGAGGTGTGTGATATCTCCCCTCGCCGACTCCAACATCATTAAGCCCCGGAAAGCAAAAGAGCTTGACTGGCTCCTTTTTCTCCAGGCCAGACAAACGATTTATGAACATGGAAAGGCTGATATTTAGCGGTTTCATGAAGCCTCCGGAGGGCTTGAGCTCTGATACTGTAACGACTTGAATGCCAGCGATGAACACTCTTCCTCAGCAATCTCAGTGTTTCTGTTTTTCACATCTCTCTCAATTCACCCGTCCGTCCTGCTCGTCCGTCCTGCTCTCCTGACCAAACATAATCAGATTTATTTGCACTACCGAGAAGTTGATTTTTTTTTGTGTTCTATTCGAGTGATTCTCAGGTGTTATTACATCCATGCATACATTTCACCGCTCCTCAAGACCACGTTTGGAGTGGAAAAGTCTTGAGAGGGCTTAATAATATTTTGTAGTGGATGTGAGGGAATGAAGGGCCTTCACCAAGTAGTTTGTCTGGAGTGGGTTTAAGAAAAGCCATGAATCATTCTTTAGATCATTACGAACGCTTTCATGGAAGGAATAAGGGAAGATATGAATTAATTCGAAGATTAAAGGAATAGTTCACCTAAAATTTTTCATGTTATTCAAACCCCAGTATTAATTTCTATCTTCAGTGAAACACAAAATGAGGTCTTCGACTTTTGAAAGTGGTCCATACAACTCCATGTCATCAGAAGCTGTAGCTTCAGGTTGGAATGACATACGGGTTAGTAAATGTACACAAAATGTTTCATTTTTAGATGAACTATTTCTATTTAAGCAGTGGATCTCAACCAGGTGGTCAAGATGACACAAAATGATTTAAAGCTACACTGTGTAACTTTTTTAGTTTATTCTTAGCTAAAAACACTTAAAAATATATGTGCTCATTAATGTATATTTACTTCGTTCAAGTAATAAAGTATTCTCGTGAGTGTATAATATGCCATTGAAAATACATACGGGTAAGGGGTTCTAATGTCGGTCGCCATGTTGCCCCTCCATCTTGAAAGTACATTAGCCAAAGAGGGACATACCCGTTAATTCAAGCTTCGCCTTTCGCGTTTTAACACTCGATGGCACCGTGTCGAATGTGAAGAGGGGGATTGCTTGAGACTGATATATAAAAACCTGAAAGCCTTTTTGAAAGTCTGTTGCTGATGGAGGATCACTCTTATTCTCGAGGATACGTATCAGAGTCGCCAAGGAAGCGAAAAAGAGTTAAAAGTTAAAAAATAAAAGTTACTTTACTAAGATTAGCTTGCATTCGTCTGGGAACCTGATAACTGATGTTAGCAATGAAATGGTAAAAAAATTACGAAAACATAAAACTATTATTCATTTTACATAGATGTCATAACCTATATGTTACCTGACAAATTGAATTACTGCAAATTATAATAGTTTTCTAAAATAACCTCATCACTTGAAGGAACACTCATGGACGAGGTCGAACTGGAAGCCATGTTAATCTTGGACTACATTGGCCACCGTAGGAGTTAAAACGAAATCGGAATTGAGAGGAACAGAAACTAATATTCGCTGGATGGTCATATACCTTTTCACCGCTAGATGGGGGTAAAAATCACACAGTGTAGCTTTAAAATAAAGACAAAACAAGTATTTAAAAAATCCTAAACCACAAAAAAAATCTTATTTTAATTCACCATCTCAACAACGGTTTTCTTTGAAGAATTATAAAAGTGTGATTACTATACTTGGAAAAGTCATATATATGAATAAATTCTTGAGAGCAATTTAATGCTTATTTTGTAATCAATATAGATTATTCTAGTTATGGCAAGCTCTGAAAACCTAAAATATCAGGTAGAAATTGTGAGTTTCCTTTTCCAGTAAATATTAAATATCTGGAAAAGTCAATATTGCTGTGGGCAATAGTGGGCCTTGGACTAAGAGCAACAAAAATACAACAAAAGTCTAATAATATCTAATACAATTTTTTTTATAATATAATATAATAATAGTAAAAGTTTAACTGAAAAAAAAAAAATAGCTTAATTTGGTTAATATTACTTCTTAAATTATCCATTTCCGAAGAGTATTTGGTTATTCTTAGTGCTCATTTCTTAGTGTTTTGGTTTGTCCCTCTTTGGCTTTCATGAGAGCAACACTCAAGCTGACACGAACCATGAACATTGAACTCTGACACACTGTTTTCTATTATATATATGTAGTCGTCCTGCTACCTTAAAGCCAAAGGTCCTGTTGAGAGAGCCATAGCGGGGCGTCCCAGGGTTCTCACAGGTGGTGCGAGTTGGCTCTGGGGAAAGAAAGGGAGAAGAAAGGCAAAACAAATGAACATCCAGTCACATTCTTCTTCTCAATATCTTCTTATCAGCCACAACTGAGGCAGTTTCTTTCTCACCACCATAACAGCATAACAGCATTTCATCTCTCATAAATACGTGCAACATAGCCCTTCCTGAGCCCAGACACATCGCTCAAAGCAGTGCTAGGGCTTATGGTGATTGTTATGGGCCTGTGTGTTTATGTAAGTGCTGCAGCAGTGTCGTAACAGCCGTGTTTTATGGAGACTCAGCAGGGGGCAGTGTTGCTGCAGAAATGCATCTGCTCCCACACAGATGTGCTGATCTGTAATTGGGATGTAGAGCACATTTTGAGCTGACGCAGAGACCCTTGATTCAATGCAGGCGTGCAAATGACAGGACAACCTGCGAGGCTTACACAACCAATGCCGTTTTTGTGTGTGTGGGGCTTCTAATACCGAGTCAGCACAGAGAAAATATATGACTGCATTGCCATATGGAGAAAAGAGTTGCAGACGGTGCTCGTGTTGCTTTGATTTTGAAGGAAGAACTGACTAGGAGGCCAAATAGGATTAAGTAAAAACTACTACATGCACATGGGAGATGTTCACATCTTCCCACATCCATATGGAAGTTTTAAAAGTCTGATCATCACCACCATTGAAAAGATATCACGGAATGGAGGTACTCAGATGAAAATTGCATTTGCCCAACAATAAAACATTGGCTGAATAGTACAATTGATAAATTTGGTTTCTAAATGTCTCTGATTGTTTCATGCTCTTGGCCGCCAATGATGCATTACAGAAAACACACTGAGGTCAGCACAAACCTCTCCTCGCACGCAACCAGAGCTGCCAACTCTCACGCATTCGCCGTGAGACTCACGCAATTGACCCTTTTCACACGTTCTCACGCCACACATCCATTTTCTCACGCATAGAAAATCGCGGACAAAGTGGACACTGACACCGACAGAGAAGGTAACTTTTGATATGGAACAAATTCTCAGCTCTCAGATTCCATCGATATTTTTACGAGATTCAAACAACAAATACCGTTCTGGTGCTTTTAAATGTGACATCGCTGTAGCGCCAGTTCAAATGGCACGTGATTCAGTAGCCTACGAATCACCCCCCCCCAAAACAAATCTCAATCCCCCCATGTCACACAGCCTGTTCATGTCACCATTTGCCTGCGTCTACCAACTGATGGATGAATCTGTGCTAGAGTTTGGATGCACAGCCCTTGACATCAACAACCAAAGATTTGGAAAATGTTTTCTCTAACTTTTAAAAACCGTTTTATTCTATGCACAATTTTAAGGTCAGTTCAATAACATTATTTGCATTTAACCAAACTAGACTACATGGGGTTTTTATCTCAGTAATCCCAGAAGTACCAAGTGGAAACTGGGAACAGCCAATAGGATTCATTCTATATGCATTGGTGTGGGTGGCATTTTAGAGCACTTCATTTCTTTTTCATGGTGTCTTTGATTGTGTAATACTGTATGAGGCCATAATAACACTCCATTGAAACTGCTAAATGATTACACCTGCTTTGGGGCCATGGCTGACATCTTCTGTCGGCGCAATACACTAAATGCTTAAAAACGCCAATCAGAGCTCATCCAAATCTCCTGCTGGCTGTTCACAGCTCCTCAATAATGGCCTCACAGAGTTGGGACCATTTATTCAATTACTTGCTCAATTAAAAACAATTATCAACATATTTATTGATGTTAGGAGAAGGACTCCCTCATGAATGCATAAACTGAGGGGTTTAATCAGATAAACACTGTACGTAGGGGGACAGTGAGAGGAGTCTTTGTTAATAAGATGTGGAGAAATTTATGTAGCCGTAATACAGCCATCATACACAGGGAAAGAGAAGGAAAAGTGAAAAAGGATATGAGGTATGTATACATAAATAGAACTAATTCACATGAATCCTTATTTGCCCCCTAAAGCAGCTTTACAGAGATTAGTGCCTTTATATGAAACCCTGGGAGGAACAAAGACTCGAAACTCCCACAGTATGTGCTGGGGAAGTTTAAGGAATTTAAACTCGTTCAACTATAGTCAAGCTAGCCTTTAAAAATGGTTAGACACACTGAAAGTTAATAACAAAAAGTTAACTCAATCGACAAGAGAATATTATCAGATGATAATATAAGTTATCCTGCAATCACAGCATTTATAAGCATAAACAGTAAAGATATGGGTGGCAAAGAAGGGTAAAGAAGTAAAGAAGGGTGACAGCATTATGCTGAATATATTATTTAAATTAAAAAAAGTGCAAAACAAAAGCATTAACTGGTAAAGTGTTAATTAATTGTAAAAGTCAGCATAACATGTAAATTCAGCCTATTTTGAAAAGGCATGTTATTGATCTTATAAAATATCATACCTCAATCTTCCGTCAAGACCTTCTTGCTGGTGACATATTCTACAATTTAGTTTGCTTAAACCCCTCCCCTTTCTTAAAATCAACATCCAATCAACAGCTGACGGAGAGAACCACGTACCTGGCCTACATTAGTCTCTGTCACATTACCAAAAAAGATCTATTGCTACTTCCATTTCATCACAACTTTAACTTAAAAAAGTAAACAAATCGACTTCAAATTGATTAATAATACTTCACAGTAATATTTCGCAATACATTTTAATTTATTAACGTTACTAGTACATTATACATAAAACATTTTTAATGAACAATGAATTGTTCATTGTTGATTGATGTTTGTTCAGAATACATTAATGTAGTATTCAGCACACCTGTGTTTGAGGAGGTCATGGGAACCGAGCCGAGATGCAGAGGACAATTACAACAGCTTCACAACAGCTCCCATTGCTGACTGTCAAGAAATAAGTTTGCCAAGTTGATGTTTCTCATGCAATATAGTTTTCCCTGACCTCGGTTCCACACTTCATTCTCTCCACTCGTCTGCCGACTGCTCCCACTTCCCTTGTTCTGAGGTCACTAAAAGGAGTGGCTTTGTTCTTCCCCACCATAATTGTCAATACAACATCAGGCGGGCTTGGAGCAGCGCTGACCTGGGCTGTGTGGAGGGCATCGGTTTCTTTGGAGTTGTTGTTACTAAATACTTTTGAGCTCGTTTGTGCACTGGGCGACAAAAAAGACCAAAACAGCTTTTCGTTGTGGGTGGAAATCATAGCGCTCAGCAGCTGGAGCTACGGGAAAGTGTTAATTGGGGCAAAACTTAAAATTCTGACCACCTAGATTAAATGTCCAGACTTTCGCTGAACTGAACCGTAAAACATTAAAGAGACAAAGGACTTAAAGGGGAACTTTTAAAATAGCTTTTGTTTTTGGGCTCTACTAGAATAGGTTTTCATGCTTGAATGCTCAAAAAATGATTATTTTCCACAAATTCTCCATTATTGCAGCTCCTCTCTTCCCAGTCTGTCAGTAACGCTCTGTTTAGTTCCTGTACCTATGAAGCCCCTCCTTCTGAAAAGCACACTGTGTTCTGATTGGTCGGCTGGATCAGTGTGTTGTGATTGGTCAAGCGCTTCGAGTGTGTTTGGAAATGTCCCGCCCCTTTCCATAACCGCCAGTTTCAACACACTACTGACTAACTCAACCAGGCCCCGCCCCTTTATTCTGCGTATGAATTATTTAAATGAGGAATATTGTGACGTGTTCGTTCCCGGAAGAAACTCAAGACTACAATGGAGGCGTTTCAGGGAGTTCAGAAACACTGACACTGATATAGAGAACAACTCCCTTTATAAGATTTGTCATGCTCAAACAGCAACATTGAACGTTGAAAACATCGAACGTAAAAAAGCATCATAGGAGCCCTTTAAGTGGCCGTAATTGCTTCTCGCTGAGCAGAGTTGGATGTAGTGGCCAGCTGGCTTATTATTTGGTTTTAGGATTATTAGGTTTTGATATACATACTTATAACAATTATTATGGCGGTCCGTTTCAATGGGACTTCAACATATGGTTTAAACATGCAAACTGCGTCAGCATAATTGATTTACCTATACAGCGAGGCTGGGATCCACTCCAGGTGCCATCAGCCTGGCAAAAGCGTGTCGTGCTGCCCACTGGGATGTAGGGAGCCATGCAGATAAATGACACCTCGGACTGGAAGATGAAACTGCGGCCTTCCCTCGAGCCAAAACCAGGGATTCCAGGATCTCCACAGAACTTTGCTGTTATCACAGAAATCATAAAGAAACACATTCAGCTGAATCATCCTCAAATGGTTAGTTATGAAGGATGCTGAAAGATGCATGTACACTGTTAGAAAAGTTCTAGGGGTTCTGCCAGGTGTTCATATGGGTTCCCATCATGGAATCATTTTATTATTTTAATTGGAATTAAACTATGAATTAAACAGCTCGTAAACATACTTTATCACTAGAAAAATTGTAAACAACTTATTAAACATGAAAGTGTTACATTTCTACTTATATAGAACCTGTTTGGCATAAAGGGTTCTTTAAAAAAAACAGTATAATATAGAAATAGGTTTATATAGAACCCAATTGAACCTTTTTTATGCATGTTTTATTATGTTAAATCTTGTGTAGTGTCACATCTACCACTTCCCAGAAAGAAAGAAAAGTAATGTATGAATATTGAAATTAAGAATTGACAAAATTGCACTGAGAAAATACTGTGCATACTGTGTACCGTTTACTTTATTGTTCGGTAAGATTTGTTCATGTTCATGAAAAAAAAACACTCTTCTGCTCACCAAAGCTGCATTTATTTGATAAAAAAAAAAAAAAAAAAAAAGATACAGTAAAAAATGTTGTGAAATATTATTACGATTTAAAATAACTGTTTTAATATATTTTAAAATGTAATTTATTCCTGTGATCAAAGCTGAATTGTCAGCATCATTACTCCAGTCTTCAGAGTCACATGATCCTTCAGAAATCACTCTAATATGCTTATATTCAATGAAAGTCGAATATGTCTGACATTCTCAAGAAACATTTTATGATTATTATCAATGTTGAAAACAGCTGTTCTGGCAACCATGATTTTTTTGGGGGGATTATTTGTTCAAAAGTTCAAAAGATAAGCATTTATACATTTAATACATCCTTGCTAAATCATACTGACCCCAAAATTTTGAACAGTAGTGTACATATAAGAATAGTTTGTTAATATGCTATTCTGAAAAAAGCCGCAGAATAGTGTGGGAAATCCCAAGCACATGAAGAGCGTTATCTATGGCGTTATCTATGGCTCTGTCACTGCCAGGCAAACAATGAATCTGAGGGAAAATCAATCACATGCTTGACGTCACCAACTGACTACTGTGCCTGAGATCTAGCACTACAGACTTGACTTTTCTTGATGAATTATAGATATGCTGTCAAGATATAAAATAAAAGTGGAAAACAAAGAGAAGGAAAAAATTCAGTATCACAAAGTCAGAGGTACACTTTCTTTCTCAAGCTAAAGTTTGCCTGCTTTTGTTACATGTGAGGGCTAAAACAAGGGTACCTTTGTGATAACCAGGCTTTTTAAACTTTAAATTCTCATGCCAGTTTCTTCATCTTAGATGTTCAAAACATCATACAGCATTGGATGTGCTGAAACAGACAGAACTAATATCCCAAGCTACACCATGCTGAGCCCACCGTGTCTGGTGTCCCAACCCGATCACACTAAATGCGTCTCTATAGCACGCAGTGTGTTTATCGTGCAATTTATACGCGAAAATGAGTTTTTACGTGCACAGGATACCCATGGGGTGGTTAGGGTAGGTTTAGTAGTGGTGTGGGGTGTGTGTGTATTATACGTTTGGGTAGAGTTAGTGGTGTGGGGTGCGTGTGTATTACATGCAAATGAACTGCGTATCAAATGCACGCGAAAACTGCGTATCACATGCACGTAAAAAGTCATTTTCGCGTATAAATTGCACGATAAAACACAATGCGTGCTATAGAGATGCATTTAATTTAATTTTATTTTATTGTCCACAATGTGGAAATTTGCGTTCGGTCTCATAAATACAACAATCAAACCAACAACAACAAAAACAACAAGAACAAAAAGACTAACACACAGACATCTTCAGGGCAAAATGCAGTACAGCAGTAGCATTTACGTGAGAACAGGCTGGGTGTCCTCAACACATATTGCTATCTATTAATCCAGTGGATGTAATGTCAATTTGTTGACCTATATGTACACATTCAATGATGAACCACTCAATCAATCAACTCTGATCATTAATTCTGTGCCAACAGCAAGTATATAAGGTGCAGACATAAAGCTGAAATGTTAGCATGCATAGGGTTGCAAAGACCCACAGGGATTTGATTAATATTAATATAGTACAGTACTCACGCAGGCACTGAGGCACCTCACCACTCCATGTCCCGTTGCCCACACAGGTGAGGATGGCAGGGAAAGAGAGCTCGTATCCCGGGGAGCAGCTGTAGCTCACGCTGGTGCCCCACTCAAAGTCCCGGCCCTCCAGGAGCCCGTTTGAGATGGGAACAGGAGCTGTGCAGGTCACGGCTGAACGGACACATTAAACAGAGCAACTCATACTTAACGATCACATTCCTAATACAAGTCAGGGATGATCTGTGCATTTAACCATTTTAATGCATGACGGGGAGGCGAAGAACCACGCGACGTGAAGCGGAGTGCATTCAAATAATTTAATGCACAGCAAGCCGTGGATTATCCCGCTTATACCATGGTCATTGGCCAGCATTGACAAGCTGTTTTTGATGTTTGCAGCACAATATTTGATCGGAATGTTAAATATGACGGTTATTTTCATTAGTTACGGATCTTTAAATCCAGCATTCAGTCGCTTTAAAGGGTTAGTTCACCCAAAAATGAAAATTAAGTCATTAATTACTCACCCCCATGCTTTACCAACCCCGTAAGACCTTCGTTCGTCTTCGGAACACAAATGAAGATATTTTTGATTAAATGTGACAGCTGGATCACTCCTCCATAGGCTCCCTAAGGGAATGAATCCTGACGTCCCAGAAAGTCAATGAAGAAAATGTTTAAATATTCCATGTCACAACAGTGGCTCAACTATAAGTTTATCAAGCGACGAGAATACTTTTTGTGCGAAAAAACAAACAAAAATAACGACTTTATTCGACTATTCCTTTTCTTCCTTGTAGGCCTGAAACGAGACTTCGAGAGATTTCCACGACGCATGCGCGAGAATTGCGATCTCCTTCAACTACTTCAATTCTCGCGCGTGCGTCGTGGAAATCTCTTGAAGTCTCGTTTCAGGCCTACAAGGAAGAAAAGGAATAGTCGAATAAAGTCGTTATTTTTGTTTGTTTTTTCGCACAAAAAGTATTCTCGTCGCTTGATAAACTTATAGTTGAGCCACTGTTGTGACATGGAATATTTAAACATTTTCTTCATTGACTTTCTGGGCCGTCAGGATTCATTCCCTTAGGGAGCCTATGGAGGAGTGATCCAGCTGTCACATTTAATCAAAAATATCTTCATTTGTGTTCCGAAGACGAACGAAGGTCTTACGGGGTTGGTACAGCATGGGGGTGAGTAATTAATTACTTAATTTTCATTTTTGGGTGAACTAACCCTTTAAATCAGACACAGAGATAAAGTAATGCGGTAAGATTACATTTATTTGAATGAATGAATTATACCATTTATTTTAATTCATTATCGATCGAGTGAGAGATGCATGTGTGAATTACGTGTGTGTGTGTATGTGCGTGCATATAGAACGGTGATTAAACTGACTAGAACTACCTGTGCATTAAATGGTTTTAATGCACATCTTCCAGCCAATCAGAATTAACAGACCATGGTAAAATGAGAATGTAACCAACGTAAAAAATGTATTTTAATCAAGTATATTTGCCTTGATTTCCAGTAAAAATGTCTAAACACCCTTAAAATACAACAAATGGCACTTCCCAGGGCCTTTTTTTCCTGTTCAACAAATGTTCAGTGGAAGGAAGAGCTTAACCTTGAGAACATGCTGATTGTTAGCCTCAGGAGGGCAAACTAAATATTATATGAGCTTCTTTATTTTCTGTTCAGTTTATATGAGGTTTGCAACCTTGTTACCAACATTTGAGGAATAAATACAGTTTAAAAGCCTATTTGATGTGATTTATTTCTAGCAATAAACATTAAATAAACATAAAAACTCTCCATCGGGAGAGTTCGGGACCAAATGTGGTTTGTTTTCTTTATTTGCAATAAATTATTTTTTTAGACTATAGACTATTTTTTCTTACAACAACATGGGTAACAGGGTTGTTGAATGTCTACAATTTTCACTTTTGTTGATAACACTTTATTTCGATAGTCCACTTTAGACATTCTACTAACTATAAGTAACTTTGCAACTATGTCAGCTAACTGTCATTAGAGTATACTAACCCGAACCCTAACACCTAACCATAAGTCTACTAATACTCTAATGACAGTTAGTTGACATGTAGTTGCAAAGTTACTTATGGTTAGTAGAATGTCTAAAGTTGACCATCGAAATAAAGTGGAACCCATTTGTTTCTGCCATGGTCCAATGATGTTACTTAAAAATATTACATACAATTATTATGAATAATCTAAACATATAAATTATACATAAGACATTAAAATAATTATTAAATATATGAATATGCATCAATAATTCAATCAGTGATTCTTTAAAGGAGAACTCCGGCGCAAAATGAACCTTTGGTCTAATTACACATTGTTACCTAGTCAACCGTTATCTGAGATTTGTTTTCATGATTATCGAATGTAAATAGTTTTATCTCTAAAAACAGTTTAGCCTTTAAAGCTAGTATAACGCTAGTATATTGGGCATAGTGTAATGACAAATAAAAATCGCTTGTTAATACCACTAACAAGGCTCAAAATAGCCCCACACTAACACGGTAGCATAATGAGGGTCCCTACCTTCAAACCGAAGCATTGAGAACTTTGTCAGTGTCCAGACAGTTTAATAAGAACATATTTTATACATACAGTCAACTTCGCGTATACAGACAGGAGCCATCTTTGAAATACAATCTTTACCAGTCGATCTACGAACGCCGATCCAAGGCTGCTGTTCGCGCTCACCTTATCACAACTTATAGCTCGTTCACATTCTCACCAGCGCACTTGGATCGGCGTTCGTAGATCGACTGGTAAAGACTGTATTTCAAAGATGGCTCCTGTCTGTATACGCGAAGTTGACTGTATGTATAAAATATGTTCTTATTAAACTGTCTGGACACTGACAAAGTTCTCAATGCTTCGGTTTGAAGGTAGGGACCCTCATTATGCTACCGTGTTAGTGTGGGGCTATTTTGAGCCTTGTTAGTGGTATTAACAACAAGCGATTTTTATTTGTCATTACTCTATGCCCAATATACTAGCGTTATACTAGCTTTATAGGCTAAACTATTTTTAGAGATAAAACTATTTACATTCGATAATCATGAAAACAAATCTCAGATAACGGCTGACTAGGTAACAATGTGTAATTAGACCAAAGGTTCATTTTGCGCCGGAGTTCTCCTTTAATACCATTTTTGAAGATTTATAAAATAATTTATATTTAATCATACAGAGTATTAATAAACATTTAATTGGTATAATTTTGTATAATATTTTATAACTTGTTTTAAGAGTTAACATTTTGCTTTTCATGTAAATCCGTTTTATTTGAGATATTTTTATTGGAAAACAAGACAAAGACATGGATTAAGAACAGCATTTCATGCAATGCATATTAAATAACTGTATTAATACAACTGTCAAATCTAGCACAAACCTGCAATAGAAAAGTTGAATTTTCTCAGAGAAGAAGAGACAACAATATGTCTAAAAAAGTGTTAACTATAGCAGTACTAGCAGGTTCAGTTATGGTAGAGAGATTAATTGCTTCTGCGAACACTATTGAAGGCACTGAATGCTATATCTGTCTTAGAGACCCCATCTTTTCCAATAACTGCCCACACAACTCTGTGAGGTAAGTCCTCTTCCCCGGTTATCAGTCCTCAGGTACCGCACGAGCTTTTAAAATCAATCACACTCCACCAGACAGGAAGCCGATGCCTTGCTCAATCGGCCACTCATGAGGACACATGGAGCAACACCCAATACAACACTCTTTATACCATGGAAAAGTTCCAGCCAGACTGCAAAAACAATAAATCTGACAGCTTCTTTATGAGCTGATTGTGTCGTCTTTGCTTGACTAGTGATACAACCAATACACTTTTTATTTTATTTTAAAGCAAGCAATACAAATACAAATAAGTACATAAGAAAGAAAAAAAACGCAAAAGTGGAGAAAAAATATATATAAACCAATATAAATGTGAGAAAAAAACAAAACAAGTAAATAGTCAAATAAACAAGTAAAACAAGTAAAATAACAAAAATAGTTGATGACAAGCAAGATTGCATAATACAAGAAAAACAAGTGAGCCAACAAATAAACAAATATACAAACAACATAAAACAGAGGGCAATACGGATGAACCTGTCTCCCTTACATACACATATATACACAAGCACATACATACATACCCACATGCATATACCTATA
Organism: Tiaroga cobitis; assembly: GCA_030578255.1. Lineage (NCBI taxonomy): Eukaryota > Metazoa > Chordata > Actinopteri > Cypriniformes > Leuciscidae > Tiaroga > Tiaroga cobitis. Next base: position 3,063,744 of record CM060609.1, on the reverse strand, counting down.
CACGCATACATATACATACATAAACCAATACTTTTAACAAACCCCGATGTTGTATTATTAATCAGAATCAGTGTTGGCATCCTAAGCTAATGAATATTTCATATATACTGTCTACAACCGAAGAAAAGAGACAGAAGGGACACACACACGCTCAATGTCAGGATCCTTCCCACACCTGAAGCGTTTGACACAGGTGGGAGTGGCTCTTTTTTTTTAGCGAACTCACTTTAGCACGCGTATTAATGGCTCCGTGAGACAGAATATCAGTGGAGTTTGAAGTTCAAGGCTCCTCAGCTATGTATGCACAACATGTCCTTTAAGAGAAGGAGGAGGTCGCTGCCTTCAGGAATAAATGAGACATCTGTGTCTATCTAAATGAGCTTAGCAAAATGGCATTCGAGGCCAGGGCACTGGTGAGGAGGATCACAAATGCAACGTCCAAACCTGAAATTCAATTTCATATCACTTGATATATTCAGAACCAGTTCATCTCTTGGCAGTAGGAAGATGACAGGAGTCATTTGTGAAATTAATTACAAGAAATGCAAGGGCTCATAGGTCAAAGCTGATTATAATATTGGGAACAACAGAGCCCTCAAGGGCTGAACGCTCAGTCTGTGTCTGCGTACGTTTGTCATTTGTCACACAGCATGATTGGTTGATAAAACATGAGTGTTTACCGTTGGCTGTGGCGCAATCGCACGAGAAAAGATGACTTACAAGGGTGCATAAACATTTCTCCCTACATTTCAAACAAGACATCCATCACAACAGCGAAGACACAAAGCTGGAAGACCTCAACTCGCTCTAGGAGGAGCATCTGTGCATCTAACTCTCGGGGCGGTCGAGGCCAGATGTGCAGATATATATCAGTGAGAGAGTAATCTTAAACTGTGCCTTGTGAACAATAAAGCTATTTGGCTTTACTTGGCAGAGAAAATGCTGGAGTAATGTGTTAATCTTGGGACCACAGAGGAGAATTTAGGGAACACTTTACTAGAAGGTTCAATTTGTTAACATGCATTACGTTTTAGGATACAACAATGAACCTAATCTAAATTAATAAACACTGTCAATGTTCATTTGTAAATATACTATTGTTCATTGTTAATTTACATTTGTGTATAGTCCATTAAATCTTTTTTAATTTATTCGACTTGAAAAGTAAAAAAAGCTGTTGCTGTTTGGCGGAAACCTCAGTTTTTTCCTCTTAATCATTACTATTGGTCACACTTTATGTCTGTCTGTGGGTTTTGCAAAAATGTAACCAATTTACCCCCAGTTTCACAGACAAGGCTTAAACTAGTCCCAGACTAAAAAGGATGTTTGATCTGTGTTAACTGAAAGCAACTTGCACTGACATTTCTTAAAATATGTCAATGCCATTGTTTTGTCTCACGATGCACACCAGTAATGTTTTTTCTAAGGCACGTTTATAAAAACGACTTAAATGTCTGAATTGAACTAAGGCCTAACCCTGGCTTAATCTAAGCCTGGTCTGTGAAACCAGGCCTTGCAGTATTAAAAAAAGCTTGTGATTAAACCTCACAACTCTATTGGATTCTCAAACTGTCAGTCAAACCTCATAACTCCACCCACCTCTATCATGAATTAAGTGTTAAATGTTTGGTCCTCAATAAAAAAGTATTATTAAAATATCACATAAAATAGTATATGTGTAAATTAATACATACCTGATGCTCTAAAAAATGCTTGGTTGTTTCAACCCATGTTTGGGTCAAATATTTTTTTTGGTCCTTGTCCATATTTGACCCAAATATGAATTGAAACAACCCAGCAGTTTTTAGAGTGCAGAGATGATAGTTATTTTTATTTTGCATAAAATGAAAGTCAGTGGGGTCCAAAGTTGTTCTGTACCCACTGACTTTCATTAAATGGACAAAACCAGTTGAGACAACCTTCAGAATATCTTATATGTTCTACAGAAGAAATGACAGAATTGCACTATTCCTTAAAACAAAGCTGTAAAAGTATTGTTCATTGTTATCACATAACTAATATGCTTTAAGCATTGAACCTAACTGTAAAGTGTTATCAGAATCTATTACAACTGTTATTTTTATCATGTCCAATGAAATTTAAATCAAGTTTCACCTTTACAGAAAGGCACAGGGGCGTTCCAGGTCCCGTTTCCGGTACAGGTGATGGTGGAGAAACTCTCGGTTTCCATCGTGTATCCGGGCTGGCACATAAAAGTGATGTTTTGTCCAATGGTAAACTCCTCACCATATCTCAGCCCATTGGCCGGCACCCCGGGGTCTCCGCAGTTGATCACTGAAAATTAAAGATCAGAATTATGATGTTTATAGGCAAACATAAACTACTGTGTTTAGTACAATGTGCTAATAGTCTCTATGTGAGCTAAAAGTCTGGGAAATTTACAATGTGCCACACAACAGCACTGAAGATCTTTATTCAATATTTCATACGACTCATCAGATGGCAATCATAGCTTTTTGTGGCAATGTGATTGAAGCTATCGAAACATACCTTGGGGAGCCACGTTCACAAATCATCTTTAACAACTCATTTACGCTACAGCGATCTTTAGGACCCCTGGCTTTTTTATTTCCAATGATAGATCTTGCTATTATGTAAAGAAATCAATAGTAGCACGCAAGCACAGCTCCCTTCCCACCGATGTCCCCGAGGTGCAACTTCAAATCAATTCCACAGATCTTTTACAATTATCATTCCTTCCAATGGATAAATAAGAGGTGGTTGTGTAGGAATGATGCGAGAAAGAATGTGGCGCCACTGGAATTCAGATGTAACAAATTTGTATTTTTGCACTTTGCTGTGGCTGACAAAACCTCGCTCGATCAGTGCATTTATTTAATTATTTCCCCAATGCAACATCTTAATTTCCTCTATTGATTTATGGTGGACCATTACTTATTTGTCATCCTTGAGTTGCCATACGTTTTGTGTCTTTTGGAAAAGGACGGAAAATGATGCTTTGTAAAATCCATCAGCGGCCTCGCACATAAACATGTCAGCTGATGGTGAGAAATGGCTAACGCTAAATGCTAATGTGACTCCTCCCTTGGACACAGGCATGTATCACCGCTTTCGGCCCACTCAATAAACACATGTAGAGACGCATCAATCAGAGCTGGTTTGGTGCGCCTCCCATATAATCCCAGTCTACAGTATGCAGGGAATACGCCCATGTGTAAGGGTGAGAGCATTAAACGATGTGATTATGGATGATAATGTCAATTTACCATGACACATTACGCAGACTAAGCTGTTTTATTGTGTTGCGTGGCTCTTCATCATTCCTCAAACAACTATTACTACTATGATGTGTGAGCGTTACATCACTCACAAATCGAAATGAAATAGATTGAAATGATACAAGCTATCCGCAAGCTAACCATGAGCAAAAACAATGACTGTAACAAATAGCTATGTGATATTTTTAATTTTTTACAGAAAAAAAATGTAAATGCAACAGTAAAAAACTGTTAATTGGTTAACACGTCACCTTAACATGAAAAATGTAAATAGTTTGCATTATATGAAATTTTTCTGTAAAATACTGTGAAATGTATCGGTTTTGCAAGTAAAAAACTATGAATTGCCATATACACTCACCTAAAGGATTATTAGGAACACCATACTAATACTGTGTTTGACCCCCTTTCGCCTTCAGAACTGCCTTAATTCTACGTGCCATTGATTCAACAAGGTGCTGAAAGCATTCTTTAGAAATGTTGGCCCATATTGATAGGATAGCATCTTGCAGTTGATGGAGATTTGTGGGATGCACATCCAGGGCACGAAGCTCCCGTTCCACCACATCCCAAAGATGCTCTATTGGGTTGAGATCTGGTGACTGTGGGGGCCATTTTAGTACAGTGAACTCATTGTCATGTTCAAGAAACCAATTTGAAATGATTCGAGCTTTGTGACATGGTGCATTATCCTGCTGAAAGTAGCCATCACAGGATGGGTGCATGGTGGCCATAAAGGGATGGACATGGTCAGAAACAATGCTCAGGTAGGCCGTGGCATTTAAACGATGCCCGATTGGCACTAAGGGGCCTAAAGTGTGCCAAGAAAACATCCCCCACACCATTACACCACCACCACCAGCCTGCACAGTGGTAACAAGGCGTGATGGATCCATGTTCTCATTCTGTTTACGCCAAATTCTGACTCTACCATCTGATTGTCTCAACAGAAATCGAGACTCATCAGACCAGGCAACATTTTTCCAGTCTTCAACTGTCCAATTTTGGTGAGCTCTTGCAAATTGTAGCCTCTTTTTCCTATTTGTAGTGGAGATGAGTGGTACCCGGTGGGGTCTTCTGCTGTTGTAGCCCATCCGCCTCAAGGTTGTATGTGTTGTGGCTTCACAAATGCTTTGCTGCATACCTCGGTTGTAACGAGTGGTTATTTCAGTCAAAGTTGCTCTTCTATCAGCTTAAATCAGTCGGCCCATTCTCCTCTGACCTCTAGCATCAACAAGGCATTTTCGCCCACAGGACTGCCGCATACTGGATGTTTTTCCCTTTTCACACCATTCTTTGTAAACCCTAGAAATGGTTGTGCGTGAAAATCCCAGTAACTGAGCAGATTGTGAAATACTCAGACCGGCCCGTCTGGCACCAACAACCATGCAACAACCTTTCCCATTCTGACATTCAGTTTGGAGTTCAGGAGATTGTCTTGACCAGGACCACACCCCTAAATGCATTGAAGCAACTGCCATGTGATTGGTTGATTAGATAATTGCATTAATGAGAAATTGAACAGGTGTTCCTAATAATCCTTTAGGTGAGTGTAATTTAAGTTGAAAAACAGTAAAAGGACATCCCAAAAAGTTCCTGCATGACATCACATATGATTATATTTTATTATATATACACCGTAAATAATTTGTGTTGTTTCTTATTTTTGCTATCAGTAATGTACATAAGATGTACATCGATCACGGCATTTGAACGAACAGGGTTTGTGACTAATTTAAGGACTCTAGTTCAGCATTGGGATTTTGAAATATTGAAATAATTGATTCATGTATCTACCAGAAGCAGATGAGGAATCATTCTGACCTGTTCATCTTCCTCCCTTTGACAAAAGAACATCTCAGAGAAACGTGATCCGGCAATCGCACCAATTATGACCCAATTCTTCCACAAAATGCACACAACTTTCTAATCTTCCATATTCAAATGAACACTATAACTCATGGAGGTGCCTGAATGAAGCTTTAATGAAGTTGGTCGCCTGAACTTATCTCTATCAGTCAAAGTCTGTTACCATGATGATACATTTTTAGTACAGCTTTACACAAATGAATCCCACAAGCACATCGGTCACATCACCTCAATTATACCCTGGAATGAAGAGCTACTGAGGCCATTATGGTTTATTCTTTGTTTCTATGTGCAGCACAAGCATGCTGGCGTGTTGGACTCACAGGTGCAGTTGGGTGCAGTGCCAGACCAGGTGCTGTTAGCTTGGCATTGTCGCGTGGTGGAGCCGCTCAACAGGTAGCCGTCCATACACGAATAGATGACCGAGTGTGAGAAGGTGGTGCCGTCTAGTCTGTAAACCCGTCCGTTACTGGGAGTCCCAGGGTTACCACACTGCACCGCTATAGTATATCAGAAACACAAATATATGAAGAGTTATGAAGAGCTGTTCACACATGTAGGCCTACCTTATTGTCCTACTATCTCTTGTTTACTGTACTGTGACCTGCTGCATCAGTTTAAATCACTTTGACCCAGAAACTAATGCTTTTAAAATATTATTTCTTTTTTCTATGAGAAATAATAATTAAAATGATGGCCATCATAAAACCTTGTTTATGATTAAATGATATCTGAAGGTTCTAAACTGAAATCATAGACATTGTCAAAATGTTAGATATTATGTGACAGAATCAGGAGATTTATTTAAACATATACTACCGTTCAAAAGTTAGGGGTAAATTTTTTATAAATTAATACTTGCATTTAGTAAAGATGCATTAAATTGATCAAAGGTGACAGTTTATAATGTTACAAAAGATTTCTGATTCAATTAAATACTCCTCTTTTGAACTTTCTATTAATCAAATATTATTAAATAAACTGTTTTCAACATTGATGTTTCTTGAGCAGCAAAATCATCATATTAGACTGATTTCTGAAGGATCATGAGTAATGATGCTGAAAATTCAGCTTTAGACACAGGAATACATTACGATACATTTTAAAATATATTATAATAGAAAAAAAGTATTTTAGATTGTAATAATATTTCACAATACTAATGTACTGATCAAATAAATGCAGTCTTGTAGAGACTTTCAAAAACAAGCCCAAACTTTGAACAATAGTGTGCATGAAAAAATTTAATCTATAAATGCATATGCATTTTCACTTTCATAATTTGTGCTTCAACATAAACAGCTTTTAAAAAGCGGCTTAAAAATATCACACACAGTACATACCCCTAGTGTCTTGCTCAGCCTTGTATCTTGTATCTCAGATGGCACACACAGTCTGGTCCATACATATTGCTCACAAAAACTGTCTAAGTAGGTGGTTCTTGGCAAGAATAAGTAGCAATGTGCACCGGGCCAAACCATATGCTGTTCAGTCAAAGGTCTGGCTACACAAGTCTATGTGCTTTCTAATAAGTAATAGCACGAAGTTATCAGCAACTGAATCTAATTACAATTTATTGAGAAGTAGTCCGGTAAGTGTTATACTGTATATGCATATACTTTTTGAGTAGCTTGCTTTCCCCACACTGCATTTGATGTTTTATGGACATCTGATGGGAAGAAAGTGACGGTCTAAAGGAACGGAGATCATCACAGAGACGTCGTTGACCATGTAATGACTATGATAAGGGACAGTGGCTATAACAGAATGAGGAATTAGCGTCTGCAAGGCTTAAATGAGTGGGATGTAGTTTGAAGATATGGTGTGACAGGCCTGTAGATCATACCCGGAGCATGGCACAGAGACAATGAAATGAACAAAAGAGAGCCGCAGAGATGCTGGTTGAGTGAATTAACCGGTGGAAAACCTATTAAACCGCCAAGCCGAAGTGCTTCCCCTGCAATGGAGGAACTCAGGCTTCCTTTCAGGATTGAATCATCTCTCTGTGCAGTTGTTAAACTGACAGCGCTTGCGGTACACCTCCATGCCGGGGAACTTCAGCGCTCGCTTTGTCTTGCGATGACACGCTGACCATTGTGATTCCCACAGGGCTTGTGACTTCACGGCATGAGGGACGGATAACAGCGCGACACCTTCCCCCTCAATTAGTCAGTGTTCCTGTGTCCCGGTGCCAATTGCCGTCTCTCAAAAATGATGCCCGCACAATGGCTTGGGTCATGTCAACGATATGTTCAGTGGGAGCCCTGGGAGAAACACCATTAGTCAGGTCTCGAAGCAAGAAAACAAGATGGTGCATCATGTTTCCCAAAGAAAACACTGGCTGCTTGCCCCTGGAAGTGCCTGGTCATCTTTCATTTTGTGCTGTAGACGTTACAGCCTCGGGGAAAATGTGGCTTTATTACGTGGTGTGGGACTCTTGACAACTGTATGACTGTAACAGGCCCAAATAAAACATCAGGTAACAATATGGACGGGGATATATTATTTAGCGGGTAGTTGATTTTATTGTTTGTCACTGATAAATTACTTTTGAGGCTATTTTATGGTATAACAAAGACAAGTCTTGCTTCCAGGGGCTTGGCTGGATGCAATATCATTATTGAAATGAACAGGAAGGTCCTCTGTTCAGCACTTGAAGTACTAAAGAAATAAAAAGGGAATGCTTGTTATAGGGTTTAATAAGTTCCACTTTTAGATCAGCAACAATAATGAGAAGGTCTATCTATCTATCTATCTATCTATCTATCTATCTATCTATCTATCTATCTATCTATCTATCTATCTATCTATCTATCTATCTATCTTATCTATCTATCTATCTATCTATCTATCTATCTATCTATCTATCTATCTATCTATCTATCTATCTATCTATCTATCATGCTGATTTGCTGCTCAAGAAACATTTCAGATTATTATTGATGTTGAAAACAGTTGTGCTGCTTCATATTTTTGTGGAAACTGATACATTTGTCAGAATTCTTTGATGAATAGAAAGTTCAAAAGAACCGCATTTATTTGAAACAGAAATCTTTTGTAACATTATAAACAAAGCCGATATTTAGTCTGACCAGAAACTTCAGAACGGTAGTGTATGAATAATTTGATTTTGGCAAGTGCAATGGCAAGTTTGAATGGCCATCAACTGCAAAAAGATCAAATGAAAGTATGATCAAAATTTGAGAGAAAAAGTATGTTTGAACCAGATGGTATAGTTACGGCATCTAACATACCAAATCTGAACAAATGGATTTCATCACATGCAAAATGACAGTCAGCTCTAAATATCGGCTTTGACAACCAAACCATATTTGTGTGCAGTTTGTACAAAGCCTTAGATCAACCGATGGCTTATGAAAACTGCTGAATAGCTTTGGGCTGCGATGTCCTGTTCACCCAGTGAAGTCAGAAGAGAGTATGTGAAGTGGGAGTTGGGCAGTTTCAGAGATGCTGTATCATGTCAGACGCTGCAGGCGCTTACGTTTGCAGGACGGTTGAGAACCGGACCACGTGCCGTTGGGGAAACACATCCTTTCTACCGAGCCAAAAAGCTCATATCCCAGCGAGCAGCTGAAGTGCACTTTACTGCGAATCCGAAAGTCACTCTCATCTCTGCTGCTGTGAGATGGTGTGCCTGGGTCACCGCATGTCCCCGATGAATCACCTTGAGAGACAAAGAGAAGAGGCGAGGGTCATTACAACTATGTCGTAAATGTTCATATCCCTGTTGTATATGGCAAAATATACTTGGATAAAATATTAAACTCATCATTTTATAGACAGAAGCTGCATTAGTTAGTATTCTTTTATCACAATATCACCATTAAGTGAACTTATAGGGGTGAATTTAAAATATACTACGAATTCCTTGTTACAGCTGAAATTGGATGTTTTTGTCATGTGATTTAATGCATTATAATTTCTAAAGGCGTGTTCAATTAATAGATATGTATTATAGTGTATTATAACAAGACCATACAATGCATTATAAGGTGCATAAAATATGTTTATAATGCATTATAAACAAAGGCTTTAAGTAAAGTGTTACCAAAATACATATCAATATGATTTTGTTTTTAAGTTTGTTACTTAACATATTAAAAATGTTGTATGTTGTGCTGCTTTGTTGAAGACATACTTTTTTTTCAGGATTCTAGACAAATAAAAGTTAAAAAGAACAATGTGAAAATGTCTTTACTGTCACTTTTGATCTATTTAATACATCCTGAATAGAAGTATTGATTTCTTAAAAAAACGTAATGACCCCAAATTTTTAAACTGTAGTGTACGTACTGTAAATACTGATTTGATGGTTAATGTAAAAGGGTAATTTGATGGTTGTAAAATAAAAAGATAGATAGATAGATAGATAGAAAGAACGACAGACGATAGATAGATAGACCAACAGACAGATGATGGATGCATAGATAGATAGACGATAGATAGAACGACAGAACAAAGTAATTTTAAGTAACAAAAGATACCGCATAACAGGAATGAAATAGGAAAATATGAGGCAGAAAAAATAAATAAATCAAGAATTTGCGTCAAGTGTAAAGAAACGTACCATTTTAACCTATTCTACTGTCAAATGAATAAAAAAGGATGACTAGTCCTTCGCCTGTTTTGCGGCCTCTCTCAGGATGTAATCTTGGAGGAGGACAGCTTTTTCCCCATGCACTCAAGGCTTTGCTACAGCTCTCTGGAAATTGATATTCCTGATTGATTCCTGCAGCATCCATATATCTGAGCTCAGGGCCCTGCAGCCTTGCACCTCACCTGAACCTGCGCTCCATTCATCATCAGCACACACACACACACACACACACCTGCACACGCACATACTGTAGGGCTTATGAATAATATAGCCACACCAAATATAGAAAGTGATCGGTTGTGATTGTGTCACGTCGCACAGCAGTTTCACATTCTGCATGCACAGAAAAACATCTTGCCGCTGGAAAGCTGATTAGGACACAGTGTTAGAAACCATGACTTATTGCTGAAACCACAAGAGCTAAAATAGATCAGAGGCAGGTTGTACCAGCTGTGTGCAACTAAGCTTAGTTCTGGCGCTAAGTTACAATTTACACACTACAACAGTATTAGAGCATTGCACAATTATACCATGCATAAAATAAATACTTACCGAAAGCCTCTGGACATGTCTCTGGACATTCAATTATATCAAAGACCTCATGTTTTACCTGACAAGACTTCAGTCCTTCACACATATACACATGGCATATATACAGTCAAACCAAAAATTATTCAGACACCATCTATAATTTGTAATATTTTTTTTTATAGTGGATGCAGGACACTAGTTCATTTATGCAAGTTAGGATAGTCCTGATGCTATATATATATATATATATATATATATATATATTCAGAGAGCACTAGTATGAAGTTTATGTCCCAAAGACCTTCAGTTGGTGCAACCCTTCCAACACCCTAAAGCCAAACATAAAATACTTAATACAAAACTCCCCTCTCATATCAGGTCAGCCAACATCTAAAACAACCCATGTCAAAGGAACCGGCCGCCTCCATAAACAAGTAATGATTTATTTAAGAACAGGCAGCTGTGTAAAAAAAAAAAAGAAGTCCAGATGTAATTCATCAGTGTGGCTGGGGAGTTAGTAGGCCGGGCTAGTGGCGGGCGGCCCACGGGACAGATTAAAATGACTGTCATTAAAGGACCGCAGGATGTTCCTCTTACTTATTAATATGTCAGTGAGCTGCTTAAACAGGCTCTTCTGCTGAAGGACCAGTTGATGACCCTTGCATGACTGGTAGGTTTTTATCCCGCACACTTGTAAATCGCACACATGTGCCATGCATCACACAGTGGGACCCGCGGCCAGAGTGGCGTGATGCATGTTGACATGAAGTTAAGTGAGGAGAGGGGTTCCCGCTCGGAGAACAAGCACACAGAGGGATCTGTTTCTCAGGGTTCGGTGTGATGAAGGAACAGGAACCCCATCGGTCACGCTTGCATAGACTGGTCGGGTAGTCAACTACTTCAATGTGTTGTGACAGTGACATGTACTTTTCTTGGGGCGTGATGCAACCGCCGGCTCTTATTGGTAAGCTCTTTCTGAGTAAATGCACGGTGGTAAATTTCCTGGGAGGGTCTACGTGTGCTTGTATGTCGCTGCGTGTTTTATTGTCATGTTCAGTCTTTGTCTTTCTTGCTGGTGGCAGAGGACGAGAGGAGCGAGAGCCCGGGAGGTGTGTGTGTGTGTGTGTTTGGACTCTCTGTCAGCGTGAGAGTGCTGACCAAGCTTCACACTTCAAGGGCAGACGGAGGGGACTGCTGTATTAGCCGTCCCGCTGGAACTCTTCCACTTATCCAACAGCAGCTCGGAGACCACCGTAGACACACCAGGAGAGGGTATATGTGCATTTTCGTGTCACAAGTTGATGTACAGCCACTTCTGATCAAAAGAAGTCACTGAAAACATGCAGTTCACACTTCAATGCAACACTGCTGACAGATGACTGACACTACAGTAAATGTCATCTTTCTGCATCCACAAACATCGAGTGGGGAATTAAACATGGATTATTGATCAGTTGCATCTTTGGTGGCTTTTAGCAGTCAGGTTTGATTTTTCACTTCCAGTCAAATATGCTTTTGGACAGCAGATATGGGTCAGATATGAAACTGACTGAGCCATAGCCTAGCATTTAAAGTTAGTTCACCCAAAAATGAAATTTACTCACCCTCATGTCGCTGGATGACTTTCCTTCTTCTGTGGAACACAAAAGAAGATATTTTGTCCTTTTTTTGTCCATACAATGAAAGTCCATGGTGTCCAATGTTGGCATTGTATGGACAAAAACAGCTGAAGCTGCTTGAAAATATCTTCTTTTGTGTTCTGCAGAAGAGCAAGCCATTCAGTGAGAGAGAGTAAATGATGACAAAATAAATTTTTGGGCGAACATTGCCTTTCAAGCACGCCTTCTCCACACTCAATCAGGACACACAGATCCAACATCTCATTCTTCCCATAATTCCCTGCCCTGTCTCTACAATTTCGGTCAAAGAAATGGAAAAAGTCCACTTATGTCACTTCCCTTCTACCACAATAATCAGGCACGTGTTACAAAGTAAAGTATGCAATATTTTCTATACTTAAAAAGTTTTATTGAAATTTCTCTTATCTTACTTTAAAGGTGCACTGGTAACACTTTTCAATAAGATCCCATAATGGATTAACTAACAATAACTAACAATGAGCATTGCATTTGTTACGGCATTGCAATTGTTACGGTATTATACGTGATAAAATTTGAATTGATGAGTTGTCAATACAATATATAACAATACAATATATAGGGTATGATTTTACCACAAAATGCAACATATTGACACAAAATGGTAACTGCAAATCCACCTTTCGTTGACTGGATCCAGTTGTTTCTGTGAACTGCAGCTTCTCTTTTCTGTAGCTTTTGGCAGTCTGTAAAAATACACCTCAGATCTCTTGTTAAATCTATTTGTACAGTAAATCTCAAAGCTCTTTCCCGTTTTAGATGTGTTTTGGGTAACGCTTCCTTTTACAGTCCTGTTACCCATGTACATACTATGTACTTATAATAGTAATTACAATTACTGGGTAGTAACTAGGTACTAACCCTGAACCTACCCCTAACCCATGTACTTACCTTATATTAACCATTGCTTTCTAGGTAAGTACACTGTAAGTACACGTAAGTACTGTACTGTAAAAGGAAGCGTTACCGTGTTGTGTGTGTTTTTCGCGATTTTTTTTATTTATTTTATTTATTTTTTTATTTAACAGTCAGACATACATACAGACCAACATAGTGCAGTCGTGAGCCATCTTGTAAATCCATAATTCCAGAAGTGACATAAAAGTGATTTAAGTGTTTGATCTAAGTGTGTATGTGAGCGGGTGCGAGTGTGGGTATGTGTATGTGTGTGTATGCGTAAACAAAGTAACCATTTATTATCGATTACCATTGTCACTACCATCACCACCCCACTCCCCACTACCACCATACTGCCAAATTGTGTTGGTCGATTTTTATTTCCATCCTTCCTCCTATGTAACAATTGCCATTGTCAATCCTGTACAAAATAAAAGATAATATAATAAGATAATATAAGATAACCTTCCCCCACATCTCATCAGTCCCTATCTTTTCCTAATTTTATTTTATTTTTATTTTTTTATTTTTTTTGTGTGTGTGTTATGTGCAATGTCTAAGGTGCATTAAAAGAGGGAGTACAGTGCGAGAGTGTCTCAAATTGGGACAGAGATGCTGTCCCGTTGAAACCACTTCTCGCCTGTCTTGCCTGCCTTGGTGTTTGTTAGGTTTTCCATACATATTCCCTTTTTTTTATTTATTTATTTTTTTTTATTCTATGTTGTGGTGCATTAAAAGCCCATGAAGGGATAAGGGGGGAGTTATTGCAGTAGTGATGACAATGACACTTAATTCCAATACAGCATTGACAATGGCAATATTAATGATAATAATAATGATAATAATAATATTAATAATAAATGACAATGATGATGGCAGTGGCGACCGCAATGGCGAAAGCAAAAGACAGCAACAACAGCAATTACAGCAATGAAAAAATAAAAGTGAAAATAGTAACAATAACAGTAAAGATAGTAATAACAATGATGACAAACAAGTTCAAATAACTAAAATGTATTAATATTCGTGGGTTGATTAAGAAGGTGGGAGGAGTCGGAGTTGAAAACAGAGAATGGATTCATAGCTGTGAGAGGTCAGAAAGTGTTGGATGGCAGAAGTCAGTTTCAGATGCGTAATTATGAAGGGGAGATGTGTATTCCACTGTAATGAAGTCTGTAATAAGGTTTTTCGCGATTTTGAATGGAGTGCGAGCGGGTTTTTAAAAAGTTGGAGTGTCGTGGTTTTCACTCGCTCCGAGAGCACTCCACTACCGCTCCATCACGAGTACAATTCATGCCAACGGCTCATTATAGAAATGCATTTTTAGTAAGGATTCACACATTAAACACATTACGCTAGCATGATACAGGTGGATCACTCAAATCAGAAAAAAATTTGAAGGTTACGATGACGCCGATGGACATGAGTGGCTGCGGGAGGTTATTGGCCTAGTAATCAAGCTGAATATGATCGGGCAACACGATCTCATGAAAGTGCGTATCTATAGAACGAATTTTATTTCTCGTGACATTTATATGCCAACAAATAGTTTTTGCGTGCAAATGACACACTAAACCCCTTGGTTAAGGATAATGGGTGTGAAGTGCGTTCTTGCCATAAAGTGTGTATCGTATGCAAGCGAAAACTGCTTATCATAGGCTATGCAAGCAAAAACTATTTTTGGCGTATAAATGGTACGAGAAATAAAATTTGTGCTATAGATACGCACTTTCATGAGATCGGGCTGGATCGGGTGAAAGCACATTTTAAAAAGGGAACACTTATTCACACACGCAATCGCTTTCTCACTAATGCATTGCATTCAAACAAATGTAATCTTACAGTACTGTTGGTATTTGATTTCGAATGAGCAGAAATCTGTAAGAAATGTAGCGACCCGTAGATAAAATAACTGATGAAAACGTAGTTATTTTCTTCTTTCCAAACAAAATGTGCTCCGCAAAAAGCAGCAATGATATTTAACTTCTAATGCTGATAACCTGTAATAAGCATAGCATGTCATAGGAAAAGTTTGCACACTATCCAATAAACAACATTGCAACTATTCTCCTAATGTTGTTTTTTTTTTTTTTTTTTTTTTTTAATATGCCTTTATATTATGATGAGGAGAAATTTTGTGAGATTTTAAAACATACTTAAATACTTTATTCGCAATTTCCTTGGGGAACGAAGACGGAGCGGTGTTTCTGATATCAGTGAGCGAGGAGTGGAGCGGGGAGCGGTAAATGGTGAACCCGGAGCGGAGCGGAGTGATTATTAAATGCTTGGAGCGCGGAGGGAAAATTGTTGCCGCTCCACTCCGCTCACTCTGGTCCGCAGTCACGCCGACCGTGACGTCACACGCATACACTCTATTGTTAAACATCATGTCTAAAATTCTCATTACATTTTTTCTAGCCTCATAGGTCGGGACAACCTGTTTGTCCAAACCACGAGCAGTAGGTGAACTCGGAGACTGTGTGAGACCTGATTGGAAGCTATTTAATTTTTTGGGCAATTCTGTTTAGGTTCTTTCAGGGACGGAGAAATGACACACTTCACCTTTAAGAAAAGCCGAATCCCCGAGGTCTGATTTAGCAGCTGCTGAGTGCAGTCGCCTCGCTTTATCTGCAGTCAAGCAGTGCCAGAAAGCTCAAGCAGAGCTGGGAAGTTAAGTCTTGAGAGGCTCGCTGCTCGAGGCTTCAGTCCTCACATACGTACAGACGCTTTAATTGGGCCACTGGAAGTTCAGGTGTGAGCAGAGGGAGAACAGAAGATCTTCCCATCAGGAGGACACTAAAGCCCTCACTGAAGCGGCCCAGTATATGTGCTAATTGGGTATCAGGCTGTTTCAGGGGCAAAGAGTAAATGGTTGTTTGTTGATTTTAAGAGGGTTGGATCATGTCATAACTTCAGGAGGCTTTACCCCGGAGACCTCTCACTGGATGTATGCAATTAGAAGAGGCCGGCAACAAGGTCAAAGGCTTGTAATAGCTTCGGTTTGGATTGTTATTAAAGGAAAAGGTAGTAAAACAGCACGGGACCCGATCTCAAGAGCTGCTCACGCAACACATGCACACACAAAAACATCAACTCAGGCCTTTCTAACAGTCTGCAGTCCCCTGCGTGAGCACATGTTGTGTGTACGATTGCCTTCAGCACAGCACACAGGAAAAAGGATGAAGTTGCGCTGCTATGATTTTGTGCCATGAAACCCAGAAAACCCTGGAGGCAGATGAACAGTACCAGGAAGAGGAAGAGAGATTTCTCTTTCTGTCTAGCTGTTGTTCTCTCTCTGCCTCCTCCTTTCTGGGTCATGGATCCGGCGTATACAGCAGGATTGGAGAGAGACAATGTGTGTATTCACGCTTTATGGGTCACAGACACTTAATGCAGGTCTAAGGGATAAACAGAGGGTGTTTAAAAACATGCAAAGTGCATCTGAGTGTTCACATTCAGGCAAAGACTGTGTGAAAGTTTCCAGCAAGGTATAGTCACACTGACGGCAATTTGTAATGACAAAGCAAGCAGAAGTGATTTGTATTCAATGCGAGTTGGTGATCAGAGGCAAAATGCACTAAAAAAATGGATTTTTGCTGCTTGTGCAATTTGGTTAATTAAAATGAGCTAATGCAACACAATTCTTGAACATTTTGACACTGCTTAATTTCATTGCATGCAATCAATTCAGATTTGTCAAATGGAAGTTTACTTAATCCATTTGTGTAGGATGCTGGACATTACTCTGAACATTATTATCATTTCTTAAATCTGTTGTTTAATTCACTTAGTCCATACTCAATTACAACATGGTTATTTCATTTCTTCTTGTATGCTGAAAAACATCAATATGCAATGTTTAGTAAAATATAAAAAAAGAGTCAAATTAAACATGTAAAGTATATTTTTTATATTTATTATGATACATTTATATAAAAATATGACTTAGGCAATGAACATTGACCCCATGAGGCAAGTAGCAATGAGAAAATGAGTGTTGAGATTTAAAACAAAAATGCTGTTATTCGACAAAATCATGACAATATCACAATTTGATGTTTAATCTACACTACCATTCAAAGGTTTGGGGTCTGTAAGACTTTTTAAAAATGTTTCTGAAAGAAGTCTCTTCTGCTCACCAAGGCTGTATTTATTTGATCAAAAATACAACAAAAACAGGATTATTGAAAAATATATTGATAAACAACAGTTTTTTTATTTGAATATTTTTTTAATTTAATTTATTCCTGTGATCAAAGCATCATTACTCCAGCCTTCAGTGTCACATGATCCTTTATGCTGATTTGCTGCTCAACAAATGTTTCAAAATTATTATAAATGTTACAGCATTAGAGCATATAAAAATTAATTTATTGTCACTTTTGATCAATTTAGTGCATCCTTGCTCCATTAACGTATTAATTTCTTTGAAAATTTTTTGCACTGACCACTTTTGAACAGTAGTATCAATGTGGGGGAAAAAATGGGCAACACGCCAAAAACAGAGACCAGAAAAATGCAGTTGGCACATATCGGCATCATGGGAATGAGCTGTGGTTTTGCTGATTACAAAACTAGAGCTGCTCAGCTAATACATGCACAGTTTGAAGTTTTACAAACAGTACAAACATTACCAAATGACATCTGTGGTCATTCTGACCTCCTTTTTACAATTTTTACAATTTACGGGCTTAAAAGAATGCACACCAAGTGTTTATCATGAACAGTGATTCTGATGGGTGGATTTAAAACACAAGGACACTACAATCAACCAAACCAATCACAATTCAGTCTACAGGGTTATAAAAAAAAACAGCACAACCTCTTGTCCTGATTTCTAATAATTCAAGAGCTGCTCCTCAATCCCAAGAACAAACAAACAACTCTAAAAGTTTGTTTAAAAGGGAGAATTGTGTCCTTCGCTATCAATACCAAGTCAGTGGTTCGGTGCACAAACTCTTTTTCTCTTAAAGGGCATGCGGACTGTTACAGGAGGGACTTGTTGAGCTCACTGAACCAGAATGGGATATAACACCATTCAAAATGCCAGTGACTGAGCCGTTCGCTCACTCCACACCTTCACTGCGTGTTTATGTTTAATTCCCTTTAAAGTCCCCAAGGACAATGCAACAATGTGGTAGAATAAGAGTTAGGAGAGGCATTGGACACAAGGATCCTTGATTCGCAATAATTCTATGTGACAAAGGCTCAGCTGCCGCTAGCACACTAAGTTCAGAGCTTTTTGAAGTGGCCTTGCAGAGCGCTTTGTGTGCGGATGGTTTACGGCTTATGTAAAATCTCTCTAAGCCATGTTTGGTGCTCGACAAAACTTGTGTTGTTCGCGTGGGTGTAGGAACTCACATGTGGAGACCTTTGAGGTGCCCCTCTGGATTTTTCTAAGTTAGTACATGCCTTTCCTTTCCATTTACAGAATGAACAATGGCAGTGAGATGGTGGGGTATTGTGCTGTGTTTGTGTTAGTTATGAAATGTTCATGTTCGGTCTGGTCTCCGCAGATCATCTTGAATCTCAGAGTGTTTTAAAATCTAACAACATAAACAGACACGGACTCCTTGTGTGTGTGTATGTTTCCGCATAGTAGTGAAAAATGACACCTTCACCCTTTATTAAAAATGTGTTAAAGATTTTGTAAGCATACTGCGTAGTTGTGCTTGGGGTCAATTTGTTTTATTTGTGATAATAACGCAATGAAACATGACAAATGTGCCAACAAACAAGCTGTCATGTAAAGAAATTATGAACACATGCAAAAACAAGAGAGAACCAATTAAATAATAACGTATTGGGCCCTATTTTAACATTCTGAAACGCAAGTATCAAACGCAAAACACAAGTAATTTTCCGGGCGGATCTCGGTTGCTATTATACCGGCGGGATAAACGACTCTTGCGCCCGACGCAAATCTAAAATGGGTTGGTCTGAAGTAGCTACATTACTCATAGGTGTGGTTTGGGCGTAACGTGCAATAAACCAATCAGAGCGTCATCTCACATTCCCTTTAAGAGCAGGTGCGCTTGTTCCATGGAGGATTGCTATTATAACGGCGGATTTGCCAAACGCACGCCAGGAGCGGCCGAGGAGACCGGCGTTCTCGTCAGGGCAGTAAAAGACAGAGAAGTTGTATGGGGATGGGAGAAACCCACCCAAATTGGCTTCGGTTAAACATGCGTATAATAATTTGGAAAATTTGTAAGCTAGATTTATCTTCATGGACACCACAATGATTTCTCACGTGTGTTAATATTTTTCCTTGTAATAATGTATGATTTGCAAAAATGGAACTGCTGCGTCTGTGTAGATGAGAGAAGCCAAGTGTATGTGCGTTGTGCACACTCCACATTATGGCCAAGTATGCGCCCTTAAAATTTACTCACCCACACCCGCACCCGTGATCACATCACTCCAGTCCTTACGGCTCTCCATCGGCTCCTTACACATAAAGCCCTTTATACCCAGGCCCCTTCCTACCTCACTGACCTGCTCCACCGCCACAACCCATCTCGTTGCCTCCGCTCTTCTGATGCAAACCTCTTGACTCTACCTCCCAGGACCAAACACCGACCCTGGGGTGATAGAGCCTTCTCTGTCGCTGCCCCCTCCCTCTGCAACTCTTTACCCCAAAAAATCTGTGACTGCACTGACCTTCCAAAATTCAAAATCTTGACAAAAACACTAGGGCTGACTTCTAATAGTCGAGGATTCGATTCGGAGAGGTCTGATTCGACTATGAACCTCATAGTCGAATAGTAGGGAAGTGTTATGTAACCAATAGGGGTGTGACGGTTGAACACCGTCATTAGAACTCTATAACCGCCAAAATCGTGCTATTAAAGTATTTTTTACAATTTTTTTTTTTATCATTTTTGTATCATAGAGAATGTTTAAATACTAATATCATCTTATGAGGGAAACGGAGGCGGAGTTAGTGGTGGTTCGGAGGCTGGAGATGATTCGGGAGAGGTCTGTGCCCCTTTACCGATCAGAGCGCGCGCTGACACGGAGTAAAGCCTTGTTTATACCAGACGCGTCCGGACGAGAGCAAAGGGGCGCACGGCAAAAAATGACGCGTTGGGTGCGCAAGACCGGCAAGACCCCATTTCGCTTGGCTGTGTGCACAGCTTTTTTTGTAACAGCGCGTGCGACACTTCAAGCCGAATCTGCTCGAGCATGTACGTCTCACCACACCGGCAAACGCAAACACTAAATTGCAAAGTTCATTGCAAAGTTTTTTTGTGAAGGTTTTGTTTACTGGGTGTGATTTATTTAAAACAAAGCACGTTCATTGCAAGGTTTTTTTTTGTTAAGGATTAATTTAATGGACAGCACATTCACTTCTAGTTGTCTTGCTGTTCATTTTAAGAGCGAGTTGTCCTATAACAGACGAACAGTTATTCAACCGAACGTATAGCTACTATCTAAAAAAAAAAAAAAAAAAAAAAGGTTTGACTATCAGTCGACTATGGCAAAATCTAACGAATCAGATTCGACTATGAAAATCCTTAGTTGAAAACAGCCCTAAAAAACACCTTTTTAAAATTGCTTTTAATGTTTAAATTAATCCTGTCTGTTTTTAGTGTTTCTTACTTTCTATGGTGTTTCTTCTGTCTTACGATTTTCTGTAAAGTGTCTGAGTACTTAGAAAAGCACTTACAAATTAAATGTATTATTATTATTATTATTATTATAGCATCTGAATAACGCGCCACTGACTTTAGACTAGCTTTTTCCTGGTCAGTGGCGGAAGTGTTTTCTGGAACTGCAAAATAGCACCAGGGAACGTTTGCCGGAACACGCCTCCACTTTCCGCTGAACCGCCGTTTTTGTTTTTGCATAGTAAAATAAAACCTGCATCTATAGCTTTGCCTTTCTTGCCAAATAATTTTGTCAGATAAATACCTTAACCAGGTTTAGTGTTTTGCTCTCCCCTCATATTTAACATATACAAAATATTTTCCTCATGTTTTGATGGTTTAACCGAACTTGTACGGCCATTAAAAACAAATATTCCTTTTGGCCACTACTGTATCTCCACCGAAAGCCATCAGCATGTAATCTCAATAAAAATGACTGAAATGTTTTAAAAAACAGCACAGCAAACCCACAGAATAATTATACACCTCACAGATGTCGGACGCCCCACCAGCCGATGTTTCAGCCGTAAACTTCATTTACATAGTCATGGGACAGTCAGAGCGAGTCTGGGCCGCGTCTCTCAGCGGGCGTTAGTCCCGGCCACGCGAACCTCTGCTGAGTTAATGCTTTCTCACGGCCTTGCTGGTGAGTTTCTTCTCACACCGAAGAACTGACAAGCTTTATTGGAAGGCATTTTTACTGCTTGGATGTCATCCAAACTTATTTCTCACAAATTGTTTACCGTGGTGGTTGTGCAGCCGAGCTATTTTCTGAAGTTCTTCTACACTTAAATGACTAATAAAATGACTAATTACATATTAAAGCAGAGGCAGAACAGACTGTGTTTACTGAAAGTAACTCCACTTCTCACTCTAGCTGTGCATAAACACATACTCTCAATGGCAAGCCCCAGAGGAGTAAATACACTCATATGCATTCAAAGGGGAAAGATACTAAACAAATTGCATCCTATTTTTAGCGAGTCTGTTTGTGTGCAAGCTTCACGTGACAGGGAATTGAAAAGAAATGTCAGGGGCTTTATTCTTTATTCTGTGACTCCTCTTCCATTCTGAAGCAGTGATTTGACAGAAGGAGTAGAAAAGAAAAGAAAAGGTGTAGTCGTTTTGATTACAAGTTAATATTGACTAAAGGTCCGTTCACAGCAAGGCCGATAACTACAACTATAACGATAATGACACAGATAAACAACATCATTTGAATCACTTTCGGAATAATTTTTTCCAGCTTATGAACCATAAAAACATTGATAGCCAATAAGAATCCACCCGACTTTAAAGAGCATTTAAATAGGCGGAGGACAAAATTATTGTTTGTTTGTGTGCACACTAATATAGTTCTCGTGGATGCACTTTATTTTACAGTACGTGCACTTACCTAAGAAAGTACTGGTTAATATAGGGTAACTACATGGGTTAAGGTTAGGTTCAGGGTTAGTACCTAGTTATTACCCAGTTATTGCAATTACAATAATAAGTACAAAGTATGTACATGGGGAACAGGACTGTAAAATAAAGCGCTACCGTTATCGTTAAGAGTTGACTTTGTAGTTATTTTAAGCCCGGGACACACCAAGCCGACGTCAAAGAACTAGCGGAGACGAAAGTTGTTTTGTCACCTCTCGTCGGCTGCGTCTCAGGCCAAAAACTGCGCTTGAACACACAAGAAGGACTAAAGGCGTCTGTCAACTAGCATGTGCGTTCTTAAATATCTGTCTATAGCAGGTATTAATAGTATATTTTCATCATTCAAAAAGGGAAACTGAAACTATGACTGCAGATATACAAACCGTAAACAAAGCAGCGTTTGCTTTGATTTTGAATATCAATCGCGCTGATCACTTTCTTCACTCCAGTCGGCTCATGTCAAGTCAAGTCATCCTCATTTATATAGCGCTTTTAACAATGGATTGTTTCAAAGCAGCTTTACAGAGATAAACATATAATTTAAGGTAACAGATTGTTTTGGCGTTATAGCGGTTCTTGAAAAATGTTACTTCCAGCCAAAGTTAACTTTGATTGATTCACCTCCGTCGAAATGATCAGACTTTTAAACGCGAACCTGTGATTAACGCTGACGGCGTTCACATGCTCATTCAGAATTGATTCTATAGTTATGTGCTTTTTAAAATATGTGCGCAGGTTTGTAATTCATACAACCCAGCCTAAACAAACTACTTTTCTTGCCGATAAATTTTGATACAGAATTTTGTTTTATTTTATCACTTCGGGGTACGCGAGGCGGAATTCACAACGCTTTATCTGTAGAGTGGGAAAGGGATCCTCCATAGGGAGAGGATAGTGGATAAATGGGAATTATTTTCATGTTATGAAAATAATTCCTGCATTCGATTGTTTAGGTAAGATGACAAAATTATAACAGCATGTACCGTCTTGACTTCTTTGCTCGCTTTCCCTTTTATTCTCGTGCACTGATTCGTTCGCTTGGCTGAACAGCCAATCACAGTTCTCTCTCTCACCGAAGGCCAGACGCCGTTTCGACATGCTGAATCGGCCCAAAAAACCCAGACAGTGTCCGACTAGAGCCAATGCTGCTGAACACACCGAAAAAACTGAACACCCGACTGTCGGCTTGGTGTGTCCCGGCCTTTAGACACAGTACTGATAGAGTTACTTTATCTATTTTTGCTTCAACTATGAAATTTGTTTCAAACAAAGTCAAAGAGCAATCAACCATGATGTGTAGTAATGTTTAACACTGAATGACTCAGTGTTTTTGAACAAGAGGTTTAAGTGAATGACACAATGAATCACTTTAAAAAATAAAAAAAAACCATAATTTACGAGCATTTCAATATACAACTTGCAGAAAGCATTACTAAAAAATCCACAAAAATAAAAACACTGAGATTCTCTCTGGAACACAGACAAGCAGAGTGATACAAACAGTGACAACTCCCAGTGTTGGACTGTATATCAGGACTCTTGGAACACAAATTGGAAAATAAATTGTATAATATCAACTAAATTACATTCCAAACATGGCCAGCTATTTTATTTTTCAGATTTGCTCTGCCAGAGAAAACAGTTTCAAAAGAAGCCAAAGTAGGAAGTGTTGCGAACACAGTCAACAGACTGATCCAGAACTGTTCTACAAAACACCAGCACTTTTGGAGTCTCGCCTGTCCAATCAAACTAGCGGACTGCAAATAACTTTCGCAACCTACAAATGTAAGGAAAAACAAGATTTCTTTGTGGAGGCAAGCTGTTTGAATACGGAAACATGAACATTCAAACTGTGAAGCATCTGCTCGAGGACAGACTCCTCCCACACGCTCTTCTTGATTTTTGATTGATTTTGTCGCATCTCGTAGTCGTGTCGTGTCTGGTGTGGACACGGTGTGTAATAGCATCTTTAATCGTGCAGGTTGCGTGTGTTCGTCCTACCTGAGCAAAAGGGCATGGGTGCGCTCCAGTGACCATTGAGCTGGCAGGTTCGTGAGGATTCGCCCTTCAGTTGTCGACCACCCGTACAGATGTAGCGCACTGTGGCACCAAATGTGAATTTGTCCCCGCTCAGCACTCCATTAGGAGGAGATCCAGGATGCCCACAGTCCACCACTATACACAACACACACGGAGAAAAATTACTGGATCGGCAAACCCTTTTTCAGGACACATTCACAAGTTGACTATGACTATATTCAATTCAATTCAATTCACATTTATTTGTATAGCGCTTTTCACAATACACATCGTTTCCACATTACAATTTAGTCCACATTACAATTTAGAGTGATCTGTTATCAGAGGTGACTGTCTAATGTGAAATGCGAAAAATGTATTAATTTAAACGATGTAATAATTGAATGCAGAAACAATGAGCTCATTGAAGTAATGAATACTTGATTGTTAACAAATGATTATAACATTTAGAAGAATGTATGATTCAGAGCTTGCGTCATCTGAAGTCATGCAGGAGTTGGCGCCGTCTCTTCATAGGTGTTTTATTAAAACATAAAAAACTTGAAACAAAGCTGCTCTTAACTTTTAATTATATAATCGCTCTAGTTGGTCTCAATGAATACAGTGGTAATTCAGCTTCCCGTGTGAGCGTTTAGATCAGCACTTTCTGAAAGTTTCTTCCTAATCTGTATTTCAGACCTCACTGCTAAAATTTAAATATTTTAATCAAAATGAATGCATATCAATGAATGAATTAATATGATTTAATAAAAAGTCATAATTTATCTTAATCTATTTAAAATGGTATTAAAAGTAATGAGCCTTTAATGTGCACAGAAATGTAATAAAGCTAACATAAAAATATATTTTTTAACATGCTTGAGATGTAAAACAACAGAAAAGCTTAAACAAAGGGTCTCAACTGTGCATATATATTTTTGCATGTCAGCAGAAAAGCTGTGAACACATAAATATATATAAATAAAGCATCGAGTAAATCTCATTACCAGGTGAGAAACAAACACTTTTCATATAGGTCTGCAAGTAATCGTCAGCATTTTTATGCAGAACGTATCTCAGATCACTTAGGTATTCAAAGAGCCTTGCAAATGGTGTTAGGATCACACATGTAAAACTACAGGAAAGGTTATAGAAACACAAAGCAAAGTGGCGACTGGGAGAAAGGGCATCTCTGACAGCAGGGAGTCTTGTCAGGGCGAAATGTAAGCTTAGGTCCCGTCGACTTCGCAGCTGCTGCTGATTGTGTCTCACTGAGCTGTAGACGGGCCGAGGATGTGCTGTGTTTTAACTTTCACATAATAAAGCGCGGATCAGATAATTGCTAATCTGTGTTCCACCTGTCCCTCAATTACAACCACTGATCCTAAGCAGCAGGAAGAGGGTCGTGCAACTGATTCCCCTCAATTACTGGAAGGAACAGGTGATTAGCAACACAATGCCACTGCCAAATTTTCATTGAAAGATGCCAGAAACATACCGATACACTCGGGCAGCGGTTTGTCCCACTGACCCGTGGGCTGGCAGGTGAGGACGGGGGAGCCAAACAGGTAATAGCCGGGGTTGCAGTCGTAGAAAACCACCGTGCCAAAGGTGAAGTTTCCGTGCTCGATCTTACTCTGCCTGATGGAGTTGGCTGGAATCCCAGGATCAGAGCAATTGACAACTGAATAAAGAGAAGAAAGGGAGAGGACAGAAACAGAGACATGTTATTTGGCAGAAGCACTAAGCAAGTGACTTCAGTGGAAACAACTAGGTCAGATGCTCTAGGCAAGCAACGCATAGAATGAAAATTTGCCATTCTGTCACAGACATCCACTCAAAAAAAAAAAAAAAACGCTGGATCTTTTTAAAAAAGTGACATAGGACTAATCGAGACTGTAATATGAATATATATATATATATATATATATATATATATATATATATATATACACACAAATAAAGCATATATAAACCATATATATATCTCCACGTGTATTATATAAACACATTTTTTTATGTTAGATGCGATTAATCGTGATTAATCGATTTGACAGCACTAATATATATGTATATATTTATATATATATATATATATATATATATATACACAGTATATATATATATTATGCATACATATTTTTTATACCTTCTAAAATATAATATAATACATACATACAGTATATATATATATACAAATAATGATTTTAATATTAAAATAATATTATAAAGAAATTAAACATTTATTTTTGTAATATAATATATTTTTCAATATAATTCAGCTCAAACTGTGTTAGTATCATGTATCACACAGTTGCATGCAGTAATAAGTCAGTGCACAAATGCAGAATGGCATATGCAGAACATGCAGTCTATATCAACTTAAATATATCGGCATAACGTTTTTTTTAGTACAATAACAGTACAACATTTTGTTTTCTTACCAGGCATCAATGACAATTTTGTTAGTGAACTTTCAGCCACCAAACCCCACAATCGGCAGCCACTTATCAACATCCAACATCCGCTTCAGCCTTTCTTACCCACAGGGTGCACTGCGCTGCTTTAGTACGGTCAGCCGGTGAATCAGGCAAAGCTCCGTGTGAATAAAAGACTTAACTTTTCTCCCCACCTTTACATGTTGGTGGTGGCTGGCTCCACTGCCGGTTGGCCTGACACTGGGCTCGGGAAGGACCCTCCATCACGTAGCCCATGTTGCAGGAGAAGCTCACCACATCGTTGAGGTTGAAGCCGTTGCCTACGGTCCGGCCATAGATGGGGCTTCCCGGGTGCCCACAGCTGATGGCTAGAGATCACGAGAGAGAGAGAGAGAGAGAGGCTTTAATATGGCGTAAGCATTCAATCTGTGTGTAGCAATGTGATCAAATTCTGTATTATAAATTTTAAGGCCAGACAAGATTTTCATTACACGAGAGTAGATGTTAAAACTTCATGCTGATTTGTACTCGGCTTTCGCCAAGATAAGCAACACTAAGATGTAGCTTTACAGTAAACTATGCTTCTCCATCCATTTACGCTTCTTTCCATATGGTGGTTTGACTCCCCTTCTGTCCGGCGTTACCGGCTGCAGTGTACTTGGCGCGTCCGCACACACGACGGCTGCAACTACAGGACCAGCACGACAACCGTCTGGATTGAGCCGAGTAGGGGACATCTCTAGGGTCTTCAAGTGGGCACCTTCCGTCCTCAGTGTTTCGTCGACTAGCCCACGACACCTCAAGAGGGCTCGACAGTGACTCTGGCCCCCCTCCGTCCCCCGCTCAACTCAGCCCAGCTTACTGAGTAGTAGTTTACAAGTAGTTTGTTGAGGGTTGTTTTTTTAGGGAAGGACTACATGCCTGCGCACATATATTCAAACCCGCATACCTATAGAAGGAACTCTTAATACGCGTGTGCACGCTATCAGCGTTCTCACAGGTTTGTGTTTTTAAAGTTTGCGTAGAGAGAACTTCAGAGTTTTCTGTTAGAGCGGTGTCGTGTTAGCGGCCCCTAAGTTAATAACTAATGATCGCTGCGACGGAAGTGAATCAATCAAAACTAACTTTAGCTGGAAAATAACTTTATTTTAGGGCTGCTGTAAAGCCAAAACAATCTGTTACTTTAATTTGCTATTATCACTGTAAAGCCGCTTTGGAACAATCGACACTGTTAAAAGCGTTTTATAAATGAAGATGACTTGACAATGTGGGATGATTTCTTCCTGGGAGCTGTTTTCTCACAACAGGTACATATTAAAAAACTGAAACGTTTTAGAGCGTGATTAAATGATGGCAGAAAATAGATGTGCCCTTAATATTGATTGGTCACTGCAGGGAATTAGTTCAAGTTCCCTATGTAATTTTTAATAATTTATTTGGCAAGTTGCCAATTCAAATGCAATAAATCAGATTCGGTTTCTCCTTGACAAAACCAGCACCACATTCTAAAGGCCAATGCACAGAAATAAAGGCAAGATTAATTCACTGTCATTTCAAATACTACACAATCACATATATGCATCTTTGAAGGCAGGGCTCAACCCAAAATATGTACATTACACATCCATTTAAAAACTAGTGTGTGATATGTTTGGTATTAGTAAGAATGTGTGGAAATAAACAGACAAACAAACAAACAAAACAATCTGAAATGTTTTGCATCGCATGCCATCATTTTAAAGCAAATGTTTTTTAATGTATGGAGTCACGTTTTAACTGTATGATTTACAGCTATAAAAAACTGTATTATTTCTAGAGAAAACTTAACATTCAATGAAAAGAAATAAGAATATAAATAATATTAATATTTGTAGAAAATATAAAAATACATTGCTCGCTTTCTATATATACACTATTGTTCAAAAGTTTGGGGTCAGTGAGACTACAAGAAATTAATACTTTTATTCAGCAAGGATGAGATAAATTGGTCAAAAATTACTTTTACAATATTGTTACAAAAATAGTTTTTTTTTCAAATAAATGCTGTTCTTTTGAACTTTCTATTCATCAAAAAATCCTGAAAAATGCAGCACAACAGTTTTCAACATTAATAATAGTCATAAATGTTTCTTGAGGATCAAATCATCATATCATAATGATTTCTGAAGGATCATGTGACACTGAAGACTGGAGTGATGATGATGAAAGCTTTGATCACAGAAATAAGTGACATTTTAAAATATATTCCAATAAAAAACAGCTGTTTTAAATTGTAATACTATTTCACATTTTTACGGTATTAAATAAATGTCTTAGTGAGCATAAGAGACTTCTTTCAAAAACATAAAAAATAGACCCCAAACTTTTGAACAGTATAAGGCATAACAAATATTTTGTCTGGAGGTGTAATTTAATAGCTCTGTAACAGTCTTTGTGTGAAGGGAACATTAGTCCACTGAAATCCCGCGGTTGTAATAGCAATGGGCAACACGGCAACATTTATGCTCAATATTGCAGATATTTGTTGGCTGAATGAAGCGGCGCATGCTGTAAATAGAAGATTCACACTCAATGCCTTCGGGTGAGAGCTGTCACTCCAATGTTCAGTTTAGACATTCAAATCATATCGTTTATCAGAGTACATACAGGCGGCAAAGTAAATCAATCCAACAACAACATAATGCCTTTTAATTACATGCCAGGTTGAGTTTACTTCATGTATTAGACCTAAACTGTCAGTCAGTATCAGATACGGAGCTGGTGTTCGCGGTGAAAGTTGCTTGTTATCTACTGTGTATTGTGAAAACGCATGTAAGTCGAGTACGACGAGCCTATCCTTGTGTCTTACTTCTCTAATGTGTATTGATTAACTCTTATTCTAACATACTGAAGAGCTCTTATTTAATTAAGGAGACAGTTCTTTCGCTGATACGACACATTTAGAGGTATATTTGCGCGTGTAATAGCTCTTCCAGGGTACAGTATATTTTGTTCCGCACAGTTCTTCTTTTCTACAATCATAAAAAGCCACAGTTGATTTGCATAATCACAGTTGTAATTTGTTTCTCTTTGCACGGAGGCAATTTCCCTTTCATTTGAAGACTCTCCGTACGTAGCCCATATTTCCAACCAAATCACTGTATGCTAAAATAGCTGAAACTGTTCCCACACATCTTTCTGTGATTTCAGCTTGTAGTGCAAAGCTTGTGAAACGTAGATGTGGAAAAAAATAATACATGTTATGTTTAAAGACCCCCTGAAATCACTCAATGAGCATGTTTTTTCTCTCCTGTGTTGATGTATTTCCTATTCAAATAGGAAGTGAGTGCCTTTATTTACTGAGTGCCTAATTTACATCATGGCAGGGTTGTTATAGTTAATTAAAATCCATTAAAAACGTGTTGCCTGAAATAGAATAAACGTTGCCTGAAATAAAAACTTTTATTTTAGCTAGAACAACATTTCTTATGAAAATAACTCAAGCTAAATAAAATGTATAACTTACCAAACAAAAAAACTACATTACTAAAACTTTAACAAAAAAAATAAATAAAAAACTAATTAAAGATATTAATACAAACTATAAAAGTATCTCAAAATGATACTAAAACAAATATTTATGACTTAATCAGATGTGGTCTTAGTGAAAGGGGATGTTTTAATTCTGGAAAGCATTTGATTGAAAAAAAATTTACATTTTAAATGTATACTCTAAATCTGCTAAAAATCAATTGCAAACTTTTAGTAACACACCAGCAAATAGATGACCTCAAAACTACCAGAACTGCACTAAAAGCCACAAAACTCCAATATTCATTTCATGGGGTCTTTAAGTAGAGTAAACGATTAATACATCAAGAATGTCAGCTGCTATTGGTAAGATCCATTGAGGAATCACAGAGCCTGGTCCAACTTGTCTGGCATTGAAATTGCCTTTCTTCCCTTTTGCTTTATTCTGCTTGAGAAAGTGTGAGATGATTTGTAGATGCAAAAAAAATGATTATTTCAGATGCCGTGATCACCATCATCAAAAGAGACGCCTCAGTCACCCCGCTTTCATCGTAATTGACTGCCATTCTCTAAAAGATCATGGAAGAGATGCCACATGAATAAAAGTGTGAATAAAATTTGAATCAAATCAAATGACAGTCAGATAGCACCAAATATAAGCCGTGGCTCTCAAATGGTTTCGCAGAGAACCCAGACTTTACATTGGAGATCAAGTGAGCCAGACCTGAACTAAAACTTCTGTTGAAATAAAGCTGAAATAAAATCAAAATATATATTATAAAAAAAAAACTGTATGCCTTGGCAATAAACCAAAACAAGTTGAAGTACTAAAATTATCACCTAGAAATAATGTATATAAAACTCAATAAAACTAAAACTGAAATAAATCTAAACATCAATATTTTGAATTACAGAATCACAGAATGAAATGGCTAAAAATTAAACTAAAATGAACATGAAAACAAAAAATATAAAAATAAAAACTAATTAAAAACAACAATAAACTAAAATAGCACTACCTGCAACTGATCTTAGGTCATAACCTGTCATTTGAAAACCACCAGCTTAGAAGTATTTGCTAAGTTTGTGTAAGAGGATAAAGATGCTGTATTCAGGACAGGATCCGCCCAGACAAATTCCTCATCACCCACGTGCCATTAAGGGTCAGTTCTGCCAAAAAACAAATCTGTCATCATTTTCTCAACTGATATGGCTTCTTCTGAGGCACACAAATGAAGATATTTTGAATGAAAGTCAATGGGGTTCAGTGATGTTTCGGACCCCAATGAGTGGATAAAAGCAGTTCTTCAAAATATCTTCTTTTCTGTGGAAACGATGTAATTCGGATGAAATATTCTGAATGACCAATCCCCAATCTGACTTGTGATGCAGCTTTAAACCACTCTACGTTCATTCATCTGGCCAGAACTGAGAGAACTCAGACACTAGACTGAGCCCGTTTTCTCCCAATGTTGTTTTTCTCCATTTCTGTCACCGATGGAGTTTGGGTTCCTTTGGCGTCTCTGGCTTTCTTAGTTCGGGACACTTAATATTCAACATTATTACTGATTTGACTGCACTGACACTATTGGATGAGAACTGAACTGGGCTGATGATGACATCACCGTTTCCACCAGAGCTGCTTTATGGCTGAACTGAACTCATAATTGATGAACTTTATACAGTCATTAAACTTGAACTGAATCAACACTGAACTGATTTCAACTGAATAAGGACTATTGTATTGAATAATGTTTACTATTGTCTTTTTAGAGCTGCTTTACAGCAGAATTGAACCATTATTATCCCGTTTTTCACTGTAAAGCTGCTTTGAAACGATCTGTGTTGTATAAGATACTATAGAAATAAATGTGCCCAGACTTGACTTTACTCATACAGGTTTGCTCACAGGAGTGTGAGCAAATGACAGAATTTGCATTTTGGGGTGAACTATAATTTTAATAAAATGGGAGATGATGTGGATAAATCCTGCAGTCTCAAATCCTGCAGCTTTTGGTGAGACGTACTTCATTACTTTCCCTGCAGCTTTTGATCGGCTCATTTTGTCTAAATGTTCTTCAAACAAATAAACGCCCCCATTGAAGTGAGGCAGACCTGCTGCAGTGCGTGTCTGATAGATGTAGGCTGGGAGTGTGTGTGTGTGTGTGTGTGGACCCAGTGGGAGATGACAGTGACGCCACTTCTTTAAAAATATAAATAGCTCCCTAAATACAGAGAGCTCTTAAGGTGGATTCTTGAAATCCCAGTGCCATTTAAAGAGGAGAAACAGAGCGCTGATGTCATGATGTCACGTCCCCTTATGCTTATATTTGCAATAGAGTTATTCTCCGTGTCCCAGATATAGTAGTAGTCAAAACTGCAACAGTAAGTGTGCTAAAATTAGGGCTATCAATTGAGTCAAAGCTTTAAATAAATGAATTACACTCCCGTTGAACAGTTTTTCAGTACGAATTTTTTACTTTTTTTTCTATGAACATGTTGAGTTTGCAGTACGAATTTTTGACTTTTTTTTTTTTTTAAAAGAAGTCTCTAATGGCTGCCAAGACTGCATTTATTTGATAAAAAATACAGTAAAAATAAAAATATTGTGAAATATTTTTACAATTTGAAATAACTGTTTTCTATGTGAATATACAGTAAAGTGTAATTTATTCCTGTGATCAAAGCTGTATTTTCAGCATCATTACTCCAGTCTTCATTGTCACATGATCCTTCAGAAATCACTCTAATATGATGATTTGATGATCAAGTAACATTTCTGATTATTATCAATGCTGAAAACAGTTCTACTGTTTTTTTTCAGGATCGTTTAAAGAATATAAAGTTAACAGAAAGAACAGCTTCAACGTGAATTGTAAATCTTTTTTAACATAATAAATGTCTTAACTGTCACTTTTGATCACATTTTTGACTTTTGATTTAATGCATCCTTGCTGAATAAAAATAAATTTTCTTTAAAAAAATATCTTACTAAACTTAATTAATGAGAAATAATTGCATGCATTGCTGAAAAAAATCCTGCATATGAGAACAATTCAAAGACATTTTTGTGGTAGAATTCAATACATTATTTTATATATTATTTCCATAGTATATACAAAGACCGGATTTGCATTAACATATTTTTTTTTATTAATTTGACTAAACTATGTGCTAAATTGACAGCTCTAGCTAAAATCTATATGACTGTGTCTATTCCTTCCCCCAGCGTGTGGCGCTTTCGACCTTTTTCTGAATGAATCTATTCATGGATTCCGTAATTTTCCACAGCTTGTCTGAGAGAGAAAAGCGAGTCCCAAACTCACGGACGCAGATGGGCAGCTGTCCGGACCAGTTGTGGTCTTGCTGGCAGATTCGCACAGAGGAGCCGATGAGCCGGAAGCCGGAGACGCACTGGTACACTACGGTGTCTCTGTAGCCGAAGTTCTCCCCGATCACCTGACCATTGACAATCTGCTCGGGTAAACCACAGTGGCCGGCTGAAAGGACAGGAACGAGAAGAGAGAGTGATTAAAGTGAGAGGTCTGAGCAGCAGCTACATTACACTGTAAAATATTAACATCAGATGCTTTTAGAGAGACCAACTGCTTCAAGCAATTAAGTGTTTAGTGGAGTGTATGCAAATTCAAAAAAGTGAGACCTTCAGTGGAGCAGGAGAAAGAAACATGATTGAGGTCAACTGTAATTCAAGCACTTAGACACTGTGTGTGAGTGTGTATAGCGTTATAAATACCGTTCAAAAGTTTGGGGTCATTAAGATTTTTTTTTTTTTTTTTTTACTAATACTGTTCAGCAAGGATGCATTAAATTGCTGATCTTTTGAACTTTCTATTCATAAAAGAATCCTAATTTTTTTAATCAGTTTTAACAAAAATATAAAGTAGGCCTAGCCATGCTTATGAAAATGTCACATTTTAAATGTTTTTTAATTTTTTTCAAAGAATACAATAGTGAAAATAGCTTTTTCACTTTTCGAAATTTACAAAAAATAAATTGCTAAATGTTTTATCAGGATAATGACTTGCAAAACTTGCATAATGAAAAGTAAAAAATGAATATGAATTTTAGAACGTCTTGATATTTGGTATATCCATGCATGGAAATCAGGTGTAAAATAAAATAAAATAAAATAAATAAATAAATAAATAAAATAAGAAACGGATGAGCTGACTGAATAGTAATAACATTTTTTTTGTTTATTAATAAATGGATGAGTTGAAAAGATAGTTGTGAAGTGTTAATAGCTTTTTCTTCCCTGTTAAAAAAATATTCCAAATAAATGGATGAAGTTGGAGGAAAGAATCAAGAGTTATCCAGACAATGGTTTACTACTTAATTCCCACACTTCCATTTACTGTTTATTATGTCGTGAAAAGACTTTAATAACAAAATGTGGAAAATCGTAACAATAAAGAATGAGTAGGTGTACACAAACTTATGAATGATAGTAGAACCTAGATTGATGACGAATCTATCACACTTAACAAGGTTTAAAAATCAAGTAGAGCCACTGGCAGGCAAACATGCCTGAAACAGCAGATGTGAACAGCAGTGAATGAACAGCACATTACCCAAGCAGCGCGTCTCTGTTCCACTCCACAGACCAGAGGATAGACACTCTCTCACTGTAGATCCCACCAGCATATACCCATTGTCACATGTAAATATGGCCGTGGCCCCAAAGGAGGTCTGACTTCCAATTTTCTTGCCACTGGGAGGTGTGGCCAGATCCCCACACGAGATGACTGAGCGGGAAGGGAGAGGGTGAGACAAACAAAGACAATCTGGAAGGTTTAAACCTTCAACTAACAGAGCCAAACAGCTGGTGGATTGGAGTTGAATGACACACTTACTTTGGCAGTGGGGTCTCTCGTTCCTCCAGCTCCACGCACCATTGGCTGTGCACTGAATGTGGGCGGGGCCTAGCCGGTAATAGCCAGGATCGCAGGTGAAGATGATTTTTGTTCTGTACTCATAATGCGAGCCGTTAACGATCCGCCATCTCCCGTGTTCCAGAGAGAAAGATCCGATACTTGGACAAACCACAACTGTGCAGAAAATACACAGAAACAAAGTATTCAGAAACAAATGGACACCCATTACCAGTACCCATACATAGGTGCCAGTACACCCATAAAGTACTGGTGATATTTTATTATGGTTCCGTTCCAAAATTTACTATGCTGCCATTATCGTCCTTTGTGTGAACGGGCCTTTAGAATTTTTCTGAATGAATGCGTCTTAAAAGGCAACATTATTTTGGTGTTGAGAAGGATGTCTAATGCTGCCTAAGTAGGCAGTTCACTAGGTTTAGGAACAGAGGCATTGTTTTGGAACGGCAGATATAATTGGCTCATAAATAAATGAATATTAAAGCTGAAGCAAAGAGATTTCGATTCACTCGGCGGCCATCTTGGTTATGCACCCTGCAGCTATTTCCTATTTAGCCAACAGCAATACAAACACAGCTCCTGCTTACTTGAATGGGGAAAGACTGACATTTCCCAAACTCTTTGTCTAACCATGAACCTTTTATGGACTTGAAAGGACCATTACAAATTTTTATCTGATGTTATTTTTGTTTTTTTTTCTCTTCTCCTCTCACTCTTGTGAGACTATTGGGAGAGTAACCCCTGATATGACGTTAACAGTATATGAACAACATAATTGTATGTGATACCCCTAGTGACCTGCCCCCGGTTTCACCGACAAGGCTTAAGTCTAGACTTAGACTAAAATGCATGTTTCAGCTGTTTTAACTGAAAGAAACTTGCACTGACATTAAAATATGGCTCAATGATGTCTCAAGGCACTTTTATAAAAGCTACTTAGGGCCCTTTCACACCTACCTTGTTTGGTCCGGACTTTCGGACTTTTCAGTTTGGTCCGAATCAAAATTACAGGAGTGAAACCACGGTCCGGACCAAACAGATGAAATTTGGTCCGACAAAAAGAGGTAGTCTCGGTCCGGATCAAACTGAACAAAGGTTTGGTTCGTTTCTAGTGTGAAAGCATTTCTGTGTGGTTCGGACTTTCGGACCTTTTACAGGAAACTCCGGTGGTTCCCGCATAGCCGAAAAAACAGAAGGTGACAGGAAAAATGAGCCGTGGCACACGGGGAGAGGAGGAGACGAGGTTTTTAATTGAAGTAAGGTCTGATGACATAATAAAAAGTCAACTTGCAGTCTTCTCCTCCTTTCCTGCCGGCGACGATAAAATATTCGCACGACGAGGACGTTCATTTGGCGAATTTGAACTAGCCTTGTGTATAGTTGGCGCTGCAGGTAATTATTTCATAAAAATAACAATATAGTTGCAACGATATGCGTCTGTTCATTCATGTTGTCAAAGTTACCCGCCGAATTGACAACACGCTGACGTCAGACACACGTCCATTTACAAACCAATCAATGTCAAGATGCAGCCCACATAGATGATGACGACAGGACGCAAGTGTGTCACGTAAAGTTCTTTAGTGCGCTCGGATAATTGCAGTGTGAAACCAAACCAAAACTTTCTGAAAGTATAAAATGTATCAAAACGTGAACTTTGGTCGGGACCTTGGTGCGGACTTTCAGGTGTGAAAACTCCCTAAAATGTCCTAATTGAACTAAGGTCTAATTCTGGCTTAATCTAAGCCCTGTCTGTGAAACCAGGTCCTGTTTGTTCTGTTCTTCTCAGTGTTCTACTGAAAGCATATATAAAACAATAAAAAAAAAAAACAGTCTACAAAAAAACCCTCTTTTTCTAAATTGTTTTAATAACACTTCAAATAAGTAATAACATCTGACAACAATGATACAATACAATTTGCTTTTCTTGCTCAATGCTAAAAACCCCCTGATTCTTTAGGCTGGTCCAGTTAATGCGCACCCTAGAGTTATCATGTGCTATTAAGAGGCGATTATCTCTGTGTGCTGTCTCTGATTCTCTGCTTCTGCATCTCTTTGCGTGGCCTGTACCTGAGCAGCGAGGGACCTTGTTGTGGTTGCTCCAGGTGCCGTCAGGCTGGCACACAGCGCTGGTCAACTCTTTGGAGGACAGCCGGTAGCCATCGTTGCAGAAGTAGGTCACACGTGTTCCCACAGAGTAGTCCATAGCAAGCACTCCTCCGTTCACAGGAGCCTTGGGCAGCCCACAGGACACAGCTTATGGGTGTGGAAATCAGATAGGACGTTAGG
This sequence comes from Tiaroga cobitis, assembly GCA_030578255.1. Taxonomy (NCBI): domain Eukaryota; kingdom Metazoa; phylum Chordata; class Actinopteri; order Cypriniformes; family Leuciscidae; genus Tiaroga; species Tiaroga cobitis. The sequence continues at coordinate 3,026,665 of CM060609.1, read as the reverse complement.
AACGTTAGGTCATATGTTTCAAATATAATTATGACAAGATAATTAAAACAAACTCTCAACATAGCTTATTACTCTGTTAGAATATTTCACTATTAGAGCACTGAAAATTGGTTATTCGAGTGGCTGGTTTTACAAGACTGTAATTGGACATGCTTTTCTAAAATGGCTTTATTTAAGGTTAATATAAGATTATGAGTAAAAGTCACAATAATGCATCGATACTAGGGCTGGTCCGAATATCATTTTTTGAGCTTCGAAGCTTCGGTAGTAACGAACATCGAATATTCAAAGCTTCGGAATCTCTATATGTCTGTCTGTCCGTTTGCATTTTGATTATTTCGAGAACCGTTCATCCAAACTAGCTACTTCACAAGGGAGTGCAGTGTCGTATTTGGTGCAATATAGATAGACAGGCGAGACGCGACACGTTCAGAATTAATAAACTTTTAATAAACTACAGAACAGCACGAGCGGGCAGCGGCGCGCCTCACGCGAGCAGAGCTTATGCTTCGAGAAGGGACACTGCACTAGTGATATAAAACACACACACACACAGGTCTGTTAACTTAAGCAATATTTTTAATAAGGTGTAGTCTTATATTTTTCTCACTGACAAAGTAGGGTAGATTTAAATAAATAAAAACGAAAGTTGAATAAATAAAAACGAAAGTTGAATAAATAAAAACGAAATTGAAATAAATAAAAACGAAATTGAAATAAATAAAAAATAAAAGCGAAATTTAAATAAATAAAAACGAAATTGTGACGTGACGTCCCAGTAAAATCTCAAAGTCTCCTATATTTCGCAGTAGATTAATTTAGATTGATAATAACAGGTAAAAAGGATAATACATTTTGTTTAAATTTTTCTATTTTCCACAATGTCAAAGCAACGCAGCTTAACCCAAAATACAAGCTCAGGCATGCACTTCTGTCCATACACACTCCGCTGTTCTGCGCTCTAGCCAGAGGATACTCCCGTTGCAGGAACACTTTTAGTAGTCCAAGAAGAAGCAAATGTATTTATTATGTAGCTATAACGAAGTTAGATGTCAAGTATTATATTTCACCAGATTTTATAGTGTAAAACACATTCAAGCGCGAATGAGAACCGTTTCGAGGGGGATGCCAGGTGTGCAAAAAAAAAAAAAAAGACGAATATGCGAATGTCACATTTTCAAATCGAATACCAACACACCGAACCAATATTCGAATATTCGGATATTCGGGTCCAGCCCTAATAGATACACTATAGATATATTGGTCAAATAGATGTGCATATGAGCATTTAAAAATTATTATTTTTTTTTTACAGATGCATGAAATATTTATACAATATCGGTTATCAGCTAAAAGAGATTTTAAATTGATCAGTATTGACTGATTTCAGATATTTAATTATCTTAAGCCCTTCTACCATAGAAAGTGTTGACATAAATTGTCTGAAAATATCCATGTATTGTTGACCCATAATTGAATTCAATTTAGCTAACTAAGATTAATGGCTTAATAATTTGAATATACATTTTCATTTAAGAGTATTAATTGAACTGAAGTCTATAGACAAGACCAGGGTTTATTTTTTAAAAATCTTGATTTATACCCCTTAAAGGGCAACGTATCCCGTGAGATACAAACATTTATAGACAATAAATTCATAAAATTTCAACATAAATGTAATAAGCTAACGCTTAACAACAACCAAATATTGTAAATATGTGAAATACATCAACTTTTACCTGAAGATGATTAGATTTCCCACTACAGGTGACCATGTCGTTTTAAAATGCAAAGAACTACGTCATCAGATCTAAATATTCACAACAAACACCATGAAATGAGACCTACACTTTCACAGCCTCTCAAACGTTTGTATCCCCCAGGACACAAGAACCTTTTCAGGGTTAAGGAACCTAATAGACTTGTTAATTAAAAAATGAGTTTTAGTGGTGTACAACTACATTGAAGTTCAGACACACTTTCTAAGAGAGATCAATATTGTGTTAAAAGTAATAACTTGCATGCAATGGCAGATTCTTTTCATAAACAATGAAATAGCACTTAAAGAGTTGAACACTATCCCACTATAACTACGCTTGTCATCAGTGTTGCAAATCAGCCAATGGAACGGTCCCATCTCACTTCTCCCTTATGCAAGCAGCACACTGGAACATATTATTTATCAACGCACAGTACTTTTAGATGACACTAAGTATGAATCATTGCTGTGCACAAGCCCTCAAGATTTATTGAGCAACAAAACCACTGGTACATTTGAGAAACAAAGAGCATTGAGATGCCATAACACAGCCATTAGACATCGAACAATATCCTCCCGATAATCAAAGAGCACATATTAAGAACTGCTCCACAAGAGGGGTCTCTGACAGTGACGTGAGATGAACTCTTGTTGCACAACACAAAAGGCTGAAAGTGCCCAGAATGCTTTTTGAAGTTTACAGAGTCATTTAAGTGTCACTTGATGTTAGTGGCACTGGAGCCTGTGGCCCTTAGAGGGAGTTGGGGCCCATTCTGTCACATTAGTGCTGGAGGAAGGGCCCGCATGAATGCGCCGTCTCAGAAACCATTTAGTCAGGCTCAGCTCTACTGTGAAGCTGAGTCTGAGAGGATAGGTGGGGCAGGACGAACGACTCCGATTGATAAAGAGAGCTCTGAAGATTAGTCATTAATGTGACAGATCATGAATAAACAGTATCAGTGAGACAGTAATTACTGCGTCTCCATCACTGACCGTAAAAGCTTGTTAGAGAGGCGTCAGGAAAATTACTGATCATATCTGCAAGCACTGAATTACTACCTGCTGACTTTAGAAAAGGTCTGTTGGGTGTTTAAGTCAATACAATACTGGTGTTAAATGAATACCCCGGGTTCAATACAAGTTCAGCTCAATTGACAGCATTTGTGGTATAATGGTGATTAGCGTAAACAATTATTTTGATTCATCCCTCATTCTCTTAAAACAAAACAAGAAAGAAAATCAAAGTCACAGTCAGGCACTTAAAATGAAAGAATCAGGCTAATCTGAAAATGGCTTCAATATTCACAAGACGTACCAGACATCAGTGTTAAAATAATTTTAGTGAGATAAAATATCCTTTTCTGCGCAAAGTTACATTCAGTTTTACTACTTGGTTGCCAACATAAAGCCTAAATCTCTAAAATTACTGTAAAATTTACAAGAACAAATTTACATCTCAAATTTTATGCAAATTTTAATAACAAAAAAAAAGTGTTTCATTACATTAATATCTTCAAATTTCTGCTTTTAAATCCTCCAAAAATTGGCCCCATTTACTTCATACACAGTAATCGTAAAGAAAAGGAGGGACGATTAAAAAAATGATTTGTTAATTAATATTATTCCACAAATTCAGCTTAATTTTGTAATATTAAACCTGGAACCAGAATACTATCCCATCTCACAGCTTAATATGAAGGGGATTGTTCAGAAGTCCGGTTTGAAAATGGTCAGTGTTTTTGCGAGAAATTAGTTTGGAGAAATTAGTGGCGCTAGTAAATAACATCAATGCAAAGGCAGGTTAAACAGCTAGAGTTCATAAAGTATTGAACCTGAGTTATCAGCTACTAAACCCAAAATGGACTAGTAAACGTACCCATTTGCTGGGTCTTACCTTGGCAAGCAGGAACCGGGGCGTCCCAGGCGTAGGAGCCAAAGGTGGTCTTTTTGCAAATGGCGGTGCTCTTTCCAATAAGCCGGTATCCACGGTCACAGGCCCAGCGGACCAGACTGTTCACGTGTCCCCCGGTCTGGCTGCTTATGGATCCATGGACGGGAGAGTCCGGGGTGCTGCAGTACAGAGCTGTTCAGACAGACAGACAGACACCAGACCCCATCAGTTCCTTAATCACCAGCCAGAGCAGAGCCCTGTGAGACGGGCCGCATTCACTTACAAGCACATTTAAAAAAGCTCTTAGGGATCTCTCTCTTAAAGAGGACTTGTTATGCCCTTTTACAAAGTCTTGATTTTGTTTTTGGGCTCTACTAGAATAGGTTTTCATGCCTAAATGTTCAAAAAACACATTATTTCCCCCCATATTCTCCATTGTTGCAGCTCCTCTCTTCCCAGTCTGTCAGTAACGCTCGGTTTAGTTCCTGTCTCTATGAAGCCCCTCCTTCTGAAAAGCACACTGTGCTCTGATTGGTCGGCTGGATCAGTGTGTTGTGATTGGTCAAGCGCTTCGAGTGTGTTTGGGAAATGTCCCGCCCCTTACCATAACCGCCAGTTTCAACACACTACTAACTAACTCAACCAGGCCCCGCCCCTTTATTCTGCGTATGAATTATTTAAATTATGAATATTGTGACATGTTCGTTCCCGGAAGAAACTCAAGACTACAATGGAGGCGTTTCAGGGAGTTCAGAAACACTGACACTGATATAAAGAATAACTCCCTTTGTGCTTTGTAACTTTGCAGAGCTTTTTCATGCTCAAACAGCAACATTACACACTACTAAGGAAAGGTGAAAATGTAAAAAAGCACAATAGGTCCTCTTTAAGGAAGCATTGTATTTTCTGCTATAATATCATACAGAACTTTAAAAATCCAATGTGCCTCATTCAACCTGGTGTTTTGAAGACATTTCGAGAGACAGGCTGCAGATGAATATTTCATATTTGTGAAAAGGTCACATTATCTGGTTTATTACTCGTTTTGCCCACTGCAATTTAGCACTGGAATTTATATTACCAAAGATAATTCTGGAAAGGAAGAATTCTTTTGCAACTTCTGTTAAATAGGGTTTTAAGCACAAAAGTTCTTTTCATTAAAAAAAAAAAAAAAAAAAAAAAAAAACAGGTATAGTGGCAGCACAAATGATTTGAACACTTAAGCCACAATAAAAAAAAGCATGAATTTGATTGCATAACTGCAAAAATTATTACCTTTTCTCAAAACTAAATTTTGTCAGCCACTTTTATATTTAACTCAAAAGTACCCGGTCCCAAGGCGCTTTTGGTGGATGCATTAAAAATGAGTATTTCTGTATGAGTATTTCATTTGAAAACTCTTTTTGCTATATATATATATATATATATATATATATATATATATATATATATATATATATATATATATATATATTTTTTTTTTTTTTTAAATTGATTGATTTGTTTGTTATCTAATATAATTAAATGCACACAAGTGTGGCATAAGTGTATAAATATCTTTTGGGGTCACTGTATAAAAATGTAAAAAATATGCCCCTTTTTATCAATACTCATGCTGTAAACAAATGCATTTGTACAGTAATCTAAACTATGCATCTAAAATCTGAAAAAAGAGGACATTTTACAAAATCTGTTATTTAAAACAGAACAAACAACAACAACATGCATAATGAAATTAAGAACAAATTTTCTTAATTTTTCAGATTTTCTTTTGTTCAGCATTAGGTTTATTATTTAACTTCAGTCACATATATTCATAAACCGTGCATTCAGAATGTCTAAACGTATTCTATTATGTTGCAAGTCAAATTAAATGATTTTAAACCGGATTATTTCTAACTTCTGCAGAAATAATTCAGTAAAATAAAATTAAAATAATATATTAAAATGTATTTTAGCTAGATATCTGCATTTTATAATCTGACAGGATTATAAAATAAAATAAATCATAAGTAAAAAATACTAAAAATAAAAATAATTGCTATAAAAGAACAGATGGATGGACCCAAATGGATGAAAATCTACTTCAGCCACAGATCTGCATTTGAGGCTAAATCCATCCGGCAGGACAAATGAGCCAAAGGATGTGGCAAATACTACAAAGAAAAGGCTTGAAAGGAAGGTTAGATTTCTGGATCCCTATAGTGTGGATGACTCCGCACATACTACAAATGATACATGTATCAAATGGTTCGAGCAGAGATAAAAATATTGTGTTTTAAAAATATGTTTTACAATCTGATGGTGATACAGCATCAGAATGTGAGAAGATTCGAGGGTGTGAATACTTTCTGAAGGCACTGTAGTCATACACTCACTTTGAAACCAAACAGAAGCACATCAATAAGCATGTCAGTCAAACTCAGCGAGAGATCTTGACAGCAACAGAGACAGAAAGCAGCTTTCATAATGTTAGACTTGGTTTTACCCAAGTTTCACAAGAGACTGTGAGTGGATTCAAACTGATTCTCAGCCTTTGAACTGAAACAAAGTATTAACGTGTTGATGTGGAAATTTTCATATCCTATCAACGGAAATGAACAAGCCATTTATCGTTAATTTCACAAGCTGAAAACAACTGACAGGTGGCTAAAGCCTGAAAAGCACTTAGAACGTGGGATGTCAGTTTGCATTTCATCTCAGCTCAAAGGTGCCCTGAAACGCACAACCAAACATCACTTGCTTCTGTACCTGCACTAGTCACAGATGTGTGAGGGTATGAGAGCTATTTATATCTCAAATGGGCAGGTTAGAGGAAGTGTAAGCATCTGACCTCCGCTCTCACAGGCACTTCATTAGGTTTAATTCACTCCAGGCTTGACTTGAAAGGAAGTTTAAGCCAGGATGTGCAGCACGAACAACGGTTAAAACTGGGTTTAGGAAGTCCAACTGTGATGAAAACAAAGCTGAGGTGAGCAGTGCTGACACCCCTGAGCAGAAACGGCCAAGTCTTTTGATGGAAAGTCAGTGTGGAGATATTGCGGAGAGAAAATACGAGAGCAAGGGAAGGAAAACTATTGCCTCATGAGGTAGGGTAGATTTCATAACACTCCAACTAAAATGTACACATGCAGTGTTGAGAATGAGAATACATTTCAGCAACTGCCACTGCAGTAATGTGATATGCACATTACCTCTCAATAAAGTTCACAATAAAGTATTATTTGCCATATGACCAGGTGGAATTAATGGAGTTACAGAGACAGTCCCCTGGAGCAACCCGAGGTTAAGTGCCTTGCTCAATGGTGATTGCTCCAGGATCGCCCCGGGATCGGCTATTGCTCGGTTTAAACCTTTTGGCTACCAGGCCAGATTACAGAATGAGTAGAGATGTTTAATTATTTTCCCCATATTTGTTATTATTGCAGCTCCTCTCTTCCCAGTCTGTCAGTAACGCTCTGTTTAGTTCCTGTCTCTATGAAGCCCCTCCTTCTGAAAAGCACAAAGTGCTCTGATTGGTCGGCTGGATCAGTGTGTTGTGATTGGTCAAGCGCTTCCAGCGGGTTTGGGAAATGTTTCAACACACTACTAACTAACTCAACCAGGCCCCGCCTCTTTATTCTGCGTATGAATTATTTAAATGAGGAATATTGTGACGTGTTCGTTTCCGGGAAGAAACTCCAGGCAGTTTCAGGGAGTTCAGAAACAGTGACACTGATATAGAGAATAATTCCCGCTGGAACTTTGCAGATTTTTTTTTTTTCATGCTCAAACGGCAACATTACACACTAAAGAAAGCTGAACATGCACAAAAGCATCAATTAATATGGATTTTTCATCTCCAACATTTTACATTACAATTTATATATAGCGGGGTCTGAAAGTAAGAGATGGTCAAATGTTCTTGCTTCCTTTGAAGCACAATATGCTTTTTGGATCATTCTCAAATCATGCTGAATCACATGATCATCAGGATTTACACAACTTTGTAACTACACAGACATAAGAGTTGTTCTTTTCCACGAGAACGGTGCATTGCTCATGTCTGCAAAACGTCTTTTCGTGGAAAAACCACAGAGACACAAGGGAAACCTTGCTTTAAGTGACCACAGAAAGCCCTCATACTGGAGCTTTGCCTGTCCCGTTCCTGTCCGCTCTACTACATTTGTACACACACTCAAGCTTGAGGAACTGAAAGGTGAGGTGTGGTAAGAATATGTGTATTCCCAGGTCTTTGGTTGACATCCACAACGGCGAGTGTAGTATCCACTTAACCACAGTGCACTATTGGGCCAATGGGTCTCTGCCCTTTCTTGTTCTGTCAGTATGATTTTTTCCAAGAGACTGTAAAGTGCAGAACCTAAATGGCAAAGGACATTTGTCAAACATATATGAGCTGAAGTAAGGTAGTGTGTACCGCTCTCCTGGGCAGAAAACAACAACAAAATAAACCAATCAAAGCACCCGACAAACAAAGTTACTTCTACACAGAAATGTTAACACTGTCCACGACACGTCCATCCATGAACACACACACACACACACACACGCACACGCACACGCACACACTTATACGTGCACATGCATTCACACACATAAGATTTTGACTCATGGGTAGTTGACGCATAACATCCAATAACCTTTATCCCCATCAATATATATATTTTAGGTTTATAATAATAATGAAATGTATATAAGTTAAAAAAGGGTAAATAATAACATATTGTGATTTATTTCTTTAAATTGTCGATAATTATTTTCATGTTATGGCTGATAAATACTTAAAGCAGTAAATATCAAAATTATATTTTGTCTAAATAAATACCGTTCAAAAGTTTGGGGTCGGTAAGATTTTTTAATGTTTTTGAAAGTCTCTTCTGCTCACCAAAGCTGCATTTATTTGACCAAAAATACAGTAAAAACAGTAATATTGTGACATATTATTACAATTTGAAATAGTAGTTTTCTATTTCATTATATATTAAAAATGTAATTTATTCCTGTGATCAAATCTGAATTTTCAGCATCATTACTCCAGCCTTCAGTGTCACATGATCCTTCAGAAATCACTCTAATATGATAATTTGCTGCTCAAGAAACATTTATGATTATTATCAACGTTGTAAATCCGTCTGCTGATAAATACTTTTGTGGTAACCTTGATAAATTTATTTTTGTCTGAATCCTTTAATAAATAAAAAGAAAGAACTGAAAGAACAGCATCAATATGAAACATAAATCTTTTGCAACATTATAAATGTCTTTATTGTCACTTTAAATCAATTTAATGCATCCTTACTGAATAAAAGTTAATTTAGTGACACCAAACTTTTGAACGGTAGTGTACTAGTTAGGGATAATGGGTAAAAGGATAATTGTTTTGTGATTCGCTTAATAGTACATTAAACAGTGTTATTAAATAAATGGTGTCTTTAAAGTAAGGTAACTTAAATATAAAAATAGTTAATAGTTTTCAATTAAGAGTATAGTAAGTCACACTGCAGGACATCTACCTAAAAGTACTTCATGTCAACTACCCAAAGTACACATGCTCATTCGAATTCAAGACCAGAGACGGAAAACGTGCAAGCAATAAAGAGATTTAAATGGATACATACTTTGATACTCACCGACATAGCGGATGCGAAACCCCTTCTTATTGGTGCCGTGGTCAGCTGACCAGCGCAGGAGAAGCTGGTGGCCCGTGGTGGTGATGTTGAAGGGGCTCGGGAGGTCACCGCTCAATGTGGCCAGGGTCTGACTGTGAATTGTGGGTCCTTCAAAAGAAACAGAAGAGAACGGCAATTTGCAGGAGGACTGTTATATCAAATTATACCTGTCAAAAAAGATGAAACTCATAAAAGTAGCTTGGTGCTTAGTTGCTTCACAGTTGGAAAATACATTTAGGAAATATCTTGAAAATAGGCAAAGCAGACAAAGTGTAGATAATAATAGCCTTGGCCACAAAGGATGACTACTCTGTGAGAGGCATATACACACTTATTAGACTAATGCAAGTTCAAATGACACCTTTCATATGTTGTATTTATAAAAAAAATACATGGCATGCTACAAAAGTCAATGCAACACTTTTACAATAACAGCCTAGTTTAAATAAGAAAAAAGTCTACCATCAAAGACTTCCAGAATGTCGTATTCCTTCTCAGTCTGGAAAAACTCAAAATACATGGTGATATTGTAGCCCTTCTCCACGTTGATGCTCCACGAACACATCTGAAGGTTGGGGTAACTGTCTGGGTAGCCAGGGCTCAAAATCACCCCAGACGAGTCGAATCGAACATCATGAGCAGGACATTGTACTACATTGGGGGGAAAAACATTTTATTAGGTATTAATTTAGTATGTATCAATAAGACGGGCATGCTTTATATGGCACTACTCATGTTTCATATGGCATTTAGCTCAAATCGGTTCAGTTCTGTTCTATTCTAAAATGAAACTAACCAAAACCCAAGTAGACAAAGATGAACAAGACATTGAGCAGCTCAGAGAAACTGAACTAGAATAGATATGACAACACTAGACTCGGCAAACCTACACTTGACAAAGGCAAACCACTAAATTAACCACTAAATTGAATAAAACTACATTAAACTAGATAACCCAAGAAAAGACTATTTCACTCAACAAACCTAGACCTGACAAGACTAAACTAAACCAAATTACACTCGACTCAAAAAAAACCTACACTAGATGAGACTGACCAAACTCGAGTAAAATAAAACCTAACATAACTCGACAAAACTGAAATCAGCTCAGAGAAACTAAACTAAACCAGATAAGAAATGTCAAGTGTTGTCTTATCTAGTTTCGTTTCGTTTCTTTGAGCTGAATTTAATTAGCTTAGCTTTTGTCTTGTCTATTGTTGAGTCAAATGTAGTTTTGTATTATGTACTGTAGTTTAGTCTAGTTTTATTTAGTTTAGTCCAGTTTGGTTAGGTTAATTTAGTCTAGTCTAGTTCAGGTTTGTTGAGTTGAGTTCAAACCTAAACTAGACTATCAATCTAACCAAACTGGACTAAACTAAATAAAACTAGACTAACCTAGACAACACAAGACAAGACTACATTTGATTTAACAATCCTAAACAAGATTAACTAACCTAACTCGAATAAACCAAACTGAATTAATCTAAGAAAAACTGGGAAGACAAGCCTAAACAAAACTAAACTTGACCGCGAGCTACATTAACCCAATGAAACTCAACAATACTCGACTACACTAAGCTAAACTCCAAGAATGAAATAGTAAAACAATGAACCAAATTATTGAATCCAGTTTATCCTAGTTAAGCGATTAGAATATTCACCAAATGAAATCAGGTCTGGTATATATTAATCTCAACAGCTCTTTAACACAGCAGATCATTTTCCTGGTACCATATTTTGGTTACACTTTATTTTACAGTACATGTACATACAGTTAACTTACCCAGGAAAGTAATGGCAATATAAGGTAACTACATGGGTTTAGGTTTAGGGGTAGGTTCATGTTAGTACCTAGCTATTGTAAATGTAAATGAAAAAATGTAAATGCTATAATAAGCACACAGTATGTACATGACTGTAAAATAAAGTGCTACCCATATTTCTTTAAGAGCTGTAGGTGGTCATAGTCTGTCATCTTGCAAAAGACCATTTTTCATCAAGTCAGCCTGAAATGTTACATACTCTGCAAAACACTTCATGAGCTCTTCTGCTCCATGGCTCACTTTGTTTATTCCCCTCCGAAACTGCTTTAATGTGCATGACAAATGATTGAACTACCGTTTCCAGGCACTTTCCTGAATCTAAGCACAGGACAAATTCTAACAAAGTGAGTGCTCTCTCGTGGGGATGCAGGGAGAAGGATGGAGCCATGAAAGATTAATGGTGGCAGCTGTTTGAGCCACTAAACTCCAAGAGTCGCATCACTCATCAACAGAGAACGTGAGGGAAGAAGCAGTGACAGGGAATGACTGAGCTCTTCATGGCCTATCAGCAATACCGCCTATGATCACATTTTACCCTCCATTACATGTATGATGCTCGTTTGAGTGATTTGATCTTATAGTCTATCGTTCCCAGTATCCTGCGATATACTTGTGGACGGAGATTGGACGTTTCCACGGCAACATGCTCTTCACTGAAACCTTTAACCCTGGTTCTGTGGTGCGTTCCCGGTTTCTAAGAGACGATGCATTAGGCACATAATCCTGGTAAACGGAAGCTGGTCTGTGTCTTCATTATTTTTTTCTTTTTCTTTCTTTCTTTATTGCAGGAATACATACAGAAATTTTACTAAATACGCATATCGACAAAAAAAAAAACTAAATGAAAACAAAACACAGATAAACAACAATATACTGTAAGAATAATAAAAAAAAGAACAAGCAAAAGACCTCATAATTTGAAAAATATATGTCCTTTGGTGGTGTTGAGTGTTTTAAGGTATTCAGTAATTTAACATCTGTGTCTTTATTCTTGAAGAGGATGCCCACCTTGGCAGGAGGGAGGGTTTCCGTCCATCTGAAGACGTTCTCCGAGCCTGCACGTCAAAATCTCACTGCCCACCAGGCTGAATCCGGGGTGACAGCGATAACGGATAATATCACCTGATATACAGAGAGAGAGAATGATTAAGCGTCTGTTTAATTAGTTGGGACAGCAAACCCCTGTAGCTTTAATGGAGAAAGATGGCCGAGATACGTCTGTGATGTAGTTTAACGCTAAACTTGAAGAGGTTGATAATTGAGCTGTAAAACAGCAGCGTTTGCAGCCTTGTCTAATGAATTGCATTGGCTTTGCATGACAACCCTGCCACCATCGCCTATCTAAAAATAATCATGCGTAAGCACCTGGAAAACATCAAAGCTATGACGCATGCAATGCGGAGAAGCGTTCCTGCGCTCTGCCAGTGTCTAGGCAACAGGGCAAGGTGAATCTCCTTTACAGTATTGGCCAAATTTCTGTGGCACTCATCAAAAGCAGGGTTGATATTTCATGCAAACATGATTGTGCTATGAATGAGTCTTATTTAGGATACTATTTTAGCAGTCACTTTGGCACTGAGGGCAGATGACAGTTGAGTCGAGACTTCTGTAACAGGTGGATGTACGTATGCGAAGCACAACACATACTTTCAAGGAGCATAAATTGCATTATAGTAGATGTTTTATTAGTGCTCTATCCATTTCTTAATTGAAAAGTTCCACGCAAAATGAAAATTCTGTCATCATTTTCGCTCATGTCATTCCAAACCCCTTTGACTTTCTTCTGTGGAACACACATTTTTTTTTTTCTGTACAAAGAAAGCCAACGGGGTCCAACACTATAGTATAGACATAAAACACTGAGCAATTGTTCAAATGGCTCATTTTGTGCTCTGCTGAGGAAAGAAAGTCACAGTCAGGTTTGGAAAAACATTTTTGGGGGAACAAATCCTAATGGGAATGATGACGGAGAGCTTTCTCCAGGTATTAAAGACAATCAAACCGTCAGAGAAATGATATTAAAGTACTAAGTATTTAGGGCCAGTGCAAACCCTCTTTTGGTGTTAAAAAAACTACTTTCAGGATTTACTAAAAACACACAGTGAAAAATTAGCACTGAAAAGGCATGGGCACAGTTATTTTTGCGGCTGAACTTGTTACATATGCATTTGTGGGAGTTTATTTGTGCTAACATTTATATGAGGACAGTATTTAAATGAATCACGCGAGGTCATTTACTTTCCCATCTTCGCTTTTTTTTGGGGAATTAGCTCTGATGCTAATTTGCCTTGTTTAGTAAATCCGGCCCTTATACTCCTCAGAAGCATATATAAAAAACAGGATAGGAGAATGTTTAAATTTTTTAATTGAAAAAAATGATTTTTTAAATAAATTTGGTATGCTGGACCTCGAACCAACCCTTCAGAATCAGAACCAGTTTTATTAACAAAAGCAGTGTTGTGTGTTCATACCTATCTCTAACTCATTGTCCTCCATCAGGATATCTGCGTTTGAAACCTCTGGTGGAGGCTGGCAGACTCGTAACTGGTAGGCTGCAAAACAAGAGGAGGAAAGATGTGGTTACAAAGATTTGTTAGGTTTTTAGAGCTTCAAAACTGTAAAAAAAATAAATATTTAAGGAGGAACAAACATTTTTATTGAGGATTTACATATTATTAATCCATGGACTCATCTGTACAAAATTATCTCCAAAAGTTCTCCCGTCCCCACCCTGTAGCCCATCTCAGAATAGTTTCAATAGGAGATGCAGCGTCATACTAATGTGTTTATAGGTGCGGTCATTTACCATTGTTCTGCTAATTTTAGTCTGACAATTTTATTCAAACATCACACTTTTAGTGATGTTTTATTGTAGTGATCTTGGTATTGACTAATTACATTTTATATTGTATATTTTGTATTGTAACTCACCTGCTCGGGGACTACAGATGGAAACTAGCTTAAGCTAAATCTGGTGCAAAGCATCTTTAATTAATGTTTTTTGCACATTGTCCCTGTTGAAATAAATAAATAAGTAAATAAATAAATAAATAAATAAATAAATAAACAAACAAAAACAAAATCCATTCATTCAAAAAGAGTCCATGCGATTGGGAACTTTGCAGATTTGGCAACGGGTTCAAGCTCACGCAGATTCACTGCGTTAACTAACAAAGTGATTTCGGTGTGATTCATACATCGCTACGTCATTGACATTAGACAACATTTGCACCTTATGTCTGTAAATATGTGTGTGGACGACTTTTCAGACCAGTTGTGAACCTGATATTATCACATGACAGAGTCAGACATCCCACCTTTATAAGCATTTCCGGAAATCGAGCTAGCGAGAGAGAAAGCCTGTGTTCCACCTGGTATTAAGATGCGTTTTCAGTGAACCGATCACAAGTGATTAGCAAAGATGCATTACCGTTACACCTGGCATTATCATGCGTTTCAAATGCGTCATCTGTGACCACTTGTGTTTGGATTTTGTGGCTTTTATCATCACACTCAACTACATCACTTGCACTTTTCTCGCACGAAGAGCCTACTATTGAATGATCGAACCTGTGTAAGACGGCGTACACAAATGAATATAATGGCATATAATATATGGTGTGAACCAGTGCAGTGAGCCAATCACAGCGAACATGTAACTTCTTGTGACTTTTCTAACTTTGTTTAGCCATTGTTCCCACCATACTGAGAGGAAAGCCTCTCTTTACCCACTGGCATCGGTTTTGAACATACTAATATTGACGTACACACCATTCAATGTCATATTTCATAATACTTCCAGGTTTATTTTGGTACAGCCCATTATTTTCTCATTCAAATTATCCTCTGAAAAAAAACGCCCCTGGCGCAGTGTGACGTTCGGCACAGTTGAGTTGGCATCTAGTCAGTACTAATGACAGAGGAGCCTGCCGTGACAAATAATGATGTGATTAAGTAGGGTGACACTGAGGCGCATGGAAGGGAGACTATCACTATACTACGGGCCGCTCCGCGACGTTAACACAGAGCCTTATCAATCGCTGGCATCTCTGACAGCGGATACACGCCCAAGCAAAGTGAGTGTGTCACAGTCGTTGAAATGGCCAAGAACAAAACGATGCGCATAATGAGCAAATCACTTAAGAAGAGAAGGAATTAACCACATTTCTCCAGACACGGATTGCATGAGTAATGCATTTGTTGTGTGAATGCAACAGCGCTGAAGCCCATTCCTGTGCAATGCATAGATAGCCGTGAGGGTTGATGATAATTACCGAGTAGCTTTGAACCGAGTTAATTACTCTGGTGTTAATGAAAACCGCGAACGCAACAGGACCTCAAAGTTCGACACAAAGCCATAATTGTCAAGACTTCAGATTGATTAAGATGGATATCAGGAGCTCTTGGCTTTGAGGAAGGAGCGAGTGGAGGCGGAAGACGCTGGCTTTGTCTTCTCCTGCCAAGCTGAGGTTGGAAACACACTAATTAACTATTGAAGCCCACTTAGCATGTGGCTCATCTCATCTCTTGCTTCCTAACGGGTTTCCTGTTGTGTTTTGGGGTAAGTGGCCAAAGTGGAACGGGAACAAAAGGGCCAGCCCGGACGCTCTGATCAGGAGCCATGTGGCTCAAGTCACTGTATAGAAGAGGCTTTTCAAGTGGCTGTGAAAAAGAAAGAAAAACAGTGGGTTGTGATTTAAACACACACACACACACACACACACACACACACACACACACACACACAAACAAAATTAGCAATTACAAAACTCCTGGCTTTTTTTTGTCCAGTGATTTTCTTTGATGACTCAGGGACCAGGGAAGGCGGATGCGGATAGTATGTAGATGTGTGTGTGTGTACTTCTGAGAGCCATTAAAACGAGACTTCGGAATTAAGTCTTTAAAATGGGTTTCTCTAACTCAGAGATGCCTCTTTGATGCCCTTGGTGTCTGGACTGAATATTGAGTAAAGCCCCGCTAATAAACCTGAGTGAATTTGGAGGGCATGATCTCTGCATTTGAGAGTCCATTTCGAGCTCATAATCATATTCCATAGATTCCTGTCTAAGCTGCTTTGGCTAGATTGGCTTTAAAACACTGGAGGATGCGACATCAGAGAGCAGATTGGCAGACCCGACAGAGCCCTATTATGATTAGATAACATACTAAATACTAGATGAATATTTCAGTTTAATGGATGGTAATTTTTTACTAATTCATATCAAAGCAGTTGGTGAAAATAAAGTTGTCTTTCAGGCTCGGTGTCCCATTTACTCAGAATCAAATGGAATCAAAGCTAAACTCATTGTGATGGAACGGGGTATTCCCAGGGCAAATCTGAGTAAATATAGACGATCCTTTCCCTTTGTTATGCATTCGCATCACAGTCTAAAATATCTGCAGATGGAAAATTAGTCATCTGCAATTCAATCCACGAAAGACGGGCGAAGAAACTGAACTCAATGAGTGATAAAACAATATGGTCTGGAGCATAAAACCAATTAAGTTTTTTACTTTAACACAACATTAAATATGTATAAAGTGTAACTCAATCATAATTCTGACATCATTTAATCACCCTCATGTCTTTCTAAGCCTTGGTGAAAAAAAGGTGTTATTTAAACATATATTATTATACTTTTCTGATGTTATTTTTTTATGATAGCGCCTGGTCCCCATCCATTTTCATTGTATGGAAGAGAGCGTTTTAAAAAACTTTTCTTTTGTGTTCCACAGAAAAAAGAAAGTCAATCAAGTTTGGAACAACAGAGTGAGTATATAAAATTATTTTAATTATTAGGTGAACTATCCCTTCAGTAAGAGCATTGGGGAAACTTACTATGCTAATCAGAGAACTATACATAATATTGTGATTGTTGGTGTGAATCGCAGTCGTTTTCTCTATATATACTGTACGTCTCAGAGTCATGAACCCCGAGTGACAGCTGACAAGGGCCGAGGATCAATATGAAAGCATGTAACAAACTATAAATACTAGTCAGCAGCCCGAGGTCAATATGATCAGTGTAAACGTGAGCCACTTTATTTGCCTGCTGGGGATAGAAATTACACAGTATTGCCAGATAATCATTGAAACAGAATGCACCAGTTTGTAAAAAAGTATCTTAAATCATTCAATATCCCACACAGGCAAATGATATAGGGCTTAAACAGTTCAAATTCAACTTTCGTTGTTAAAATAAACCCCATAGCGGTCATTAACTAAAAATTAATATTAAAATTTAAAAAATTAGTGTTAAAATTAAAGACATTTCTGTTAACTGAAATAAAGCTGAAATAAAATAAAAAATTAAGGTTACTTGAAAAAAAGTAAACTAAACGAAATGTAGAAATGTTGCTTTAATTGGCAATAAACTGAAATAAGCTTAAGTTGAACCACTAAAATTATTAACTGGAAATTAAAATAAATTGTTATACCTGTTTTAGTTTCGTTTTCACTCTGTTCGATTGTTTCGCGTGTTCCCTAGTAAGTTTCCCTGGCTGTTAATTACTTCTTATTTATGGGACGTAGGCCAGTAAGAGCTGTGCGTGTAAACCTCACTCCCCTGATCTCCCACACCGGAGACCCCGGGTCGAAACCCGCTCGGAGTGGGTCGAGTAGGACCGGTTACACTTACAGTACACACCTGTTTCTGTTCTACTCATCATCTTCCTGCTTTATATACCCATAGTTTCCTCAATTTCTTTGTCCGGTATTGTTTGTGTTAAGGGTAGTTGTTATTCTGATACTCCTGTGTGTTTGCTTATTAAAAGACTCTTTTATTTAACTTTAATTTTGTCTGGTTCATCTACCTGACAACAATATAGTATATTATATACTGTAATATGCTATATAATATACTATATACCAGGGCTGTAGTACTAAAGTCCGGTCTTGGACTCGAGTCCGGACTCGAGACCGTTTTTCTATGGTCTCGGACTTGTCTCGGTCTTGGCCACTGGTCTTGCCAAATATGTAGTCCAGGTATCTTTATTATGTTCCCAGTAACGCATAATTGTAGTATGCACCCGCAGAAACCTCCACAGATTACCGCAGATTGTAGTGCCAGTCATTGACAAGTACGACCTGCGCGTGTGTGATTTATTTTCTACTATTTGCTACTGCAATACCGGCGCATTGCTGAAATAACAGATCTGTCTATTCACTGCTGATCATAATATGAAATTGCTATATGGACTATAGTAACTGTGAATATTAAAGACTGCTATCAAATCTGATTGTTCAGCGAGTCTCTGCAAATGAGTGCCGCGGGTTCATGTACTACATACACAAGTACACATTTATCTTCAGCATTTCATCGTCAGATACACTCAGAAACCCGTCAAAATAAAAGTTCGGTTTAACGTGAAGAAATTACCACAGACATATATTTTACTGGAGTGAAGCTATATTGTCATTTAGTTAGTACTAGTACCTAGCAGTGGTAATAAAAGTAGGTTGGTGTTGTTTGTATCAGTTCTAACACTGCTATTATGAGGTATCACCATATGTCATTATTCTTTTTTCTTTAGATTAAAGATGATATCAAGGGGAATGTCTATACTTAAAAATCCTGGGTGTTGTGACACTGTTTTTGCTTTTAGATCAACAAATAATAACCCACTCGCAGTGTTGGGGGTAACTCATTACAAGTAACTTGAGTTACGTAATCACATTACTTTTTCAAGTAACTAGTAAAGTAACGCATTACTTTTAAAATTTACAACAAAATATCTGAGTTACTTTTTCTAATAAGTAACGCAAGTTACTTTGTTTTCCCCTTTATTGACTGACATCTCTTCTGTCCTAATGTTGAGACAAATCGAAGTGCAGAGGCGTTGTGTGTAAACATGATGGTTATTATAGTTCTAGATTAAATGTAAGCGTGGATTTACTCATCTCACTTGCACAAAAAAAATTCAATATTCCTCAAAATGAATAAAATCAGTGAAATGCAGAATCAGAACACTATGCAAACCTCCAATACCTAAATATGGTAAATAAAACAAAACATCTTTTATGCATTTAATCTTTATTGACCAAAGTACTTGCTTCTGACCTCTGATTTTTTCAGTTAAACCATAAGCAAAAATGACTACAGATTTTTTTATATGTTTTTATTGGTAAAGTAAGTGTTAAATGTGTTTCTCCTGCATCCTCTTCTTCTGTTACCCAGAACAGCAGCAGCTGAAAGGTTTGTTTGAGCAGCGCCCTCTACTGAACACTACTGTACTCTACTGTACAGGAGTAAATCTGCATTTCCTTCAGTCTGAGGCTTATTATTTCACTTTTGGTGTGAAAGGGTCTTTACATTTGCCCAAAAATATATCTTTTTTGGTATAAAAAAACAAGCCCAGCCCAGGTGGAAAAAAAGTAACGCAAAAGTAACGTAACACATTACTTTTCTAAAAAAGTAACTAAGTAACGCTTTTTAAGGGAGTAACGCAATATTGTAACGCATTACTTTTCAAAGTAACTTTCCCCAACACCGCCCACTCGGTCTTGACTCGGACTTGAACCTTTTTGGACTCGGTCTTGTCTTGGACTCTAACCTCTTTGGACTTGGTCTTGACTTGGACTTGACTAGTCATGGTCTTGGACTTGTCTTGGACTCGACAAAGGTGGTCTTGACTACAGCCCTACCTTATACTAGGGCTGTCAGTTAAACACGTTATTAACGGCGTTAACGCAAACCAATTTTAATGGGGCAAATTTTTTTATTGCGCGATTAACGGTCTTTTTGGCCTAGCAAACTTTGTCGTTTTTTCCACATGCTTTTGCAACAGGACGCGCCATGCCATGCGCCATGTTTTCGTCGACCAAAGCGCAAGCGGATCTAGCTAGACCGGAAACAAAACAACAGGCACGCCGCACACACTTGTTTGGGCTTGCGAGCCGGCCAAATAGTTGGTTAACGTTATGTTTTGAGTGGATGACGAGCGCGAGACGCCGAAATGGATGCCAATAAGATTCTGAATGGAAAGTTTACTTTTAAAAAGTTGCCAAATGGTCCCATTGACAAGACCAAAGTGATCTGTGTGTTTTGTCGTTGTGAACTGAGCTATCATCATCGCAGGGCGTCCAGTCTGAAATACCACTTGATGGCCAAGCACACACACACACACACACACACATACACACACACACACACAGCTGATGCGAATTCTCCGCCCCTCGTCAATATCAGGACCTCGTCAGTATTTCTTTCACCCTTTTATTAATGGACAGTGTTACATTGTGTGAGAGATTATTTGCTCCAAGTGAGAATGTTAGTGTGAAATTGAACACAGTATGCCAATGTTGTTTTCAATAAAAAACATTTGCACAAAGCAAGCCGATCCACTTTTCCATGTTGATAAGAGCATTAAAATGAGAAAAAAATAATGGGACAAAAAGAAATCAAGAGACATTTAGAATAGATAAAAATGTGCGATTAATTGCGATTAATCGTGAGTTAACTATGACATTCATGCGATTAATCGCGATTAAATATTTTAATCATTTGACAGCACTACTATATACATATACTATAATTCCAAATATTTTATCCTATATTATTATTTTTAAAAATAACACTGGTGTGGAGCGTCTCACCATGATAACTGAGCACAAAGAAACCACTTCCACTGAAGTCGCTGTGGAACTTGATGAGGATCTGGTTGGATGTGCTGTAGACAGACTCCAGGGCTGTGTTACCGCTGAACTGACCGATCTGGGGCGAACTCTGGTCTGGACCATCCCTGCAAAACACACAAATCAACATTTATCCACAGCTACATCCAATTAGAAAGGCCTACGTCAGCTGATTTAGAAGCAAAGCAGTGTATTTATATATGTGTATAGTATATACTGTATATATAGTATATATGTATAAATTTTTGTTTTGTTTTTTTGCACAAAACCCACATGCAATCTAGTTTTTAAATGAAGTCATTGTCACTCCTTTTAGTGCAAACACACCTCCTTTCTAGGCAAATGATGCTCATTATACATTCCGCCTTGTTTCACCTGGTGCAGTTAACGTTGCACTATTACTGTGGGTGGTAAACTGAATTTGTTTTAAAGATTTTCTGTTGATCATGGCAGGACTAGTTCATTAAATTATGACCAAATGATGGGGAAAAAAAAGCTTTATAAGTGGGCATAAAGTCAAGCATACTTTTGCCATTTAAATTAGGGTCCTAAAACAACACAAACAACAAGTGCAAATTCTTTGTGTGTGTGTGTGTGTGTGTCCTGAAACAGCCAGTAAAGAATTTGCAGTTACACATAGAGTTAATAAATTAAACATTTTAAGACTCAACTCCACTCTCTCTCGAAGTAGTTTTTAAATGTGACTTTAACCTAGTGGCCCAGCAAAAATAATGACTCTGCAATTACACGGAGAGTAAATAAACTATGTGCTTCATACCTTAAGACTGATCTCTGCTGCAGAACAATGCTGAACGCTGATTTTATGAACCATATTGTCTTAAATGGTACTTTAATCTAGACAGCAATATATCCCCTATTATTGACTGCAAGAAAAAGCAAGAAGTGCATCTCCAAAGCAGGCAGTCATTTCTCTGTGTCTACTAGTTTATTAAGCTCCATTCCTGCCATATCTGTGGTTGTCTTCACATTAGGCCAGCCCAGCAGAAATGCACAAAGTCTTTGTTCTGTACATGAACAATAGAGCTGGACTAATGAACCAGAAGACACGGTTTTATCTAGGTCACCTATGATGCATGAGATGGTCACTAGGAGCAGCTCACCGAGGAGCCGATGGAGCAGCCAGAGAGAGAAATACGGGTTTGTTCACGAGTCTTTAGTAGAGCATGACGTCACGCAGCTTTTGGGAAAGACTGAAGCAACATGCAACAGAAAGGCAAACTCAATTCCAGGTCACACGGAGTAAAAAAAAAAAGTCGGAAAAAAAATGCAGCAATAATGTAACTTCTATCCGTGGTGAAAATGCATTATTTAAAACAACGGGTTTATTGGGTACGCAGAATCCATCAATAAATAAAAGTACTCTCTGGGATTTTTCTTAAACAAGAGAGAACTCTGATATGAAAAGTGAACAGATGACATTAATTTTTGGATTCATCCTGGGTTTCATTCAATGCATTATTCCATCTCCCCCGCAACTGGGTGTCACAACGATGTGAAGGACAATTAGTCAAAAGTCTCTTCTCTTCCAAACAACCTATGGCCTAAACTAAAGCGACTCTGTAAGGACACAAACTCCTGCTAAAGCCTGCTGTAATCCGTGACTACATCTCTCAGAAATCTATCAATAAAATATACACCAATAACTTCAAAAATAGCTTTGATTCAGAGGCTTGGAAGACGTACTTAGGGACTTTTTCCTCAAATAACTTTAAGTATAAAATCTGTATTGTTGTTTATTTGTTTGTTATATTAGCCCTGCTAAACCTCTTGAGATATTTCTTCCTGTTTGAAGACACACTACCTTTGGAGTCTAAAACACCAAAGCAAATGAGCTTAATTTCCGTGAGGAGACCAAAACCAGTACAGAAAGCTAATAAAATGAAGTATGCCTAATTAGCAAAATTTCTTCCTGAAAGGTTGAAGAGACAAAGCTCAGAAGGGAAATTATGCATAAAAGCGACAAAAAGTATTTTATGCCGACAAACTATACAACAACTTTTGAGCAAGATAATTAAGGTGAATTTAAGAATTCTTATATAAAATATACTTTAAAAAAAAAATATATATTTGCTGATTGACCCTGAGTTTGACAATAAAGTTGAACCGAATTGAACTTATACATAAAAATATATTTTTGAATAATGGTAAACACATGCACAATTGGTAAATAGAGCTAAACATCTATTTTATCTACATTGAAATATTAAAGCAGTATCTAAATATAGATGTAAATTTAGCTACAATGCAATTTGGTCTCAACAAAGTCAAGCAAAAAGAAGTTAAGTTTCCATTTTAGTAACAAGTAGGGGGACGCAGAAGCAAAACTGAAGTTAATCCTGAAAATCATCTCCTGACTTGAGAAACAAGGCAAAGCAATTTAAATAACCCCTTTTCAAATGGAGATATACTGTGATGCTTAACCAAGTAAATGTGGTGGCAGCTAGTCCTAAAGTTGTTTTTCAGAGATTTAAGGGATGATTTCCTTCCACGGTTACAAGCAAGCGTGCTTTGGGGCTTCCTAGAGGACCGCAGGCTGTTTCGCACACACTGTTTCTTACGTTCAAGGACGTTTGGAGTGTCACAAAAGGCCCTCATTCATCTGCATATGCAGTCCCATCTCTCTTACTTCTTCAGTGTTATTATTATTGATCATATACTGATGAATACGAACTGATTCCAAATGAGCTCATCGTCACATATCTAAGAGATGAGAGTTATGAGGGTTTACCAGACAGTGATGTAGTCATAGATGGGTTCAGTGCTGAGGACGGTGAAGTTGATATAGATGCCGTTTCCAGGGGGCACCCGGACACTCCACACACAGTCCTGGAAATTGGGGTATTCAGCTGGGTGACCGGGAGAGAAGATGGTGCCGTTCATGGAGGTGATGTTTCCACCACATAGAGCTTTTGGGGAGACAGAAAACAAAGTAATGCTATCACCAAACATTTCGGGCATAGACAGAACATGTGCACTAAGAACTTAGCACTTATTTGCACAGAAAATAATGAAAAGTACTTGATGTAAACAAGAGATAGACATATATCTGTGGCCTAGAAAAAGTGGTTTTATATCATTCAGTTCCAACCTATGCCAATAGGTGTCAGTAAACAGTTCAAGGCTGCTTTATTTGAACAGAAAATGAACAGGAGCTGGAGAAACAAGAACCAAATGACCTCGTGCATCTTTAAAGTTCATCTGTTAGCAGTGATCGCTCTACTATGGCATCACCTCATTGCGCTCTGGGAAATAATGTTGACCAGTGAGCCATTGAGAATTTGTTCACACCATAAAGATGCACGGCACTGTTTAACATCACACATTATGTAGTAATATTGTTGCAATAAGGGTATAAATCTCACCCGTGGGCTTGCGTATAAAGTCATCAGCTGTAAGCTACTGATGACACTTTCATTATAACTTACAGTGAGCAGTTGCATGGATGAAACACTGAGGTCATTCAATTTCCATACCGAATTAAGGAGGAGTATGAGGATTTTATATTGAGGAGAGTAAAACGCCACCTTCACAGCGTGGTATAGGGTTGTTCCAGTTCCTGCTGATTCCATGGAGGCACGTTAGAGAGGTTTCGCCGATGAGCGAGTAACCGGGTAAACACTCGAAAGACACCGTCATACCCACGCTAAAGTCACCGCCTATTACGATACCATTCCTGAACGGTCGGGGGTCAGGACAGCTCTGCAGCTGATAGGCTGAAGAAAAGAAACATAATCACAAGTAAGGAGGATGAATGCAAAAGGCAATTGTAAACTCTCAGTATATTCTTCTTGACTCAATACTAACACGTCTAATGGGGAAAAAGGACCTATTGTGCTTTTTTACATCTTTAACTTTCTTTAGTGTGTAATGTTGCTGTTTGAGCAGGAAAAAGCTCTGCAAAGTTTCTCTGTATCAGTGTCACGGTTTCTGAACTCCCTGAAAAGCCTCCATTTCTTCCGGGAACGAACACGTCCCAATATTCCTAATTTAAATAATTCATACGCAGAATAAAGGGGCGGGGCCTGGTTGAGTTAGTTAGTAGTGTGTTAAACTGCTGGTTATGGTAAGGGGCGGGACATTTCCCAAACACGCTTGAAGCAGTTGACCAATCACAACACACTGGTCCAGCCGACCAATCAGAGCACACTGTGCTTTTCAGAAGGAGGGGCTTCATAGAGACAGGAACTAAACAGAGCGTTACTGACAGACTGCAACAGCTGCAACAATGTCAAATATAGGACAAATTATGTGAAAAATCAAACCTATTCTACTAGAGCCCAAAATCAACACTGTAAAAAAGCATGATATGGCCTCTTTAAACGTCTTACCTTGGTATGTAATGTGAAATCCAGGTTTATTCTGGGAATAGTCGCTGTGGAAGAAGAAGCTTGTTTCATGGGTTGTGCTGAAGAGCGACTCAGGAACCTGCGGCCCACTGAACCTGTCAATCACTATACCGGTCTCACTAGGTCCGCTTCGGATCTCCAGGTAGTCGTGGATTGCCTCGGTGGAGAAGTTCAGGAACTGAACATGAATTCCTTAAAAAACATATATACACAATAAGTGATACTGATACTGAAGGTAGCGAGTCACACGATTCTGTAGCTCATTCGTGCAGTTTAATGGCATGCATGTACCGAAGCCAGTGGGAAGGGTGACCGTCCAGGTGCAATCTAGACCACTTGGGTAGTTGCCAGGAAAACCAGGGCTCAGAATCACTCCGCTAACCTCTTTCATGGCTCCGCCACACTGAGCTGTGAATATACAGATGAAGACTCACTTTATGCACTGCCAAAATGTAATGTGTTGTACTGTCATGCAATCCTTATTGATTTCTATCTCTACTGCATCACTGAATGATTACAGCACAAAACAAGTCAAACACCGTTGGCAGATTTGAATTAAACCAATTCCACTTAAAAATCTTTTACCCCTAAAGAAACGAACAGTTCAGTTTGACAAATATGACACAAATATGACACATTCATATATCTTAAAATTGGAACATTTGGAAACATTTTCAATTCAGGTTAAATTGTTAAACGTTGATTAGTGTGTTTAATATCATTAACAATCAATAATTTGTTTTTGTTGTTTTTTATTAATAACTGGAATTTGTTTCATTTGAATGTATAAATGGACTTTTGATTAACGTTAATTCATGTTTGTTTATGATATATATTAATATTAACTTTAATTAAATAAAATGAATTATAATTAAACAAATTTAAATTGTGCATATTTCAACTGCTAGAATTATGCTGCTTTTCGTCTCTTAAATGCCGCATGAAACAGTCACAACACTTTTTTTTGTTTCATGGTAGAACTAGATAATCTCAGATGTCAATGTGCGTATGTGTTTTGTGAATGCAAAATGCCTAATGTTTACTTCATCTGATCCCTTTCGGGTAACTTTGGATGCAAATACATCCTGCTGTCATGACACGGAATGAAGATACAGGAAACTGTGCAACTGAGGTCATGTGATCCAATACTAGTCAACATGAAGAACAAGTAGTCGTTTAACCCTAGCAGTGATGAATCATAATTATACATGAGCATATATAAGTGTACATTGTATATGTGATCACACTTAGCCAGTAAAACTTGTTTGAATCTGAATTACAGAAGATGGGCCTCACACTGTTAAATTACTGTATCAGATCCAGTACAAGACAGGTGTAAAGTTGCAGTCGGCAAGAGAAACAATTTACATATTACATCAACTCCCTTGTGTTCAGTTCTTTACGTTTCACTTACTCTTAGATTGCACTGTTGCTAAAGAAGAAGTGAAACAGAGGAGTAGATAAGTACTTAACAGAAATAAAAGCTATAAACATGTACTGGTATACAGAGAAATTCTCATCTGCTTGGCACAAAAACAAAAGCTATTGTCTCTTTTAAGAGGCATGAGGCGTGGGCAGTGGCGCCTCCAGAAATTTTTCATAGGGGTGGCCAGATGGGGCCACTTAAAATCTTGGGGTGGCACACCAAAACTATAAACCATAATTTCAGAATTGTATTCTACTGTTGTAGTAAACCGGCCTGTAGAAAACTATCAGAAAGACTTAAGGAAACTCCTACTGATATACTTTGGTTTATTGAGTTATATTTAATGTTACTAATGATATTAGTAGGGCCCTACTAATATATATTATATTATATATAATGATATATATTATATAGATATGATATATATAAGGACCCTCGCCCCGCGGCAAATTTCCAGATACTTACATAATTGTGATGAATTTAATCCTTTTTAAGTTATTATTTTGCAGTGTAAGATTACAGTTAAGACCTTTAAATATTTCATAAATGTATTATGAATTTTGAATAAACTTAATGAGTGTATAAATCAGCAGCAAAAAGCAATTCTTGAAAAAAATCTGCACAGTAATTTTATAAAATCTAAATATGTTAATAAAACAAATTACTATTAGTTCTCTTATAAAATTCAATCAGGCAATCATACATTTCACAATTTTATATTTATATCTGAATGTCAAGAATTCAGAAGTGCATATATAGCCTACACTACAAAGAAATAATATGCAATTAAATTATGCTTATTTTAAATGTATTGAGCAGGCTAGGTATAACAAAATATATTGGCTTTTAATAATATTTCAGTGCGCAAACCCATGATAACATGAAAAACAGAGCGCACACAGCGTGTATGCGCATCGCGGGTGCAGAATGATGTGCTCAAAGCAACATGGAGTCACAGTGTGCAGCGCTGTATAAGTGCGCATTTAAAAGTTCACGTCACAAAGCGAAGAAATGTCGAGCGCACAAATCCTAGTGCGATTTGTTCCTTTGTTTCACAGTTTTGAATGCCAGTTATTGTGCGTTTGATGCCGATTCATAGTCCTTGTGATGTGTGTGTGTGATCTAGCAAGCACACGGTAGTGAGTCGTTTAAAAACAGCAACAAACTCACACAAAATAAAGTAATTTTATGCAAATCTACAGCCTTTTATCTACAGATAATGCATTATAATGTGAATGTATCATATTGGAGAGAGTTTTACCGTGCATCCAAGAGGCGCGCGCGCTGTTTGAATATGAATGGAGAATGATTGACAGCCGCAGAGGAGGAAAAACTAGTTTCCGTATACTTTAATGATGTAAATAGACTTCTGTCCCTCACATTAAGCTATGGAATGACTTCAGATGACTTTGTCACCCAAACTGAAGTGAAAAAATCGGGAGGCGCCGAAAAGCGCGCTGTTTGCATCCCTGCTCGTCAAAACGTGGCAAAGACACATCAAAAAGCTGCTGAAACAGTATACCGTAACCGTTTGGCACTTAAAAAGCACGTCACGACACATAATTCCCCGTCTTCTTTTACTAAAGAATATTTTTGACTTATTTATAAAATGCATAACTGATGCTACTAAAATTTGTACTGGCCATTGGGGTGGCCAGTGGGGTGGCCAGGAGTCGGCCAGGGGTGGCCACGGCCACCCCTGGCCACCCCCTGGTGGCGCCATTGGGCGTGGGGATTTAAGTGGTGATTCCAACAGTAATATGGAGATCCCAGCTGATAGTCTTTGATGAGAGGTCTAGTTTTGGCACAGGAGAGGCTGGACGATGTTGCTGAATATATCAGTAGTAGAAAATTCCTTCAAACTTCTTTTAAACAGGAAGCAAGGGGAATTGGGCAGGTCAAGGGACAGCCAACTCAAACATGAGCCAAAGCAATATAAAAGATAAACAAGATGCTCTTGATCAGAGATGGACTGATCTGAGGAAAACTTGGTCTCATAGAAAAGCATGCTGGCCACACAGGGTGTGCTAGAAACAGAAGGGCTTGATGCAGTGAAAGGCTAAGAGACGTCTGGCACATCACCTTGGCAGTCAAAGGGAATCTTCATGTTGAGTCCACAAGGACCAGATGGAAAAGAGTGCATCCCCCGCGAACACAAACATACAAATCAATGGCCAAATTGGTAATTTCCTCTCTCAAGTTGCTATATTTCGATTTGCAACACTCAAAGCTCACAGACTGCATTACACTCTGGGCACCGTGTTTCCCATCATTTTGTTAGAGTGTCACTGTAAATGTGCAACCAGTGTCATCAGCTGAGGGGTGGAGCTGTGTGTTTGTCTGACTAGCACCAGGAGGAAGTGTTCAGGAAAACCAATTAACAAAAAATTATAATAAAAATCAATTGAAATTCCACTTGTTGCCATCTATCCCATGTGTTGTTTGAATGATTGAGTTCCATTTTTTTTTCTACTGCCCATTTTATTGTTAACAGCGTGATTTTTTGTTTTGTAAGATTAAACCAGAGATTGATTTGGTAAATATGGATGATGTTCAAAGATTGAGATGGCTGTTCACATTTGAAACATATAAATTAGCCAACTATCTTGAGAAAACCTGGGAGAAGAGGATAGAATTGTCTAGTATGTTGAAGGGAGGGGGTTAACGTTTTTGATTTAAGATTATGAGTGCATATGAATTGAAAAAAATAATGATGTGCACGACAAATCATTTATAATAAACACAGCAACATTCAGTAAAAAAAATATCAACATGAGCTTGCAGGGGTGACGTTTCAGCAGACTAAATGATTATTGATTACTAAATGATTATTGATTACTAACTATTACTAATGATTATGATTATTAAAATTACTACACGCATCACCAGAGAGAAGTCTGTTGTTTTCACTGGAAGGTCCAGTTATGAAATTATGATTACAAGGTCAATTTTTTTTATGAAACATATGCATGGATGAATGATTCACAATAAGATATGCAATTAAAAAATCATGTTAAAATAACATGTCGACGAAGGGTAAAATCCACATATTCAGTACATCAAAAAACAAATGTATCTCGATTCTTTACTGATCATTTTTGTGTTATAAAAGCTTGCCATTTATTTGGAAAAAGGCTTTTGCCAGTGACTAAACAAGTGTAGTCTTGTAAACTCAAGCTTAGAGATATCTTTGCCCTCTGAGTTGAGCAGAAAGCATCCAGAAAGGACTGTTAAAAAAGTCATAGTTGTAGGAGTGCTTGCATTCAGATTGTGTACGAACAGCTGGGTGGTGAATTATTGAGCTGGGTATTTCAGGATTTTCAGCTTGGCTGAGGCTAAAACAGTTGAAAAATGAAGCCAAACGCTGAAACATAAAGGTTCTAGTTGGCTTTCACTTTAAAAAGGGCCCCATAAATAAACACCAGATAATCCATCACAATGTTCTATAGCACGATCGAAAACTCTGCCGCGCTCTGCATTTTAGGTTCAGAATTAAATAAAACCTGTCGGGACAGGAGAAGCTAAGGAGGAGACGATGAATCAAACTTCAGCCGAAACTCACATAACCCATCGTGATGCCTCATATTCAATTGCTGATGAAAGGGAATCGGAAACTGAGAAACACAATCTTCCACAATGAATTTAATAAGATCGTACCGAGGCAAAGAGGAACCGGATAATTCCACCTCCTCACTGGTCCAGGCATGCATGTGATATGGGCATTTCCCTAGACAAAAACAAAACAGATCAACATTTTTGAATCACAAATACAGCACTGTGCTCCCAGGAATCTATATATGAATGAAAAACTATTTACAAAGAAGTGATCAATGCACAAAAGAAACACATTGCCCTCACCTGTAAAGAGTATCCTTGCTCACACTGGAACATGACAACATCTCCCACCATGTATCGATCTCCAACTCTAATCCCATAGGTTGGAGTCTGAGGCTCTGGACATGTATCTAGGCCAATAGCTGTAAACACACAGAGATCAAAACTGCTGCAATCATCGGGTTTATAGAAACATCTCCACAGAGTAGCACAGACCGCTACTGTTCGGCAAAGATTTCAGGTTCAGGTTCCAGGATCTGGAGTGCTGGTGTCTGAAAACATTTGGTCAGAAGGACCGTTTTCTGGATGTAAATATGGACACCTGGCTCTGTTTTGTGTAGAACAGGTGTCTCTCTCTGGCTCAGCATCTGCAGTCATACAGATCATTTGGCAGAATTCTGGTATGAAAATACGTTTGTTGGCTGAGACCAGCTCTTTCCACTGGCATTATCCCTTTGATTACTTGCTATAAAAAGAAGATGGAAAATGTATTTCCGTCCGTCCATCCATCCATCCATCCATCTATCTTACGAACTGCTCTGAGACAAGAAAGTTGAGATCCAAATGCAGCTTTTAATAGTAGGGCAATTCAGGCACGTAATCCAATGTACAGGCAACAGGTCAAAACACAGGTAGGCAGTCCAAACAAACAAAAAACACGATGGGACAAGGCAAATGGGTAATCCAAAGGCAGGCAGAGAGTCCAAAAACCGAAATACATGAAAAATGCTCAGAAATGTAGAGCAACAACATACAAGACTTCGCAGGAAATTAATGAGTGTACATGGTTTAAATAGGTTGAGACTGATAAGGTAATGAGACACAGGTGGATGCAATCAGGGATGATCTATCTATCTATCGATCTATCTATCTATCTATCTATTAGGGGTGTAACGGTTCACAAAATTCACGGTTGGTTCGGTTCGATACGATACACTTGTGTCACGGTTCAGTACATTTTCAATACAGCAAAAAGAAAGAAATGCCAGAGAAATAATCTTTGATATTTTTTTACTTTGAGCAATGATGGAGTTATACTTGACTTTTCTCAGGAGCATATAAAACAAAACAGCTCCTTGGACAAAATAAAATAAATTAATTAATTAATATTGTAGTAGTTATAAACAAAGGTTTATTTTAGTTCAGATTAACATTTGAGTAAAACCGAAGTAATGTTACTTGAAAGCATTATAGCCTACTATTCCTGCCAAACTTCCATGGTTACAGTTAGTAGTGTTACTACAGTAAATCCATGGTGAATGTTGCTGATCTGTGGACAGTTCATGTTCTTCACTTCATGACAGTTCATTCATGCCTGTTTCTTCCTGGTTTCCACGTCAGCGCTGTTTGATCTGTTTCTCACTAGATCTCGCAGCGATGTTATTATTTCAGTGGCGAATTCAAATGCTTTCTTTACTGGATTTCGCTGTGTAGTGACAGTGCTGATGATCAAGATCTGCTCGCGCTGCATTGGTCCAAACTGATAAACGGTCCGTCAACCACACAATAACGAGTGGCTCAGTTTAGTTCCGCTTACATCACATCTGCCATTTGATGTTGGGCATTGTTGTGGTCTCGCCAGCGTCTCTTACATTATAAGCCCGCTTGCCACGCCTACATTTGAAATAACGAAATTTTGGTCGGCAGGAAAAATGGTCCAACGAACCGTCAGTTTAAAAATGCGTACCGAAAACCGAACCGAAAGCCTCGTACTGAACGGTTCAATACGAATACGTGTATCGTTACATCCCTACTATCTATCTATCTATCTATCTATCTATCTATCTATCTATCTATCTATCTATCTATCTATCTATCTATCTATATATCTATCTATCTACTCACCCTACTTGTTACTACTATAGAAAATTGACAAGCAAAAGGATTCCCCCAAGAGGTCAAGGTCTAGGGTGGGGTAATAAATGCAGAACAGAAGGATGTTGAGCTTTATTTAACAGACCCGGTCATTTAAAGGGCATCAATAGAGTAATGTTGTTATAGTTGTACCTGTGTATTCCAGATGGAAGCCGGCTGCTGACACACTGATGTCTGACACAAAGTTCAGGTAGAGGTTGTTAGACGTGCTATTCAGGAGCTGAGGAATGGTGGTTCCTGATAAAGGAGAAACTGCGTTATGAATGTTGAAGATTAAGAAAAGCTGTGATTCTTTACTTCTGCACAGTCAAAATTACACCAGCTGGGGTTAAAATAAAAAACAGATAAGGTGGATTACCAAGCAAAGACGTTTAGAGCATACAGAAGGGTGGCCTAAGACCACATAAGACTTTTATTAATGGGAACATCTTTAATGTTCATGTTGTGAAGAAAAGTTCTGGTACACCTGTTAACATTTGTCTTTTGACACGGAAACCTCACTGTTTTAAATACTTCCTGCTGTACAGTTCAACTCTGAGGTCAACTTCTGAGCTGCTTGAAACATCTCAATTACTGCTCCTGCAGCGCAGCCATAAAAACCTTCCCTGTCCCTGAAAGCAAGATAAAGTCACTGTTCCCAACAGGACACTCTGAAGCAATGTTTCCCATCCTCCAGGAATAGCCCAGAAACACTGTTACAAAAACACTGTAAACCGTGTCTTCATGACAAGAAGAGCATTGAGCCATCAGGGCTCCGCAATGACAAGCTGTTAGCATCAGTACACTTCCTCTGGCCGCTCGGTTTACAAACAAATGAAGTGCTGAGTGTCGAGGTGCAGAACCCATTACACGTGCTGCCAGGCAGAGCAATTCATTAGCTAGCCAAAAACAGCACTGAGCCGGGAACTTGAGCCTCCTCCAAGTTTGCTGGCTTCAAAAATTACAAACCATTTTTCAAGGTGTGACTCAATTAATGATATCAAGTTCTGCTGAGCAATCTCCAATGTTTTTATTTGAATTCATTTTCAGCTAAGAGCAAAGATTATTTTGTTTGGAAGGAGCCATTAAACCACTCCTAATGTATTATGGCTGTAATATGAATTGCACAAGCTTATAAAATGACACTAGTCAGCAATACTTGATTCTGATTGGTCAATCGTGGCTTTCAGCAGGGAGATATTTCTGAATGATGATCATTGCACGCTGCATAACCAATCTACAGCAATAGTAATAAAGTGTCCAGTCTATAGTATATTTCTTTTCCATATTTTCAAAACCCAAATTGGGGTTCGCAAAGAAATACAGCTTATAACTTAAAATAAAAAGATAAACTATTTTGTTTACCTGCATAGCATGTGACCATTGATTAAGTAAACATGAACATGCAAATGTGTTGTTAAATTATTAAAATATTAACTTAAAATCTCATGTGGTGACAGACAAAAAAAGTAGACCTACATATACAGTATATACTGACGAGGGTCCTTGGAGTGAGAGATCAGCCAGATATTTCAACTTCCAAAACAGGAAAAAGCTAGCCTAGAAATCTAGATGCACCCTAGCGGCAGCAAAAATTATTTTGCAGCCAGTGTGGTCTAGAAACTCTCCGTTGGCTTGCGAGCTGGAAAAACCAAACTCTGGTCAGGCCAATCACATCGTGTATAGAGTTGGTGGGCGGGCTTAACATAATGACGGCAGAGTCGTGACGGTTCCGCGTGATTTCCATAGGTGATTTCCCTGCTACTTGAAAACAAAGAAGATGCAGCTGGCGAACAGCGGTCTTTCGAATCGGCTTTGGCCGCGACTCTGGAGGACTTTGAGTTAAGAAAACTTCACTTAAGTCATTCTTAAAAAGGAAGATTTGTTCGGAGTTTTGACGACCGGATACGGCAAACAGCCGTTCGTTGCTCTGGTTGGTTGTAGCGTTATCCTATTGCATGCAGAGGGATTTTGAAAGACAACTGTTTATCCCGCCCCTCGGATTGAGGCATGCCAATTGTGAGTTCCCAGACCTAACATCTTGATATAGATCTGGCTTGCCAGGCTAGGAAAAAGCATGTAGTTTTCCAGTAGTTAAACTCTCACCTGAATAGCTGCCCAGTCTGGGTGCATTGTTGTCTGCGCCATCATAGAAATCCAGAGAATCCCAGTTATGTTCGGTGGCAAAACTCACGACTTGGATCTGATTTATAAAGAAAGTAAATACATGAACAAGAAGTGGTAGATAAAAAGCACAAAGACAGAACTCCTTCCTGTCTGTCTGTCTATCTATCTGTCCGTCCGTCCGTCCGTCCGTCCGTCCGTCCGTCCGTCCGTCCGTCCGTCCGTCCGTCCGTCCATCCATCCATCTATCTATCTATCTATCTATCTATCTATCTATCTATCTGTCTGTCTGTCTATCTATCTATCTTTTACATTGCCACAAAATAAAAATAAATTCTGTTTATTTGAACTTTTATATTCTGAGAAAAGGTTTCCATAAATATTGATAATAAGAAATATTTCTTGAGCAGCAAATCAGCATATTAGAATGATTTCGGAAAGATCATATGACACTGAAGACTGGAGTAATGATGCTGAAAATTCAGCTTTGAATCACAGAAAATAAATTACATTTTACAATATATTAACACAGAAAACAGTTATTTCCAGTGCAGACAGCGTCACTGATTATGATGAACGTGATTTTTTGGGATTTGTTGTATTTTACATATTGCGACATATATCAACAAAATCACAACATTTGCAAAAAAAAACAAAACAGGCAAGGTGAAGAAACAGACTGTCACTGAAGTTTGTAGAACTGTACTCCCCATCATTTCTAAATTAAACATTGCCTTATGCATAATTAATTAGACATTAAGAATTCCCTTTATTGTAGTTTAAACTTTTCGATCACTGATGCTTCTTGTCTGAAACATTTAATTTGAGGAACTTCAAACAAGCTCCTCCACTCACTTGTATTCCAGCTCCCTCAGGAACAGACACCTTCCAGACACAGTTGAGGTTGTTATCGTAGGGTTCCGGGTAACCCGGGGACAAAATGGTCCCCTTACGCATCGCCAGGATCCCTCCACAAGGCACTGTGAAGACGAATCAAAAGACAGGAAAGTGTGTTACAATAAGCATTAACTTCCAGTGCTGAGTAAATGGATGGAATTCATCAACCTTGGTACAAAAGAGAAGCAACTTTTGATGAGTAATCAAAGCCAACGTAGCTATATACGATTACTCACGACTCGGCCTTGATGCTTTCCTGCCTTTAAAAATATACTTGCTTTTTTAAACAGATACTGAGCAGGTGTTTCTATGATTCTGTAATCAGCATCCAACTAGGTTTTACAATAAGGTAAACTAAAAAAAATAATAAAAAAAAAATAAAAAAAAGAAATGAAAAAGCTAAACAGATATTGTCTTGGAGCAATGGAAAAAGTAATGTGATTATAAGATACAGAAGATATATGCATATGATTTCTCAGCCCACTTTTTAAAGAGACTTATTTTGCCCTTTTAAAAAGTCTTGACTTTGTTTTTGGGCTCTACTAGAATAGGTTTTCATGCTTGAATGTTCAAAAAAACATTATTTTCCCCCTATTTGACATTGTTGCAGCTCCTCTCTTCCCAGTCTGTCAGTAACGCTCTGTTTAGTTCCTGTCTCTATGAAGCCCCTCCTTCTGAAAAGCACAGTGTGCTCTGATTGGTCGGATGGAGCAGTGTGTTGTGATTGGTCAAGCGCTTCGAGTGTGTTTGGGAAATGTCCCGCCCCTTCCCATAACCGCCAGTTTAACACACTACTAACTAACTCAACCAGGCCCCGCCCCTTTATTCTGCGTATGAATTATTTAAATGAGGAATATTGTGACGTGTTCGTTCCCGGAAGAAACTCAAGACTACAATGGAGGCGTTTCAGGAAGTTCAGAAACAGTGACACTGATATGGAGAATAACTCCTACTGGAGGGACTTTGTGTTTTGTAACTTTGCAGAGCTTTTTCATGCTCAAACAGCAACATTACACACTAAAGAAAGTTGAAGATGTAAACAAGCATAAGTCCTCTTTAAAGGTAGAAGTGTCTGTCGGTGCGGTGTGAATTGACCTTAAGAAAGTCAATCATACAGGTTTGGAATGACATAAGGATACATAAATGATGACATATTTTTATTTTTGGGTGAACCGTTTCTTTAAGTTATGTTCTCCTAGTTGCTGCATTTTTCCCTGCATTTAAAAAGCACAAGGTAGCACAGAAAAATCAGGAAAGACTGTATAACATGTCATCTCTCTCCTACAGGAGAGGCCGGTAAAGCAATTTTCTCTTGTTTGCTGAAGTCCTGCCAGCTATTGTCTCGAGCAGCTCTAGAAGCCACTGAGTGGATCTGTCAATAACAAAGCACAGGCTGCTATCTGACTCTGGCAGGGCAGAACTGTCTTTGTTATCCCATGCTTAGGTAAGATGCTATCTGTCAAGGACAAGCGGATAATCTAGAGGTCAAAGCCAATCACTTTGTTTAAACAGCTACGAGTGGGTAGGGACATTCTGATTGATGCAGAAAGAGAGCGAGGAGAAACGGGGAGACCGGATATGGAGCAGGGCTCAATATATCTGTGTCAGATTCTTCAATTATTAACCAAATTCACTTCCCTGAAATTTTGGAGTCGTTCATTTTTAACCAGTGATATATAGAATTCAGCTTGCGCTCAGGTAATCATGTGAAATACCACAGATTTCTGACCTTTTACACAGAGATGCGCAGGGAAACAAAACAAGGTGTGAAACAATAAAGCAGATGCCTGTCATGAGCAACATTACAGTATTCACATATTTTGTCAGCGTTTGGAACATATAGGTTATATAATAAAATATGTTTTTTTTTCTTCCCTAAAGTAACAACAACAGTGAGACAAGCTTGTTGCATGCTGGAGTAATGATGCTGAAATTTCAGCTTTGCATCACAGAATTAAATGATATTTTAAAGTATATTAAAATAGAAAACTATGTTTTAAAATTGATCAAATAAATGCAGGCTTGATGAGCATGAGAGACTTCTTCCAAAAACATTAAAAATAGTAATGTTTCCAAAATTTTGACCGGTACTGTATGTGTGTGTGTGTATATGTACAGTATACACAACATTATATATATATATATATATATATATATATGTGTTCAGCAGTCAGTATATATATAAATGTATATAGTATGTATATACTATATATATTTATATATATATATATATATACACTGACTGCTTAACACACAGTTCTTGCTGTCTTTCAGCCTAAATATGACAGGAAAAACATAATAGTCAAATGTGTAGCAGAAAGAGAGATGGACAGAGACACAATTAGGTGGCTTGTTAAAATCAGACCTCTTACTCTGCTAAACACCTCTCTAAAAGAGTAAACAGCTGAAGAGTGTCTGCTTGTATCATGATATTTGGCCTCAGCCGTTTTCCCTGTGCTAACTCAAACACAATCTGCCTAATTAACTCTGCTCAAGTAAAAGATACTCCCGGTCACATTCAGCTTGTGTTTTGCTTCGCTGCGATGTATCATTCAGCTAACTATGCTTGGTTACACAACCTGACTGTGAAGACAAAAGGCCACATCGATTGTGCGTCACTCTGATGAGGGTTGAACTTACCGACGCAAGTGGGCAACGTGTCGTTCCACTGAGCCAGAGCATCAGGGACGGTTTCACAGTGAATGGCAGAGGAGCCGTGGAGTGTGTAGCCTGGGTTACACTCGAACATCACTGACGCACCCACGGCGAAGTTGTTGCCAATGCGCTTGCCGAAGCGAGGCTCTGGAACAGAATTGCACTGCGTGGCGCTGGTCCTTGGTACAGCTGAGACAGGATCATACAAGAGACACTTAGAGAGTTTTACCTCGCAAAGGAGTGTCTTTGTGTTTCCACTGGGGTGTAACGGTACACATATTCCTACCAAAACTTTCGGTTCAGTATTCAGAGTTGTTTTAAATATAAACATTTTTCTTGATAGAGATGAAATCTGACCTTGGTATACAAAATGAAAGCCTTTGGCAGTTTCTGGCCCAACTGTAGTAAACTTGATAGTTATTTGATTTCCTGTACTCAAGGGCAACGACTCTCCTGGAAAACAGACACAGGGTAAATATATTTTAAAATTGCATTTCGTACATATCTGTACACATCAAAAAGCATCATTTTAGCTTCTTTTGGGTTCAAAAGACTTCTGATAGAGAAGTAGCCTATATCTGCAGAGGGGAAATGTCTCTTTTTATTTTGAACTCCCATTCGGCTGTTCAATCAAATGACAATAACACCTTCCAGAGTAAAAGCCACAGAAGGATCCATTTAACATTACTACAGGACGCTCCAACACAAATGAAGAGATAAACACCGAATTTACTCCGCCTCATCACATTTACACATGAGTGACAGCTATTATTTCTTCTCCTATGGTATTTCTATTAACCATATCTTTGTTTAGTATTGTTCTTATAGTTGAAGCTATGCTATAGATATCAAAGAACTCAACGCAGCCCAAAAGCACAGAAAATAACAGCGTCACATCAGAACATTTTAAGGCCTGAGATGAATATTGAGTTTTGAGTACTGAAAAGGAAGTGCATTGATTGTTTGAGCTTTACCTGAGTGAGACCCAGAGAGAGAAGACAGCAGAGAGGACTGTTGCGTTGGCCCATCGTAAATGTCCACAACATCATTCAGTGACGTCTGGAACAGGACAAACTGTCCAAATAGAACTGAGGGGGAGAAAAAACAGGCAAAGTGTCAAAATGTTAAAAAAAACATTGATACATTCTTGTTACTGACCAACAAAATATCCATTTTGTCGAGTATCCTTTCAAGCACAGTCTTAAATAAACGTTGTGAGTTGTGAGAAAATGTTATCCGTGTAAGATCCACGTCATGTGCGGCTGGTCTTAAAGTGACAGGAGCCTAATAAACCTGCTGTTGTCATGTCTGTCATTAAGGTTAATCAAAGAACTAAAGAAAAAGAGAAAATCATCCAACTCTTGGCTGAATAACATTTGCAGCTTTAATAAGAATTAAATTATATTTAATTCACAATTTATTTATGCAGACTGAAGTGTTTGATAACTTTTTCATTTCTGTATATATCCTGTTAGACCTACCTGAAAATCTTAAAACACTGTTTACAAGGTTAAATGGGTCAAAAACAACGAAAACAATAACGTTTTGTGCATTTTGACAGGGCAAGGAGAAATCTGAACCGGTCTGACTGGGCCAATAGAAAAAATTGAGCCCTGGTATATTGAGGGGCAGGTAAATGTGACATTTATTATAATCGGTCAATTTCCTTTAAATTAAAAGTTGTTATATTTTTAAAAGCTTAATAAATGTTCAAATTGATAGCTTTTAATTATACCGTAATGCCGAATGGCTATTATTAACGGCTAAAATTGAGAAAATAAAACAATTTCATAGAGACATCAGTGGCATGGTATCATCGGCCTTCTTTCAAAAAAAGATACCATTAAACAAATATCTAATGAAATAACTTATAAGAAAATAAAGAAACTGCAAAAAATGTAACTGAAATTATCATGAAAAAAATCTCTCTCTCTCTCTCTCTCTCTCTCTCTCTCTCTCTCTCTCTATATATATATATATATATAAAAACTTGTAGATTCACTTGTAGCATTTAAAATGATTTATTGTTTTATTTTACATTTATTAAGGCAAAATATGTTTTTTTTTTAACCATTGACATTATCGGCTACAATGCACACTAATCAAAGTGACCTCTCGATTGTTGATCCTACAAGCAGCAAATGTGTCATGAAAGGTTTTCTGCCTGTATTACTCATTCACTTCACACACATTTAGAATCCACTATAAGTACTTGAACATGCGAATACATTACGCAGAACCATGTTTCTTCAACGAATCTGTGCATTTTAGACCAGCGAGAGCTCTCGGAGGTTTATTTCAAACATCGAGTGCGACTGCGCATTAGTTTCGTCATCCACTGGCCTCACTTGTTACAGTTTCATCTGCTGTCCAATGCTTTGATGTTTCCAGTATTCGGAGAAAATCATTAGTATGCGACTCATCACCATTGCATCAAATCCCTACCCTATATCTTAAAGATTAGAGAAGATTAAACAAAACATTGTACGACGAACAAAACTTAGGGAAAAAGTAGTATTCTACTGACTATCGGCATCTCTCTTTTGCTGCCATGATGAAATTAATTGAAAAAAGGCTTTAAATATAGAAGCCAAGCATCAAAATGTGGTTCTCAGGAGTGAATGAATTTAGCTCTGGTCTGTAAAGTCATGATATAAATGGACAGATAGAAGGAAATGCCTCCATTCTTCTGCTGGAAGGGCTCGACTACATCCTTAACCGTGTCTTTGAATTCTGGCAGAGATTCAGTGATTCAGCAGGGCTGTAGGATCGATGGAGAGCTTCATGTGCTCAGCATAGCCACTGTGTGATTAAACAGTTCTCTGCTCGGCAATACAAGCGTGTAATCAAACTCTTGCAGAAACCAATTTTGAAAAAATGATTTATTTGTCATTTGAGGTAAACAAAGAGCTTGATTACCTGGACCTGATTGGCTTTATTGGCATTGCATGCGGCGGCACCTGCTGCAAAGTTCTGGACAACAAATGACATTTTCACCAGTTTGATTCCACTGAATCACAGACTGAAATAATTGAAATAATTGACTACACTTCTATGTTTGTCATTTATTAATGACTTTCATCGGCTCAGTAAGGCAAAAACCAAGACGAAAACTAAGTACAAAAGGTAAGAAACATTTCAACATGCTCAGTGAAAAACAGTAAATGGGGTTCTATGTAGAACACTAGGATTCTTGACCCAATTTTAAACAAAAGCCAAAAATTTTCTATGTAAGGTTCTATATAAATGTCTTAATGTGTTTTTTTTTTCTACTGAAAAAGTATTTCTATAAGCTATTTAATTCATAACATTTAATTAAAATAAAATAAAAATAATTAAAACAAAATGAATGAATCAAAACTAAATCCATAAAATGATCTGAAGTTCCTAACGGAACCCTTTAAAGTTCTATTTAGAACTACGGACGTTCCGATACGAACGTTTTGGCAGACACGATAACTGATAATTATTTTCATTTGAATGCATTGGCCGATAAATCTAAATCCAAATTTTTATATAATTTTTGAGAGCCTGATTAAGAAAAACAAACAAAGTCTCACCATTAAATCCATGCCAAGTACACAATAATGATGTTCTCACCATAATTTTTTGTAGCCTATTTGACAGACTCTGTATTTTCTTTTTTGAAGTGATTCCAATCATATTTCAAGCAATGCAAAGCCATCATGTTGAACAGTGCACATCTGAAGTGTCTCAGCTGAAGGAAATAATACATTCATTTAAGATACCGGCCAAATTTTCTTATCGGGATCGATAACGATAACATTAAAAATGAATATATATCGGTCGATACTGATATGGTGGCTGATATATCATGCATTTTCTTCTAAAGTCCAATTCACACTGCAACGACCAACGCCGACAGTCACCAGATTACAGTAAGTCACTTCTCAGACATTCCAAGACCGGACAAATGACAAACATATTCAATCTGCATAAAAGAACTAGCGTTGTGTTGTCGCTTCACGTTGGCAGCGTCTCAGCCAAAAAGCTGTGGTTGAACACACCAACGGCACTACATGCGACTGTCGGCTAACATGTAGGTTCTGCAGGGGGTCCGACTAGTGCCGAAGGTGTGGAACACACTGCAAAAACTGGGCTGGCCGACGCTCAACGACTATCAGGCCGGCTTGGTGTGTTCGGGCCTTCAGAGGGAACCATAGATAGACGACTAGCCTATGTAGGACGTAGGCAGCCTTGGGCATTTGGAGCCCAGCTATAGTGTGAATTGTGGGCACTTATGAAATTAGGCCGTTATTGAAAGTGGCTGCAAACTCTGGAAAATGAATCATGGCTCATCAAGTCTGTTGCCAGCTTGCGTGCGGGGAGTAGACGTGTCCCTTATGCCTTTGATAAGAACAATAGAAGGGAAGATAGTGGCGGTCCTCAATCCATTATTCTTGAGTTTCCCATCTCCAAGGCTTTAGCGATGCCAAGACAATTACCACTTCATGTCAGAAAACAATCGTGGCCGCTAAGGTTTCGCTCGCATGCACCAAACAAAATGGGGCAATGAGAGAAAACAAATCAATTTGGAAGGGGGAAAAAATGATATTGTGCCAGTTTACAGTTTATTTATTCATTTATTTTAGAATGTGCAACTCAACAAAAGATGGATCCCTTTACGCATGCTTTTACGCACCTATTAATAATGTAGAAGTCTTAAGTAGCACATGTTGTAATCACACTCGACCCATTATAATTACACAAGGCTACGGGTCACTAATGCATCGCTTTGTTTCTCAGGGAAAGTTTTAAAGATGAAGACAGGGTGACGTCCTCATCAGGGACTGCTTTTGTAAAGTGAAGCTGAGAGAAACTGGGCAGAAAATGCACTAACAAAATGTAGACTAAATGTATTGATGCAATGTTCATATAACATCAAAATGTAATGTCAAATGTATCAAAATGCATTTAAACAGCAGAACTCAAAATAAGTATATATAATAAAATGCATGTCAAGTGTAGTAGAATGTGTTTGAGAACTACAA
Source organism: Tiaroga cobitis (assembly GCA_030578255.1). Taxonomy (NCBI): domain Eukaryota; kingdom Metazoa; phylum Chordata; class Actinopteri; order Cypriniformes; family Leuciscidae; genus Tiaroga; species Tiaroga cobitis. The sequence goes on along the minus strand of CM060609.1, from coordinate 2,983,720 downwards.
AGTTGCACTAAAGTGCATTTTAGTCATAGTGCTGCTCAAAATAAGTATTATTAATGTGTTTCAGATGTCAGACCTTACAAAATGACATACTTAAGTGATACTGAGTAAAGAAACTTGATGCAGTTAGGACACTAATTCAATATCATTTAAAAGTGCATATAGGAGGAAGGAAATCCAGACTACATTTACAGATGACTGAGAAGGTTGGTTCATGAGTCAGAGTTTAGTCATTCCTGACACACACACTGTAGCTCATCCTCAGCTCCTCCATGCCATTCCTTACACTTTCCTTTTGCTTCCCCGCAGCCCTTTTTTGAGAAGTACCAATTGAAGCTGGATGTGTGCATGACATGAGCAGCGCTTGGACTGAAGCAAAGATCTGTGCATCCCTGTGACACGACAGGGAACAAAAAAAAAAATATATATATATATATATATATATATATTTTGATTAAGATTAAAAGGGAGAACGCACGAATCAATATTCACAGCTCTGATGGTTCACACACTCCTCCAGCTGTCCTCTCACAAATGAAATACTAATTGGGCAGATTTCTATTTATAGTATTGGCACTTTCCACTAATAGGCTACACTTTGTGTCCCATCGCTCACTTTAAAACCATTAGATGCAAAAATCCATTTTGTGTTGTGAAAACCGTTAGATAACACAACCTTTCAATAGCCTGGGGTCAGTACGATTTTCACAAAAAACCTTTATCGCAAATAAATGCTGTTCTTTTGAACTTTCATTTCATCAAAGAATATCATATCAACATTGATAATAATCAGAAATGCAGCAAATCATCATATTAGAGTGATTTCTGAAGGATCATGTGACACTGAAGACTGGAGTAATGATGCTGAGAATTCAGCTTTGATCACAGGAATAAATTACATTTTAAAGTATATTCACATAGAAAACAGTTATTTTAAATTGTTATAATTTTTCACAATGTTACTGCTTTTACTGTATTTATAAAAACACATTAAATAGTCGTACCCTTCCCAAACTTTTGAATTAGTATATTATATTATATCATTATAGTATTGTATTAATATAAGCATTATAGCTTTTTGTTGTTGTTCTTTTAAATATATTTTTTATATTTACTTTATAAATGTTGACAATTTAATTTTCTAAATCAACATGCTCTTTTCACTGAACATTTGTGTAGAAATACCGTAATAATAATCATTAAAGCTGCAAGCAGCATTTAGCGGGGTTCATTTAAGGCCTTTGCACATAAGGCAATTTAGTGAGTTTTCTGAGTTTTCGTTTAGGATTTAGAGGCTTTTGAGTTTTTCGTGCCATAAATGCTTGTCATACATTGTGTCTTGAGCCAAGGATCACAGTGGTGTAAAAACCTTGATTCTAAGTCAAACGGTCTAGGAGTTATGAGCAATTTAGTACTTTTGGTTGCTGTAGCGCCACCTATGGGCCAATCAGGGTCATACTCTGAGAGGTTCTCCCCAAACTGAGACCTACCATCTGGCCAGGTTTCAAGTCTATAGCACTTACGGTTTGGTCTGCACGATCAGTTTTACAAATCCTTACAATCACAATAGGGTTTCAGCACTTTGTGCTTGAACCCCTAATAAACATTTAGGAGTTTCAGGCTCTATTTTGTACCCTATTCACAGAAAGAGCCTTTTTACAATGTCTTCATGCACTCATGTAAGGCTGAGGCATGTCTGTATATTATGAAAATAAGTATGACAAGCATCACTCATATGCAGATAGTTTTCATCACGCTACGCTCTCAGAGAGGCCTTGGCTTTAATTCACAGTTTCTTTCTCCACTGCAGAAGATTGGCCTTTTCCATACATCCTCGCACGCTTAACACACTCTGACAGATGCTTACCGGCTGCTATGGAAATGAGGCCTGTGATTAATTCACACCTTTTCCCTCTTTTCTCATGACTTAGACAATTCAGAAATAAAAAAGAGCTTTGTGGTTCCCTGTCTCTCCATCTCTGGAGCTGGACTTGATCACCAATTCAATTTGCTCTTTGAAAGAAACAGAAGTGAATGGGGAGGGAACACACCTTTCCTTCTCCCTGTGACAACTCAGGTGGAGAGAGCCATGATTTCAATTTACTCTCATTAGCATAATCTGCAAAGCACGCTGGGATACCAGTCCTGCAGTGTTCTTGCAGTTAGAGCACAGTAAAAATATCCCTTGATAGAAACACCCCGTTGTGCTGAAAGAAAAGCAACAGCAAAATACCTGAAAAGCAACTCTAATTAATATTCATACCAATGCTGAGGTTTTAACTCACATATAAAACTAAAAACAAAAACATGACTTTCCTTCTTCTGTGGAACACAAAAGGTGATATTTTGAATAACATCTTAGTGTACAATGAAAGTCAGTGGGTCTAAAATGACCCCAACCATCAGTGGTATAAGTATATTCTTGAACCAGTTTGGTTTATTTTGTGTGTGTGTGTGTGTGTTTTAGGTTTGCCAAAGTTTTTGTGTTAAAATAAACCAAACTGGTTCGATGTATACAGGATATACACATATGCATACTAAACTAAGTGAAAAGGAAAAATAGAAAATAAAACAAATAAAACTAAATTAAACAACAGCAACCCTGGATGAGGTGTAAAGCTGTTGTTGTTGCGTCATTCCTGCATCAAAATGGTGATATTGTTCAGATGTCTTTTCTTAGAAAGGGAAACACTGCTTTACCAGACAACTGCTGACAACACACACACACACACACACACACACACAGCTGTGTTTTTGTGATATATGAGGACATTCCATAGGCGTAATGACTTTTATACTGGACAAACTGTATATTCTATCCCCCTACACTGCCCCTATCCCTAAACCTACCCATCACAGGAGACATGCTGCATTTTTACATAAAAAAAAACACATTGTTTTTTATGTTTTTTAAGCTATTTGAAATATGAGGACTCATGCAATGTCCTCATATATCACGTGTAAGTTGTAATACCAGTGTAATATGCATGTCATTATACACATTTGTGTCCTCATATATCACAAAAACAAAAGCACACACACACACAGACAGACAGACAGACAGACAGGCACGCACGCACGCACGCACGCACGCACGCACGCACGCACGCACGCACGCACGCACACACACACACACACACAGACACACAGACACAGACACACACACACACACACACACACACACAGACAGAGACACACACACGCACGCACGCACACACACACGCACGCACGCACACACACACACACACACACACACACACCAATACTGGGTGTGTTCAGTATGCTGTCCAAGCCTCTCCATGTCTTTGTTCTCTTATTAGACTCTCTCTTTATATGGACTCAGAGGACAGAGGTCACTCGCGCACAGATTCACACCCCAGGGTCATCTTCTTGTTCGGGGCGAGATGGCAGAGGTCTCTGCTCGGATTCCCAGCACACCTGTCTGGATTTGCAGGCATGGGCTGGACATCCGCTTCACACATCAATGCTCGTCCCATAGGGACAGAGATGCTTGCGCACAATCTGCCAGGATCTCTTTGAGGTGGGAGATTCCTCAGGGCTCATCGGATGAGCAGGTGAAAAGCTAGCGGGGATGAGACACGCTCACATACACAACCTTCACTCTAGACTGACAAATCAGCAGAAACCTTCAAACCTAAAACTACATTCTTCCAGCGTCCCGCATCACATCTGTATACAACATTGCCACAAAGGTTCAGGGTTTGTTCTTTTTCACTTGAAATATAATCCAGTAAACATGACCCAAAAGCCATTTTCCCTGCAAATGAATAATTGATAGATAACATGTATGAACCCTGCGCATATCAAAATCAAGTTGGCCCCAGGTGCAATATCCACAACAAACAACATATTCAGACAGGAATGAAACTACAGCGAAAAAAGCATGGCCACCTGTGCATGTGTTATCAGTGAAGGATGTTCTGCGGTGCGTGTGTGTGTGGAGGACAGATAGCAGCGTTCAGCATCACCACATGGTGGGGACAGAGGAATCAACACATGCTGCACGCAGAAAACACAGCGAGAAGCTCCAAAAGCCTGTTTATGTCTAAACATAGACATTGCAGCAGGGGAAAATATTTTATTTTTCTCATTGCATTAAATTGAGTAATGGCATTATTTAAGTATAATGTGGTGTAGTGGTTAAGCCTCAGAGAGCGAATCGAGCCTTATATATAACTATATGGGTTAAAAACAACAACAGCAGTCCGATCTCTAAAATGTTTGCCAGGAAAATAAGGTGTTTAAACTTGCATATGTTTAGACTATTTTCCATGCAAAACTACAACAGTGATGGTGCGTCCCAATTCGCGCACTTCTGCACTATTCTATGACGTTTTGTAGTATAAATAGTGTGAGTAGTGTAGTGTGTTCACACACCGAAAACTCCAAATAGAAAAAGTGCACTTAAATACCTGAATGATGCACATAATTAACCGAAAAAACAAAGTGTGGAATGTTGGAGACGTTCATGCACTCAACCATAGTCATATAACCTTATAAAATTCATAAACTACACTGATGAGTGCATAAGTACATAGGGCCCTATTTTAACGATGTAAGCGCAGGGTCTAAAGCGCAGGTCACAATTGCACGTAGGGTAAGTCCGAATCCAGTTTTGCTAGTTTAACGACGGGAAAATGGTCTGCGCGCGCGGCACATGGTCTAAAAGGGTTGTCCCTATTTTCTCTTATGAGTAATGGGTGTGTTTTGGGCGTTAACGTGAAATAAACCAACCAGAGTCTTATCCCTTTAAAATTCCCATTCCCTTTAAAAGCCAGTTGCGCTCGCGCCTTGGCGGATTGCTATTTACATGACAAAATTTTCTGACTGAACGCGTCTCCAGAGCTCAAACGGATCTGCTCGTGCACGAGGTTTGAGCGCGCAAGCACCATCTACGGGACAAGCCAGATTCCACCATATCTTTACACAATATTAATCTTTAACATTGCAATCCTTAAAAATGTATTTTTTATATTTGGCTAGTTTGTGTGCTGCTGCGTGTGTAATAAGCAGAGTGTATGCGCGTTGTGGACCCGCCTATAGGCGCGCATTACTAACGCGCTCTTTAAATAACAACAATAATATTGCGCCATTGACTTTAGACCAGGTTTTTGTTGGTCAATAGCTCAGTCTATTTCAGTTGCCTCAAAATAGCAACGCGCCAACAATGCGCCTGAACACACCTCGTTTTCAGACCTGCACGCACATGGGCGCATAAATAGACGCAAATGCATTTGCTATTTAAACAACGTGGCTCAGGACATGAAAATGATAACTGTGTCGGGCTGAAACTAGCAAGAAACACTTGTGTCGCGCTTGGCGCTGCATTGCGTCGGGTGTGTGATAGGGCCCCTAGTGTATACGTGTATAGTCTTGTCATTTGGGACACAACTTGAATCTTATGGGTCCATATTTTTAGGAACTAAAATATAAATAGGAAATTGTAAAATAAAAAAAATAAAAAAATAAACTGCATTTTGCAGTGTGATAAATAATCCAATCCAAATCCAAAATTCACCCCAAAAAAGAAAACACACATTAACGTCCTTTTTTAATTTTTATAACCGGTGGCTTTCAAAGGAGGAACAAAGAAAGTTTATTATCAATATCAATGTTGAATGTCTTGAGGGTTAATTTAACCCTCAAGACATTCAACATTGATATTGATAATAACCCGGTTAAACCTCTAGGAAAGTGGCAGCCAATCCTCATCATGCTCTTGAGGAAGGCTCTTCACAGCAGGCTCCTCTTCCTCTGGGGTTCAGTGCCTTGCATTGGCCCTCTAACAGGTGTAATCCAAATGTACTTTAGACAAAAGCATCTACTCATGGCTAAAGTTCAGGTGTGTGTGTTGCTAATGTAACTGTCGTGGGTCAGTATCGGTGTGTGTAAACCTCTCTCCTCTGATCTCAAGCGACTAGCGACTGACACTGGAGGCTTTGGTCTTTAGCCTCCTGTTAAAGCAACACTAAGTAAGATTTTTTACCTTAAAATAATGTTTCCAAATTCGTATCAGTGGTTCATTAAGTCGTAACAGGGTGAAAGGCACTTCTGTATTCGCTTTGCGGTCCTGTATCTGCTATAACCACGCTATGTAAGATTGCCAGATCGGGTCGCGTTTCTGTAGTTCTAATGAGACATAAGAAAGCTACAAATTTGACTTGCTTTACGTCAGCGTTACAATAGTCATTATTTTGTTTTTCTCCGTTTCTGATGTCGCAATAGATCATACTTTCGTGAAATCATGCAACATACTCTACCTTGTCTGTGGACATCGTTCATTCCAAAGCCGGTGCTGGATAAACAGCAAGCGTGCGTGCGACAGTAGGATGCGCTAGGCTAAATTATTTACCACAGCGGTAATGGACAATTCCACTTCCAACCTGTAGGGCGACCGCAGAGGAAAAGTTACTTGGTTACTTAAGATCCCGTCTCCCATGCCGGAGACTACGGTTCGAGTCCCGCTCGGAGCGGCGTGAGTCCCGGTTACACTACCACTATGTCATCCTCAGATTCTACAGCATCTACAGTCAAATAGGTTAGACTGAAGCCAATAACTATGCATTTAATTTTTACCATCATGGCTAAATAACTGCACTTTTAGTAAAGTCAAATCAAATATCTGTGTATAAACAGCAAGACTGTGCAATTCAGAGCATGTATACTTGTGAACCGCAAACGTAATTAATTAACAATTAACACCGAAGACAGGCTTACGGTGCATCAGAGCGCTATTCTGTCGGTGTAAGCACTTCGATAATTATGATGGACCTTGCCAACATGCATGGTCAGTTAGATATATGCCTATTTCCTTCACGTATTGTGGACATTTAACCTTCACTGTTTTCTGGCAGAATAACATCTGCTTCTTTGCTATTACCTGCACAATAGCCGTGAGGGCATCACAACTTTGTTTATGGTTGCACTGACCCTGACAATCAGCTGACATTAACCTTAATGACAACTCTTTGAGGTGTTCAGGTCAAATATACCCTATATAGATTCTCATATCAGCCAAGGCTGCATATATTTATGATTAATGTTGTGAAATATTACAATTTAAAAATACTGTTTTCTACTTCTGTAATCTATTCCTGTGATCAAAACTGAATTTCACTCAATCATTCTAATATGCTGATTTGCTGCTCAAGAAACATTTCTGATTATTATCATCAGTGTTGAAAACAGTTGTGCTGCATAACAATTTTGTGAAAAATATGATAATATTTTTCTGGATTCTTTGATGAACAGAAAGCTCAAAAGAACTTAATTTATTTGAAATGGAAATATTTTGTAACATTATATATACATTTACATTTAATATATATACATTTAATTTAAAGCTACACTGTGTAACTTTTTTAGTTTATTCTTAGCTAAAAACACTTAGTTCTTTCAAAAATATATGTGCTCATTAATGTATATTTACTTCGTTCAAGTAATAAAGTATTCTCGTGAGTGTATAATATGCCATTGAAAATACATACGGGTGAGGGGTTCTAATGTCGGTCGCCATGTTGCCCCTCCATCTTGAAAGTACATTAGCCAAAGAGGGACATCAAGCTTCGCATTTCGCGTTTTAACACTCGATGGCACCGTGTCGAGGAGGTCGTACTGGAAGCCATGTTAATCTTGGACTTCATTGGCCACCGTAGGAGTTAAAACGAAATCGAAATTGAGAGGAACAGAAACTAATATTCACTGGATGGTCATATACCTTTTCACCGCTAGATGGGGGTAAAAATCACACACTGTAGCTTTAATGCATAGTTTTCTTTAAAAAATAAATAAATCTGACCCCAAACTATTGAGTATACATATCGCATTAACTCTCATTTATTTTGCAATTACATTTATATTCACAAGAAGGCTTAATGCTTTGATCTATTTTTGTTACACGTTAAAATATTTGTACAAACTAATCTCACAGCTGTCAGATCTTCAGTGGCTTTACTACAAAAGGAAGTATTGAAACTAAAAGTGAAGCACCACAAAAACCCCACCGCTGAGATTTTAATTTGAGAATTACTTTTGGAAAACACTGTAAGTGTCCTTAGCCAACGGCAAAGTCAAGAAATGACACTTACTGCCTGTGCTTGACTGTGATTTACCAGAGGAGAGAACTTTAGCACCTTTGGTCTGACTGAGTCATACGCAACAAAAATATAATAATAATAATAATAATACAGAGCCCTGGTGTTCCTCTGCTTTCTTTTTCTCGCTGGTAAATGAACTTTGCCTTGACTTCTGTTCTGTTTTGATGTTTTGGCTCTGGGGCTTGCAATTCCCAATTCTCACAGGCTTTAGAATAGCTTTGTAGAGAGAGAAGAGCGATCCCTTTCCAAGAGAGCGTCTCAGTCAAAGACATGAAACTGTGACTGTTTGAGTGTGTGTTTGTTTGTATGGAGGTCAGAGTCAGCCAGGGGAAAAGCTATTTAGTTGACTATTTCTAACTGTCAGCCATGACAGAAAATATAGAAAGTGTAACTGCTCTAATGGTCGCCCTCGGCATTCAAAAAGGGAGTTTATGTAATATCTCTACATGCATTCATTTTGAATTGCTACGTTGTTGAAAGTCTTTCTTATTTTTCATCTACATATGAAGGCGCCCTAAAGCAAATTCCTAATGATAAATCAAAATACTGAAATACTAATATTCTCTCTTATGTTACATTCATACATACATGTCTTCATTTATAGGCAGGAAGGTGTAGTGTAGTGATACGCTTTGCTTCAAATTCCACAAATATATCCGCAAAATATCAGTTAAAAACTCATTTGTTATACAATGACCACTATGTCTCTAATAAGTCTACACACACACACGCACGCACACACACACACACACACATATATATGCGAGCACACACGCTCGCTCGCACGCACACACCTACACACACACAAACACGCTCGCATGCACACACCTTTCAAGAAAGGTTCTTTGGGGAACCAAAGGTGCTTCTTCTGTAATCGCTGAGAAAACCCCTTTTAGAAACCTTTATTTTTAAGAGTGTATTGCAAATATTTATTTGGAAGCTAATAGCAGTTTTTGAATTAAATATTCAAGCACTGAGCAGCCAGCAGATGATTCAAAAACACATTGACAATGTTCTATTGAAATTCAATGGGAAAGGTGACAAGGTTGCTAGTAATGTCACACCTACGAAGTGCCTACGAACAACGGCTGAGGCGTCCAGACCGAGCTTCACACATGATCACAGCAAACGCAGGAACGTTTGACTAACGCATGGAGCACAGCATATATTTAAACTCAACGTAAGGTTCTCGGCTGATTAAACTGAAATCTGGAAGACAAGCTAACAGATAATGAACGCTCTGAAGTAAAACTAACATCTCGCTGATTACATCTTCAACATGCCACTCCGCAGCTCCGGCACTCAGGGCTTAGCGCTGTTTGGCAACATAAATGTTTACTATCTTAAGCTGTGAAAAGCACGCTCACTCGTGCAGCGCTCTGATCAACAGTTAAAAACACATTATGCCCGCTTGCAGAAAATTGTTTCCAAAACAATTGACGGTTTTGGCTTCAAGGTGGAATATTTGAACAGTCAGAGATCATCAATTTTGATTTTTTTCCCATGACCAAGACCGTTTGCGAGCGAGGATTCCCCTGCATATTTGTATTGACTGCCGGGGGCCAGCGGGGGTGGTGGGAGCCGACGGGGACATGGGCTGGGGGTGCATGCTCTGAATAATGCATCTCTCAGACCAAACCTGTCATTGTCTGAAATATTGCCGGCATCATTCTTTGTGACAGAATAATGAAACATTAAAAAAGGCAGTGGAGTGCTGCATTTTTAACAGGGGGCTCCAGAGCTCTGCCCTACAGATCAGAGCTGATGGGATACGTCTGTGTGTGTGTGTGTGCGTGTGTGTGTGTGTGTGCGTGTGTGTGTGTGTGTGTGCGTGTGTGTGTGTGTGTGTGTGTGTGTGTGTGTGGTGCTTTCATTCAGAAGAATGCAAGATCTGAAGTGTTTGCTTGCTGTGATTAGGGATCATAAAGATCAGTGAATGTTAGCACTGTAATGTGCATATTTCATAATAACCGTTTCTTCACGACTGCAAGAAAATCCTTTATGTTTTGTTTCCAAGTAGAAAATATCTAAACAGTTTTTCTTAAGCAAAACTGCATATTATATTTAGACTTGTTCTCAGAGAACATTGTAAATTAAGTTTATTTTTCTTGCACCTTTGGGAAATTGTTGTTTTCTTATTATTATTTTAAGCATAAATCTAACATCCTAACAAACTATTGTAAGGTTCATGCATACAATAGGAAACATATCTGCCAGTGGATCTTTTTACCTAACTGAATTTCGCTTTAAGCTGATGTATTTAGTCTTATGGATGTTTAGATTTAAGTCTTTTTCTGCAAAAAAGACAAAAATACCTAATAAAAATGAATTTGGTGCAATGTAGGACTATAATTTCTCAGGACTGTTCTTAAATGTCCTCTACTCATTGGAACATTTAAACATATTAGGAAATTATAATTTATGAATTATATATTTAATATTTTGACATTCACTACAATTCAAATATTTGGGGTTAGTAAGATTTTTTTTTTCTTTTGAAAGAAATTAATACTTTTATTCACAAAGGAAGTATTAAATTGCTCAAAAGTGACAGTAAAGACATTTATAACGTTACAAAAGAAACGCCTCCATTGTAGTCTTGAGTTTTCTTCCGGGAACGAACACGTCCCAATATTCCTAATTTAAATAATTAATACGCAGAATAAAGGGGCGGGGCCTGGTTGAGTTAGTATTGTGTTAAACTGGCGGTTATGGTAAGGGGCGGGACATTTTCCAAACACGCTTGAAGCAGTTGACCAATCACAACACACTGATCCAGCCGACCAATCAGAGCACTTTGTGCTTTTCAGAAGGAGCGGCTTCATAGAGACAGGAACTAAACAGAGCGACTTGAAAGAGAGGAGCTGCAATAATGGAGAATATGGGGAAAATAATGTTTGTTTTTTTACATTTAACCATGAAAACCTATTCTAGTAGAGCCCAAAAACAAAATCAAGACTTTGAAAAAGGGCATAAATCATTATTTAAAGGTGCTGTCTGTAAGAATGACAGCTAGTGGTCGAAATAGGTACTGCAGTCTAAACTCAAAAAATCAGAGATCGTCGTTTCCCCGCCCCCCCCCCTCCTCAGACTCGACGCACACACCGGTTGCCAGTTTGAGGACACGCAACAGGAACGAGCGAAATTGACAACGAAAGTCGCGGAGACTTAGTTGATGAGTTGATTCATCCGCGTTTTAATATGCTCTCATTCATAGAGATTTTTAGGTGGATATCGAGGCTTTTAAGGTTTTGTGGAATCTGCAATCACTGACCCAGTTTGTTTGCTCGTTTCCAAGGCTGCAATACACTGTGTTTCCAGCCAACTGGCAACCCGGGGTGTCGAAATACTATGGGGTGAACTGGAAGTGGGCGGAGTCACCCAGACCAAAACAAAAACCGACCGACAACACGGAAATAATAAGTCAAATAATTGGCTGTGGAAGTGTTTTTCAGAGAAACGAGTATGTGAACTTAGCATGTTTCCTAAATATCTGCAAACATATTATGGTATTTTGATGCTTTAATAGAGTAAAAAAAAGTTACATACAGCACCTTTAAATCTAGCAATTTTGCAATATTATTGGCTATCATTCATTGTAGTTACTGGATCTGCATCCACTCTCCATATTTCCACCTACACATACTTCTGCGAATGTACATTGCCTCCAGAAATCTGCAGTTAGTGTGAGAGCAGTGCTTCATGGTACCCACAAAAAGGCACAAAATCCCCTTCCTGAATCTTCACAGACAGTCAACCTCGATGGTGGAAAGATCTTCCCGACGGTATCGGAACAACTCAATCCCTCTCTACCTTCAAAAAACAGCACTACAATGAGCACTCAACCTACAACTAAGCTTTTGTTTTTTACTTTCTTAACTCTTTTCAACTTATTCTAACTTCTCTCAGCAGCTGTGGAAATTCGTGTCACTGTCTGTCAAGGTTGAATGACTTTGTTGTATTGTTCCTCTTTGTAGATCACTTTGGATAAAAGCATCTGCTAAATGAAAAAAAAAAAATGTGTATAAAATGTTCACATATCAGCATTATATCGGCATTGGCCAAAAACAACACAGGTTTGACCACCAGCCTTGTGCGCCAAAAAACTACTCAAAGCAATGGCAATGTCCATTTTATGATTCCTCGCAGTTTCAATAGATTGAATGCAAGTTTTTGTATGCCCACCAATAAAACTGGCTTTACAATATCTCAAGAATCATTACACACAGCTGAACTTTTCTGGCTTATTTGATCTGCTTCCGTGCTGGTTTTGAATCCGACAAAACAAAAGCTTTTATGACAACCGTAAGATATTTATCTCCACTCCAACACAAGCGCTCAGCCCAGGCTTTGTTCTACAAGGCACTTTAAGCTTTTAATCGTTCCCTCTGTTGGCCTGTATGTTTGACGATACTTCAGGTGCATGATAATGAAATCTCCCCCTCCCAGCAGGTGAGAGGCTCAGCAACATCAGCACAAACCACACTTATACATCTCCCTTTCTGGATTTGCTCTCTTTTTCACTCTCCATTTGTGTTCAGTTTTCTTCCTTCTGCTTTTTTGCCAACTCACAATGGTTGAATGATTTCAACAGAGCTGCTGATGACAAATGTAAACCAAACTCATACAGGACTATTTAAAGGTGCATTGCGCAACATTTCATGTTAAAAATACCCATTTTTCTAACCCATACATGCTTAAACAATTGCCTGATGGGCTGAATGAGCCCTTCTCTGATCACTGCGATTGCCTCTATAATCCTGTACAGTAAAAAAAATAAGAGGGATTCGGGGAATCCCTGACTGGGCGTGACGTCATGCGCGTTCACGCTCACCTGTGGCTATGTCTGGCAGGATTGTGTATTCGCCGCCATTCTCCGTATCAGCGAAGACGACTCGAGCGACAAAACTTTAGTCAACTTTCGATAAAAGTAGAAGATGGATTCAAAGAGACCGGCTCGTAGTTCAGAGCGTGCACACCTCTGGTTGCAGTTTCGCTTGTCGCCAGAGGGGGCATAGTTCTGCAAAAACTCAGAGACTTGCGCAATGCACCTTTAAAGTAGCATGCAAAAACACATTCAAAACGCATGCCCAAGACTATATTTATTATATTTTAAACAGTTACACACAGTGACATTTGGCTTTGCTATTTGAGCACAATGGATGTACCTTTGCAGATAATGTTAAGTGGATATCACTTTAAAAGATAGGCATGGTTTACTAATTATTCGTTGATGTAAAAGAGCCTCAGCCCTTTTGCAATTCCAATCATTACTAATGGCTTGAACTACAGCTCCGGGGAACAAGACAAATTGCTGTGATTGTTTATGTCTAGATCTCAGTACCTGGGGTTAAAATCCATAGACATAAATGAACAATTTCTTTGTTCCTATGATCAACAGAGTTGCGTTGCACTCAGCATTGAATTTAGAATGGCTCTTAAATTACAAACTATTTAATTTCAAATAAAATATTTTTTATTTACCCCAAAAATTTAATTATACAAAAATTCTGTCTCACCCTTATGTCGTTCCAAACATTTATGACATTCTTTCTTCCCTGAAACATAAATTTAAAAAAGAACGTTTCATTGACTTTCATCACATTCTTCAGAATTAATTATTTTATGTTGCACAGAATAAAGAATGAAAGTAAGGTTTGGAATGACATGAGGGTGAGTAAACGATGAACTACCTTTTTAAATTCTGCCCAAACCTCAATTTGGAGACTAGTGCAAATATCTTTGTTTCCTTGCGTTTGCCTGCTAGAACAGATTTTTTTCAAATTTTTATTGCTATTGGTCTTCTAGTCAGAAAGAAAAGCTTTGGCACAATCTGTGTCCCACTCATTTGGCAGAAATACTTTAGAGTACTGTATAGTAGAGGAATTTGAATGTCAATATTTATGTTGGGGACTGAACAAGCGGGCAATATTTCACAGTATGTTTAGTACTACGTGTACACATGCCAATGTTGAGAATGGCGAGTTCAATGGAGTGATGTATGTGTTTCAGGGGCTAAAACACCTCAGTTGCTGACGATTCATTTTCTCTCCTTTTCATTTGCAAAGCTATCATGTTTGCATTTTATTAAGGCTTCATTTCAAATGACATCTATCTGGTTTAGTACCTTCCATCAGAGTGCGAGCAGTTCAATGACCAGAGACGGGCCTCAGGGAGACATCACAAACCGCTCACATAATGCCAAACGATGCTTGTGAGGGAGGTCCAAAATCCCCAGAACAGTTAAACTGACAGATACATTTACAGAGGAGGGTTTTTTTTCTTCTTTTGTCACGGTTTCTCCTCTTTCAACACCAAATACCTCATAACAACACACCACAGCCTTCTTGGTACAGGACTGAGATAGCAAAGAGGCTTTCCTTTAGCACAGAAATGAAACCTAAGACAAGAGACCGAGACCGGGTGGTCTGAAGTGCTTTCTCATTTCACACTTTCATCTCTGTACTATTTTCCAACTTGCGTCTGGATATTACAATCACAGGCCGTCTGCAAACATTTCAAGTCTCCCTGGAATACAGCAGGTCAAGGATTCCAGGTGATATACAAGCTACTGACACAATCTGAACTTGTTTCAATAAATTAAAGGGATAGTTCAACCCCAAATTTTAATTCTGTCATCATTTGCTCACTGTTGTTCAAAACCTGTATTACTTTAATGGAACACAAAAGATATTTTGAAGAATGTTTCAACTGTTTTGTGACATTTCTGAAAATATCTTCTTTTGTGTTCCACTGTAGAAAGTAAGTGATACAGGTTTGGATGAACTATCCCTTTAGCTAAAAGACGACCTATTATGCCCTTTTACAAACTTGATACTTTATTGGTCCTTTACAGGAAATTGCATTGTCACGGCAGCTTCAACACACAAAGATACAGCACCACACTTAACAAATAAGTCACTTCCGACTCTGTACCGATCTACAATGTACAATTAAAAAAGAAATAATACATAACAAAAAGAAATAGTTTTGGGCAGTTCAATAAAACATTAATAAAATGTTTTTGGGCTCTACTAGAATAAGTTTTCATGAATGTTGATTATTTTCCCCATATTCTCCATTGTTGCAGCTCCTCTCTTCCCAGTCTGTCAGTAACGCTCTGGGCTGCATCATAGTTGGATAACGATCCCTTCGGGAAAGCACCCCTGTTTAGTTCCTGTCTCTATGAAGCCCCTCCTTCTGAAAAGTACAATGTGCTCTGATTGGTCAGCTGGATCGGTGTGTTGTGATTGGTCAACTGCTTCAAGTGTGTTTGGGAAATGCCCCGCCCCTTACCATAACCGCCAGTTTCAACACAATACTAACTAACTCAACCAGGCCCCGCCCCTTTATTCTGCGTATGAATTATTTAAATGAGGAATATTGGGACGTGTTCGTTCCCGGAAGAATATTAGCACAATAGGTCTTCTTAAAATGTAGATGGTTCTGTTTAGTGAGTAGCTAACTGCTTTTTAAAAAAGAGTAGCTTGACTACTTTCAATTGTTAGTCGCCTCTGGCTAAACAAGCCACAGCTTCTCCAACACTTCTGTTACACACAGAGACTCTGAATCAGAGCTGCATGCAAAACCAAATTCATTTCAGTTCATATCTTCATCTCTTTTTCCACTGCTGGTTTGGAAGGTCAGGTCTTTGTGCAGTGACACACCAGACTGGCTACGCTCTCAAGACTATGAAATATTCTTACAGTGCGACACCTTGCTTCTAGACAGGTCCATATTCGACAGATGGCTTTAAAGTATAAATGAAAGACGAGGAACCTAGTTGCCAAAGCTACACACATTCTGTCTAGGAAATAGCAAATTAAATGTATAGAAATGAATGCAAGAGACTAGTATACTTCAACACAATTCAGATGAGACTCACCCTTGAGAAGAAGTACACTTTAGCATACTTTTTTAAAATAGTAGCATACTTGTTACGGAAATAAGAAGATACTCAAGTGCAAACTGAAACATTAACATCACATGTTAATTGCAACTAAATGAAAACATATAATAGTTTAAACTGATATTTAATGCAATTGGATGAGGGGTTTTTGACCACCTTAAGAAAGTAAATTTTTACATGTAATTTCATAAGTCTATTGTCTCTGAAATATGGTTAGTGTACTGCCGAATGTACTGCATTCATGGTAAACTTTAATGTCATTTATATTCAAACTTTTATGTCAAATATCTAAATAACACAAGTGTAATGCTGAAGTTGCAATTTAGTACAATTAAAATATTAACTTCTATAATGAAGAACACAGTTCTTCAGTTTGTAGTTCAAATTATAATCCAGCACTTTACATGTGCTTTAGTATGTCAGTCAACAACATCAAAATAAGTTTAAATTTTACATTACAAAAGTGCACTTAAAGTGTGTTAATAAACCGTCATGAAAGTGTACTACTTAAGTGGCCTTTTATTTCAATAATATTATATTATCTACAAGCACGATCATTCAAAATATATACTTTCAAGATTTGAAGTGCACATTCAATACTATTACGCACACTGCAAAGTAACATGATTTTACACACTCAAAATTAATGTGAATATTATGGTATGTAATAGTGTCTTATGTACAAGACATGATGAGACTTTGAATGTAAACTAGGACAGTGTGAATTAACTAACACGTTAACATAGTTAAACATGTTTAAAACCACAGACATAATAAAGAGAGATTTGAGCACATATTGCCTCACAAAAAGCCTCTAGAACTTGCATGTTAAAACCCCAAACGCATTGAAAAAGCATCACTCCAGTATTTTGGCCTTTGCTGTGTTCTGCTAAATGTGGTGAAACTGCATCCAATCTTGTTGTGTATTTCCAGTTACTCACCGAACTCCCTGGGTACAGAGATAGCGTACACACAGCTCTGTCCCGTCGTGTAGTTCCTCGGGAAATTCGGCGACAGCACGGTTCCATCTGTCCCAGTAGAGCGACTTCCACATGGTGCTGTACACACAAACACCCAGATCACTCATTATTTTATGCTTAAACATTCATGATGAACTGCTATTTTTGAGACACCAGTCTGGATGGAAAAAGAATCTTGGCTGGCGAAGCATGTACAAGTCATTTTATGTGTTTGATTCATTTTGTTTGGTCTACGGCAGCAGGACCGAGCTGTTTTTCTTTGGTTATTCTCAGAGATTCTCTTAAACATCCATCTTTACTTGCGGACTGTACCTTGACAGCTGGGCAGCCCCCTGTTCCAGCCAGGCCTGCCATCATCTCCCATAATGCAGGTAAGCGTGGAATAGCCCTGGAGGACGTAGCCGGCCTCACAGTAGAAGGTCACAGTGGAGCCCAGCTTGTAGTCACTGCCCAGCCGAGTGCCATTCATCACATTACCGGGATCAAAGCATGACTCCCTCAGTTTAGCTGCGAGAGATGGAGAGAAGGTGCAGGAAAAGCAAGGGCTGAAAAATCACTTTAGGTGTATCTTAGCTTGCGGGATGGGTGGTTATTGGTTGAAACCAAAATGACTTTTATTGGGGTTGAAGCTTGTCTGGTAACTAAAACTGTAATTCTTAGAAGAAAAAAAAAAGAAAAAAGAAATTGTGTTCCGGGCAGGGTTATTATCAGTGTGTTTAAGAACAAAAGTTAACAAAAGGAAAATATATTAAGACTTAAAACATATTTTGAAGGCTTGAAACACATTTTAAATAAAGGTCAGGATTAAGTTTAAGGATGATTCTCACAAAACTGTACTTTCTGCAAGTTTTATTCAAGGTAAATTAAAAACACTCTTTTCATAATTCAAAATGTATGCATAGAGTGCAACAGCAGAGTGCAAAAAGAAATGTTACATTTGTTTAGAGCTTTATATATATATGAACTAAAACCATAAAAAAATATTTTTGTTGCTTGAAATAAAATAAAATATAAAAAAAAACATCTAGTTTATTTCATCTAGTAGCCTCGCAACATTTCTCAACTTGATGTACTGAAATAACTAAAAATAAACAAAAAATTAATAAAACTATATAGACAAAGAAAAACTTCTGGAAATGACAAAAATGTCTTCTTTTTTTATTTTTTTATAAAACTTTAACTAAAATTAAAATGGAAAATCTAAAAATAAAAACTAATAAAAACTAGAATAGTATCTTAATTATACTCAAATCACACAGAAAAATAAATAGATCAGGGTGAGTAAATGTTCACAGAATGTACATTTCTTGGGTGAACTATCCCTTTAAACCGTCAACTGAATACTAGTCACAATTAATTTGACTGTGCAGTCAGAATTATGTGTATCTAACTAAGGGTTTGGACGTTTAGGCTGGTGAAATGTCAGAATCTACCTTTGTACTCCAGGTGAAAGCCGGTGTAGCTGACAGACCCGTCACTGCGGAAGGCCAGGTACATGCTGTTAGAGCTGCTCTCGATCCGCTCGGGAAGCTTGCTGTCCTGGAAGCTCCCGATCAGAGGGCTGTTGCTGTCCGTTCCATCGTAGATATACAAGAAGTCGTAGTTGGGCTCTATGCTGAAGCTAGGAGAAATGATCAAAGAGGACTTCAGAATAGAGGGATCAAAAGCTCTTGATCTGGATACAGATATTCGAGTCCTGAGATCAACT
Source organism: Tiaroga cobitis (assembly GCA_030578255.1). Classification (NCBI taxonomy): domain Eukaryota; kingdom Metazoa; phylum Chordata; class Actinopteri; order Cypriniformes; family Leuciscidae; genus Tiaroga; species Tiaroga cobitis. The sequence goes on along the minus strand of CM060609.1, from coordinate 2,965,009 downwards.
TTGTACGTGTTTTACTTTATACTTTCGTCTGCAAAGGAATCACAGACTGTTTTGGAGTGATAGGGGAGACCGGGGCAAGTTGTCACACGTCTTACTCCATTAAATATTTTTGGTAAATGCAAACTCAGATGAACAACAAGAAATTGCATATTACACCGTGTTGTATTTATTTATTGAACAAAAATAAAGTCCAAATGAAAAAAGCCAAGGTGCTTAGAAGCAATAAGTTGAAGGAATGGGTTTCTGTATCAGTCTCTTGCATCACTTTGGGGGGGTTTTGTCCCGCTCTTCTTTACAACGTTGCTTCAGTTCATTGAGGATTGCAACATATCAGTCGGGTTGAGGTCTGGACTTTGACTGGGCCGGTGCAACACTTTGATTTGTTTCTTTTCCAGCCATTCTGTTGTAGATTTGCTGGTGTTCTTGGGATCATTGTCCTGTTGCATGACAAATTATTTAACATACCTGTCCATCGAAATGCCTGCTATGCATGCTAACTTGCTGGGTACGTTGAGGTATGTCTCTGTATTGTCCATATGGCCTGCATGACAGTTGAGCATTAAGGCAGAACATATAAATAACCAGGCGTTGAATGGCACGTTCTCAAACACCAGTGCAGAATCTGAGATTCCCGAGACACACTTATAGACACTTGCACCTTTTCATTTGCAGTAAGGTGCAATGATAAAGTCTCGCACATCAGTGGAGAGTCATTTGGATGAGATGGATTGTGAGTGAATCAGATTTACACTCCCTCCCACCCCCCATTATGCAGAGAGAGAATGCTAAGCATGCCTTCCACACTTCACTGCGTCAGAATCCACTGCTTAGGGGTTATTATAGGATAATTCATATACAGGATAAGATCCTTTACACCACATTAAAAAAGCCATTAATTTCTGATAAACAGATGCATCTGCTTTTCCCCCGTACTCATACCCTCTGTACCCGTCAATCAGAAAACAATTATTTCTGCCGAAATCAGGTTGATGGCACAAACTGTGCTATTGCTAAACAGACAGACACCCGGATGGGATTACATTTGTAGTGATGCTAAAAGAGGTCACTTTTTTCCCAGAGTGTATTGTTCATTTCCAATTTCATTATGGACATATTTCATACCGTGGATTTTTTAAGGAGAAAGGAGTCAGTAATGGACTGTGTAATGAAAGTCTTTGAGATGGAAACGAACGAGAGCTATTTATTAGAAACTTGTTTGAGACATTGCCGTTCTGGCAGAACTCCAACACGCTTGTTTACTCGGAGAGGACGAAATTCAAATGAGAAAGAGGCTACATAATGCCGAGCATGAGGATGACACTATCCCTGCTGGGCTGGGCTTTAGAAAAAAGAGAAAAAGTTCTTCCTCATCTGTTTTGGGGCTGATGTATGGCTCTAACTAGCAGCTGTGAAGGTTTTGAAAAATATTAGGCACTAGAAAACTCACAAAACAGCCTCAAATGGCAGCTCCTGTTGTGATAAATGCTGTAAATGTGACACATAGGCAGAATGGAAGATTGTTTTTGAGCTATCGCTGTCATTAAAGGAACTGCTCTTAGATGATGAGTCAAAGAGAAGACGAGGCAGAGTTTAAACGTTCAACAGGCGCAGATGTTTCAAAGTGTGAGCGTGAGAGACGGAAGGAGAAATCCTGAAACCTAAGCACTTCTTCTTCTTCTTCCACTGACCGTGTGCGAATCCTGATTATTATTCCACGGCCTCGCGCCTGGACTAGACCCTCGCGACACGCTTTGATCCAGGTGGAAGGGAATGGCTTGCTAGCGGTGCTATTAGCTTTAACATTAGGACTTTGGCGACTGTCAAATAGGACAAACTCCTACAGCGCTCGACTTAACCTCACGCTGACCCCGACTGGACGGAGGATCGCGCTTGCGGCTCGAGCGTCGCTTCGTGTTGGCTAAATGAAAAATTGACTTAATTAGCAACATGATTGGACTGTGAAGGAAATTTATCAACCCTGCTTTTATACTAATTGGTCACATCACTCAAGGCAGAGACAGCGCTCTACACCTTTAAGGCAAGAAGAGGGGAAGCTAAAAAAAAAAGGGACCACCGTCAGGTTCATTACAGACAAAATGAGCAAAGAATTCCAGCTGGGCTCATTATCTCTCCCAGACATGAAATGCATTTTAATTCAGACATTGATAGCAGTCGCGCTACATAATTACTCAACACGTCGACTGCGGCCATGTCGAAGGACACCGTGGGCGCTCGTTTTAAATTCAGCGTTATGACACAGCAGCCTCTAAATGAACTCGTGAACTCATCAGCTGGAGATATTATAGCTCGAGTGAAGGCATAAACGAAACACCAGGAATAAGCGCACAGTGAGATTATTTCCGATCGCACATCTTTCTGTCTCATCGGCCACAATTTAAACAGTGCTGACCCGAGCACAACAGAGGGTTCAGCGGATATTAACCTTCCCACAGAGAAGCGCACGGTCGGCATTCACAAAACTTCCTGGACAACTGAGGTAGGTATGCAAACCTCCCTCCCTCCCTGTTCACGACATTATAGCACAAACACTAAAGCTGAAGCTGCTAATAAACATTGGATTCTCATCAAAGATAGTACATGAAAACACCCGGCCTAATGCACACCTTCAGCTGAGAACAGAGCTCTAGAATATATTTGATTTATATATATATATATATATATATATATATATATATATATATATATATATATATATATATATATATATATAAAATATATACACACATACATGCATATATAAACTGTATATAAATAAATAAATATGTATGTTATGAACTATTACATGATTATACATACATGGTAAATATACAGTACAGTTGTGTTTGTCTTTCTCCCTCTCTTCGTTCAATGATTCCATGACTTTACTTTTTATTATGCGTTTCTGCACACCGCTGATTTATAAATCATAAATTTATAATTCTTAAAATAAATAAAAATTATATTTTCTTTTTATATATGCATGCATATATACTGTATATTCCTACTGTGTACTGTATGTTCCTCCTTTTTCATATATATATATATATATATATATATATATATTAAATGCAAGAGTAGCTAGTTTTAAACTATATATATATATGTAGCAGATAGATAGAAATGTAGCAGAAAGATCTTTATATAACATATTAAATCATACAAAAATTAATGCCATAATTATTTTAATTAAATTTGATATTTAATTTATTAAAGTAAAATAGGCCTACATATATTATATTATGAAAAAATATAAAAATGATAAATATATATATTAAATACAACTATAAAACATTTCTGCTGCTTTAAATAAACAACTGTTCATTGAAATAAAATAAAAAACAAACATTTGATATTAACATTTCTTATTTTTACTTAGTTTAACTTGATGTACTTAAATAACTAAAACTACAATAAAAAAAAATAACTAAAACTAACTAAAATTAAAATGAAAACAGAAAGTATTAAAAAATAAAAACGAATTCAGAATATTAATAAAAACTATATAACAATGTAGTTTTATCTCTCTCTCCCTCTCTCTCTCTCTCTCTCTCTCTCTATCTATCTATCAATGCAGTATATTGTATTGTATAACTTTTTATGTACCTTTTTTCCGTTTTGTTTGTGAATTTCCGTCTGTTCATTTAATATGATTGTATGAATTGCACAGCCCAACAGAATAGCTCATAGACGAGTTTACCTGATGAATGCAAGAGACAGGACGTAGTCAGAGTTGACGGCGATGAGCCAGTCGCAGTCCTTGCTGTGCGGGTACGGATGAGGGAAGTTGGGCGACAGGATAAACCCAGAGGAACCGGTGAGATTGCCCCCACATGGAGCTGGGAAAACACAGAGGACTCGTATCAGCAGCATATGGGCATTAGTAACACATGAGGAGAATCTCTTATTAAAACATGCGGCTTGAACATCTGTGCCAACCAGGAACCCAGAGAAAGAGCGCTGGAGTGAACACGCACAGACAGAGATATTTAAGCTCCTCTGAGGAGCCGCGCCATGTAAAGCGCTCATATCTTATAGATGAGAATGAGAACTATGGCAAGAGAGAAAGGTTATTTAAAATATGAAAGGAAAAGCTGAAAATCCTGCAGCCTCACTTTCCTGCTTCCAATATGAAGTGTCTTTTGAAAGAAAGAGACAATCCGTATCTGGTAATTTGATATTCATTAATTTGGGAAGACTTTCATGTCACTGCGATGATAAGGAATCTCAATGGTGTCGGGTCCTTCACACTGAGTACAGCTCTTGAGAATGGCCTGATTAAAAAAAAAAACTGCTTAAAGAACTTTTTAGATACATGTTCAGTTGTCAGCATCTAAAGCAATATGTACTAATTAACTCTAAGCCGCTTAGATGTCTCAGAATCATGAATACGTGTTATGAAAATGAGTAAAACAATACTTCTTATGTACAGTATGAGGTTTTGTCTAATGTTTACAGATATAGCAAATACAGTGTACTAATACAGTACAATTTGACAAATCATAACTTTCTTAAAACATCATGGACACAAATCCTGCTTTGTTGCGCTAACTGTTAGATACAAAAACTGTTGCTTTAAATAAATACATGTTAACTAAAATAAAATAAAAACAAACTTTTATTTCAACATTTCTGTCATTTAGTTGAACTTGATGTACTAAACTAACTAAAACTGAAATAAAAATATAATATATATTTATAAAAATGTATAAAAAATAAAAATTAGACAAATAATTGTATTAAAAAATAATCAAAATATTAATAAAGCTATAATAGTATCTGAATGATCCTAAAATAACACTAAAATAAACACATTTAAATGACTAAAAAGTGTTTAGTTTTGTCATAATTTTTGCTCAATACAATCTTTTAAAATTGTGAAAAAGTAAATAAATGTAAATAATAAAGTAAATAATCTCATTCCATTTGCTTTTTCTTCTTCCTTTCCTTTAAAATAGGTGTATTGACTGAATTCTTTAAACTCCAACACTTTTTCTTAAATAAAAAAACAAACATATATTTTATTTAAAATATGGGAATTATGTGTAAATGAATAATAATCCATACAAACATTTGATCACAAACTACTGTAGCTAGCAAGCAACCCTGTTGCTCATTCTGATTTGTTTTTTAATGCATTATGTATATTTACTTGTAATGTTTATTTAATATTATTGCAAGAAAATAACAAGATCAAACTAAAGTTACATGCAACCAGTATAATTCTAAAGTCAAATGCTAATTCTAACAGATCCATTCCTTTAATTGAATCCCAATATAACCCCTCACCTATACAGACAGGAGGGCTGGGCTGCCAGTAGTAGCGGTTCTCCACTTGTATGCAGGTGATCTTCACGTCTCCCTGCAGCTCATACCCAGGATCACACTGAAAGGTCACGGTGTCTCCAGGCTCGCGACCGTCTCCATTACGACTGCCGTTCATGGGCACTCCTGGATCCCTGCAGGCCGTGGCCACCGAGCCTGTGATCACATTCACAGCAATTAACAGTCAATTAACCCCTTATGAGCAGTTACTGTATGCTGTCAGGCCACAGATCACAGATCAACTCACTGGAGAACTCGATGGCGAATCCAGACTTGCTGATGTAGAAGTCGGTCTCGAACTGAACTGTGACCATGTTGAGTGTGCTGTGGATGTTCTCGGGCAGAAGAGACCCGCTCACCTCCCTCAGAGACATCTCGTTCTCCAGAGGCCCGTCCCAGACCCTCAGGATGTCGTGGGAGGCTTCCGTGTCGAAGGCTAGAAACTGCAGGCTGTTCATGTAAAGGTGAACACGCATACATGCATCAGGTCAAACTGCTCAAGTCACGCTTCATTAGATGCACAGTGTACAGTGATGGAAATAAAGGGCTGTCTGACACAGAACAGGTGTGCCGCGCGTTATTATCCACAATGCAGAAAACTAACAGCACGGTAAGATTATTATAGCTAGCTAAAATTACAACTACTCAACCCATAAAAAAATGCCACTTGAAATTAAATAAATGTTAACTGAAAAAACAACAACCTTAAACTTATTTTATTTCAGGTTGGTTGGCAAGGCATTATTGCTCATTTTCATGTAGTTTAACTTAATGTAAAACTTAATAACAAACTAAAACTAAAATAGAAATAAATAAAAACTATATATATATATATATTTAGTAGTATATGTGTGTGTGTGTGTGTATGTATATACTGTATGTTTTCTAATAAAAATGTATACAAGTGCTGTCAAATCGATTAATCAGGATTAATCGCATCTAACATAAAAGTTTGTTCATATAATATATGATATAATACGTTTATATAATATAATAAGTTTTTTATAATAATGTGTGTGTAAAAAAAAAAAATATATATGTTATACACAAATGTATAAATGTATGCATGCATATAGTAAATAAATAAATAAATAAATGTATACACACACACACACACACACACACACACGCACACGCGCGCACACACACACACACACATATGCACACGCGCGCACACACACACACACACACACACAACATAAACATTTATGATAGATGCACTTTTTATGATATATATATATATATAGTTTAAAATTAAAATAGAAAATAAACAAATATATATATATTAAATATTAATAGAACCAATAATAGTATCTCAATGATACTAAAATAACATATTTACATCTCTCTGAACCCAGACAGATAGAAGAGTCTGATTAGGCAGAAATAAATGATCAATTCTTTGCAGAGTCGTGACAAACCACAAAGGTAGAGTTAGATAATCATATCTCAAATATTATGCTCCAGGGTTCAATAATTGAGGAGAACAATTGCATCTCCATTGTGAGCGTCAGTCCTTGACTACAATTTAACAATCTGGTCTGATCGAGACATCGGCGGCAGATGAACAAATAATGAACGAGTGTGCAATTTCAAAAAGCTTTTGCTGCTAAGAGAATTGGAAAGTGGACAAATTATTAGGTTGTAGTGCAACAGTGCAACAGTGTTTTAAGCTTTATAATGAGTTTGGCAGTGCAGGTGGAAAACAAAGAGATTTACGAGGCTCATCTGATGTCTTCTTTTCTCTGATGCAGCATCAATGGCCAGCTCCACCATTAGAGCTTTATTAATAGATAAAGCCTCTTGTCTCTGCTGAATTCACTGGCTGTATTCTTATGAGTTTGGTAATGAACCGATCGGTGGAGGCCGGACAGCGGAGGGCACAATATATTCACATTTGAAGCAAATAGTGATCAGCACCTGATGATGTTTCCCGAATCCACCTCGACGACCCACGTACAGCGCAGATTGTTGTCGTAGGGGAACGGATAACCTGGAGACAAGATGCGTCCGGATGTCTCGCCTTTAAAACGCCCACCGCATTCAGCTGGGGAAAGAGGAGCGAGAGGAAGCAGTTTATCATGAGCACAAACACATCACGGCCCCTGAAGATTTGCAGGTGAGCGCTGAAATAATTAAGGGCGTCTCTCAAACGTCAAGCACAACAAGAGAATGAAAAGCACAGTAAAACACACAGTTAGATTGATGAAGCACCGTGAGGTTTACAGGCATCTCAACCCTTTCTGGATCTCATAGAATAACTTTTCTTTTAATAGAACAAAGTAGACACAAGTTGAAAAGAGGGAAACTGAAACTGAGTGTCATTTTAATTTTGTATCATCCCGAATTCCTGGTGCCCACTGTTGTCTTATTGTGTTCAATTGACAGTACAAACAATTACAGAATAAAAAAAAAAAACTGAATAAAAACGTACAAACCACACGCACGCACGCACACACGCACGCACAAATACCATTTATATATATTTTTAGATTAAAAACAAAATATTGAATATTCATGATTTTATTTTATTAAATATGATTTTATTTATATTATTTACACTTATTGTATATATTTGTTTTATTTTATTCAGAAAATGTGTATATTTATGATAATTATAATGAAACTAGCATAGTCTGCCATGTTATTTCAGAAATGTTTCATGTAATACCATAATTTTTTCCATCACCCTAATTTTCATGTGGTGGAAATGTTAATAACGGTTAAGAATGACAGAAATCCCCAGCGATACATCAATATCCACAGTGGGATATTTTTAGCAGACAAATTAAACAAACTAGCGAGACTGAAAGGTGTGTTTAAAGTGTGTTGAAAATTCACCCAACAATAGTGGCTCTAACTCTGTCAGTTTTAGCACTTCTCTATTCTTCAGCCTGAATCCCCTGTTAGACGCTGAGGTGATCTGTCGGCTTCGAGTCAGAGCATCAATCAAATGAACAAATGAGCCTGACGTCCATTTTGATGCACCCTGATGGCATTCAGGCTCGCCACTTTGCACTAGGTTCATTATCAGTCGGCTTTCACAAGCACTTTGTTAGCAAACTTTAATTGCAGGCAGTCTCTTTTCCCCCTCAGACCCCTTTTCTATCTTGCCCTGTCCTGTCCCTCCCGTTCTCCCTCTTGTAAAAAACTGCAGGGGCCGGGAGGAACAGTTTCGAGAGTTTCTTAATGATTCCCTTTTCAGCAATTCCTGTCACTGAGTCTCATTTGCATAAACCATCTACATGACAAACAATGGACGCACAGCTCAATGAAGCCTGAATAACAGGGTTCAGATTGCGGCTTGATTAATCTGAACATTAGTGTGTTTTTTAGACATCTGGAATAGAGGCGTCTTCCGAACGTGTCCCTCGCAATCCTCTCGCTAAACCAACATCCCGCCACGTCCATCGCTCATCTGGGCCAGCTCAGTCACGTGTCATTGGCCGGTTAGGAGCGCTCAGTCAGCATTGATTGGCTGCGCACGCGTTGAAAATCAATGCAGGAAGATTGGGAGTTGACTAGGGCTTCTGGTTTGAGGCTAAAAATGAGCATGTCCTCTCCCAGCGCAATTACGACAACATGCCACGTTGAGCCGCCTCACGCTAGGTGTGTTTGCGCGGTGCGCGGTTACGCTCTGCTCTGAGGAGAATGCTGATTTAGCATTGCGGTGGTGTAGCTTTCTTCTGCAGAAATGTCTCACACACACACCTTACCTGTGGATTTGAATGAAAAATATAAAAATAGTTAAATATTTTATCTGTAATAAAAAAAGGAACTGCAAGATGGATACGCCTTCTCCCTATTTTGATATATCTCACTTTCGCTAAAGGTCACATCAAATGACCCGCACATTCCGCCTGTCAAAGGAAGGGAAATATCCTCCACATTATTAAGTATCTATTATTAATGCCGGCAGATAAGTCTGAAACTCAGGCTGATTAGTATTTTGCAAGCCAGCCGTCGGTTCTGACATAGAAATGACATAAATGCGAGTAAAGACATGCTCTGTGTTAAACACAACAGGATAGTGATTGTGTTTTATCTATGTCTGCCGCGCGGAAGCAATTTGGACGAGCGCTTTGAGTCTAATCAGAGCTCATTAAGACTAAATCTAATAGTCTGATAAATCTGATCTGGGGTCAGTCGACATAGCAATATCCAACTCATTGGAGGCTAAATCCCCATAATCACCATTCATCAGGTAAATGAAGAAAGTAATAGCAGCACACAGTCTTATCTCAAGCCCTCATGTGCTTTGCTTGATGAAGAATCATCTCCATAGCTCAACCGGGAGCCCCTGCATCCGCTACAATATGAACACCCTGCACCATTAGTCACAGATGGAGCGAGGGCTTCCACCACTGCTAATGTTGCCAAGAAACACTTTGGACTATTTAGAAGGTATAAGCATAATGTGGCCTTTTAATGTGCTTTTTTCCAGTGCAGAATATGAGCAATGCTGCAGCTTTGCGAGCTACAGAGATGGGGAGGGGCTTATACTGCAGCCTCGGATAATTATGACAAATGGCTGAGAGCAACACTGAGCTCAGTTATGATAACCACGAGGAGAGATCAGGCTGGAATGATGCATACTCGCTAATAACCAAGAAAAGAAATATTCTCAAAGCACTCCACTCACTATTTATAATGAAACAATATGTGACATTCTGTAGTACATGAATTCACCTGTTCGCATCAAGTGATATCTCTTGCATTTAACACATATTAATAATAATTTTTAAATTAATATGTTCATTTAGATCTAAATTTTAGTTGTGCGTTTAACCTAAACCATTCATACATTTGCACATTTTTGCCCTTTGCCCCCTTTCCTCCAGGAAGAACATCAGCGAAAGGATATGACAGAAAGTCAGTGTATAACCTGGAAACTTCTGCATCTCCCACATATATGTAATGCTACATTAAGCTCTGGTTGTGAATGGATGGACTAATACATTGCACTGTTAACAATGATCCATTTGTAACAATTCTATGCACACTCGTTTTGCATGTGCGCAACTTATAGTGCTAAAGGCGTTATTAAATTCATGGCCACATACATGGTGGTATTAGTCTATATTAGTACTAGAATATTCATGCTGGATATTAGATTATTGTTATTAAGGATAATATGAACTTTAATAAAAACTTTAATAAAAGATATTTGAAAAGAGGTTCACAGTCTGGTAACCTAAATTAACAGCTTATTATTTTTTCCTTTACGAAATCTGTCAAATCCTTACATTAAAATCATTACATTACATTTTTGTGCATTGTTAATCGCATAGCATAGCATAGCATAGCATAGCATAGCATAGCATAACACAACATAAGATATAACAACATATCATAACACAACATATCATAACACAACATTTCATAACACAACATATCATAACACAACATATCATACCATACCATAACACACCATACCATAACATACCGTAACATCACATCACATCACATCACATCACATCACATCACATAACATAACATAACATAACATAACATAACATAACATAACATAACATAACATAACATAACATAACATAACATAACATAACATAACATAACATAACATAACATAACATAACATAACATCACATCACATCACATAACATCACATCACATCACATCACATCACATCACATCACATCACAACATATAACATACCAAAATAAACCCAGATAGGGTGATCAAGATCAATGAAAAGAGTTGGATTAGAGGGAAGAAAGCAAAGGGTGGATTTAGAAAATGTGAAAGTCCGATTCAAACTCAGTTTGTCTGAACACAGCAGGCACTGCCCAGCAAGCCACGTCCATTGTAAAACATCAAATATGTATTTTGTTGTGGCTTTATCAGACTACTGGCATACAAATAGCAGTGCTTTACAAAGAAATCACTTAAAATACTTTCTGTGGAATTATAAGGCCTCTATATTTATGGACTGTGAAAGGCTTTTTATCATACAAGATTCATGAAATCAAAGTCAAAGCTTAGAGAATTTAAAGGTGAAGTATGTAAGATTTTTTATGTTAAAATACATTCTCTTAACCCAGTTTATTGCTGACTGCTATTAGTATGCCATTAATGGGTTTATCTCCCTCAAAAGTGTAAGCATTGAGCCGCCCAGGCACCATCAAAACATTGAGAGCGGTTCGCTCAGATCTGTCAATCTCTTTCCAGCTCAACCAATAGCGTGAGTTTGGGGCGTGGCTACTGTAGCAGGCGGAGCTGTGGGACCATGACTGACGCGTTACATTCAGCTACGGGTACAGGAGTGAAAGCCAAAATCCACTGCATTTAGAGCTTTAAATATTAAACATGAACACTTCAAAGCGGGCATTGTGATAAAACACACAACAATGGTCGCTTCAATACCATACAGCATCATCATGCACCTGTTCAGAAAGACAAATATACCAGTTTATAATGTTTACTTTGATGTGCCTCAAACAGTTGTTTTACTTCAACCAAGGGAGACAATAACCCTCACCCCCCCCACGCCTGAAACGTGATTTCAAAGGGTCTCACAGCAACAACCCACAGACACAGACGCCCGCATTCACTCTAAACAGAGCATATCATGACACATAGCAACACAGCTAAAAGTATAGAATATGTTGGACCTTGAAAGTATTGAAAGTGGCCTACTGTTACCTGTTGAGGTCTTGAGGATCAGAAAACCCGAGGTCCGAGCGAGTTCAGGTCCAAAACTTTGACAAGAGCACGCATTTGCAAGGTTGTTTGAAAATATGCTTTATATTTGTAATTCCGCTAGATGCCACTAGTGTCCCAGAAACGAAATACTTCACCTTTGAAGACCATACTCGTTCTGTGACTTTCGACCCTGCTTCAAAGAGCACTAATAATTTACTGCACATCCTTTCTACACAGTTTGAACTGCTGAACGGTCTTACCGATGCAGGAAGGAAGAGAATTATCCCAGGCCCGCCTCTCTCCCGTCATGCATTTGAGCACGCCGCTGCCGTGGAGAGTGTATCCGGGGTCACACTTGTAGGTGATGGTGCTTCCAGAGAAGTGGCCCTGGTCGTTGACCTTGAAGCCAAACTGGGGCACCCCAGGGTCCTCACAGTGAGAGAGCTCAAAACCTGAAAGACATCATGACTGTTAGATTCAAGTGATGGCTGATTCATCAAGAAATGTCAATATTTTCTTAAGATGAGTGCTTTTATTGTACTTTTTAGACCATATCCCTGCATAAATCTGTCATAAATGACGAAAACTATGATAAGTTCAGTAAGACTGGATTCGGAACATGATTGAGAACATTATGAGCTTTATGAGGTCATTATAGTGAATATTGCAGAAATCTTCCTTCGCCTGGTATTTTCATGCTGCTCTGTGGCACAGCTGTAAAAGTTTGCCATTAATGTGATCATTAACAGCAACAATTTGAAGTTAAGATCCTACTGGGCTGGTAGGCAGAGACGGTCCCTTGCTAAGCAGGCAGAACAATTAAGATTAAGTGCTTGGTTAATTTGGAGCCATAATCAGAACCAAAGCACAGACCCACTCACTGTGTGACACATCCTGTTATTAATTGTGTAGCTATGACTCATTATCATTATACAGCCAGCACTCAGAAATAGCCGAAAACAAATGGCAGCTCACTCAGTATATCAGAGACCTTTCATTAAGTACTGATTTTTCAAAGTTTTATTTTATACCAATCTTTATTAATACGTTTTATAATTATATATGCATGCAAATATTAATATATTCGGCCCAAAAAGTATGCAGACAAATAGGTCACGTTACATTTTCAATGGCATATGAATTGAAAAGTGAATTAAAAAAATTAGAAAACATTACACACAACATAAAAAGTGTGTTAGTGCTTCTTTTAAAAACAAGGCACTTAATTTGATATACACTTTTTTTGTCAAACATTTATGGAGGGTCCTGTATATGGAATTTTACAGTCTGAATCCAAGTTACATGACTTTCCAACTAATAAAATGTATATATAATGATAAGTAAAGCATTATATAATGCTTTTTAACTCAATAACATTGATCAATTTCCACATTTCAGGTCTGCAACGCGGAAAAAAATACGATCAACCTTGTTCTTAAAGTTATTAGAGTTGTTAAAGTGTTTCCACCAAAGTCTGTCAGTGGTTTAGCAAAATCCCCTCATCTCGAAACTCGCTCCTCTCAAAAATAATAGGTCTCTTAAGAAGACCACATAGGGGACGTGTATAGCTTATCAGCGGCCCATCATTAAGCTGCAAGTTGTTAAGTACAGATAAACACAACAACTGCAGGTGGAGGCAACAACTTCACTAAAATCTGACACCCGGCTTTGATTGCTAGTTGATTACAGGTCGCAGCTTCACAGCACGCTTGGGTTGAGATTAGGACTCAACCAAATAAACAATGCTATTTTAATCAGCTACATTCACCACCCTGTCCTGAACAGGTCTCTATTTCAACATCTAGTGACTGGAGGTGGCCTGGCTTCTCTGGCTCTCTCTGACCTTTATTATACACTCAAATGGCTAATCCTTCAGGGTGAATGGAGTCGTAGACAGACCGGGATTTAGTCGATTTCAAATGAGATAGCCCACCAGCAGGTTAATACTTTACCCCCCAGTGGAACTAAACCTTGTTGAATCCCACACTGTGAGCACAATAGCATTAAAGCGCACCAAATTCAGACCAAGTGCCTGCACAACTCTGGCTCTGGGCCAACAAAGCCAAGGTCAGTGGAGACACAGTCATGTTTCTCCTGGTCCACTTCCTGATAATCCCTTTGAGCTGATTGTTTCAGAGGTTCTCATGCTTTTGTTATGTCTTTCCTGTGTAAAACAGCTTTTCTTATCTATTGGTTTTTGAGTTGCGAGGAAGCCAAATCTGTTGGAATTGCAAGTTTAGAGACTTGCTACTGCCAATACATCCACAGACATGCCGCCGCCGCTGCTGCACATATAACATGGAAATACCCCGAGCAAACCTGTACAGGTGGAGAGTGCTGCAAACACAGAACCAACTATTTAAAAGTTAAGCAGCGAGATCATTGGCTGCACAATCGGCAGAGTCCAATCAGCTCGAGCCATGGTAATGATGTCATTAGGTTGCATTAAGAACCAATCAGAGTTTCCTGACTGAACTATATTTTTCATGCATCTTTTCATTTGCAGAATGAAAGTATTGTCTTTCAGTTGAGGAATTATTGATAGTATTGCCGATTAAAGCCTTGTTTATGCTTCAAAATGACAGAAAATAGCAGCGGCACCAAGAAGAAGCAACACTGAGAAGGAGCAGTTTGTGGAACTTTACATTTCTAGACATTGCTGTATGTAGAAGACTGTACAATATAAAAATGTAGTTGACAAATATTACATATAAAGTTTTCTAAATACTCCTAAACAACAACAACTGATCAGCTACAGCATATAATCTATTATTCATCTATATAGTTTAAAATATCTCTAAAAATGTTTAAACCAAACCTACACTCTTATAAGAAAAGGTTTTATATAGAACATTAAAGGGTTTTAGGGGATCCTATTAGGAGGATTTTTATAGATTTAGTTAAAGCTTTTTTATTTTGATTCAATTTGATGAATTAAACAGCGCGTAAACACTTTTTCACTAGAAAAAAATTAAATGAAGCAATCATTTAAGACATTTCTCCGTATATAGAACCATTCTGACATGAGCGTTCTTTAAAATTGAGTCAAAAACCCTAGCGATCTATATTGAACCACCTTTTTTTTCTATGAGATATGACAACTGCACACAATCTGAAGTATTGCATCAGGCAATACACTGAAACACAAATGCTTTCAAGAGAAGAAAACTTTAAAACAAGGCCAAACATCAAAATACCGCACATTGCTCACAGTCCACCGCAGAACATCCATAGAAAAAAAAAAACACACCCATATAAACTGCAATTAAAGACAAATTCATCCATCAATGTACCATTATTTGGAATTCATGGCTCGACAGGACAGAACTATGTAGCAGTTTGGGAAACATTGGCTCGGATAAATACAATAAATACTGTTCCACTAAGTCTTAAATGTTTTACTCACACTATCAACAAGAAAAACAAAGTGGCTCACTAATGGCCAATGTGGCATTATGCAAGATATGTTGATGTAAAATATCAACAAAATAAAGCAATTACATTCCATCTGCTGCTTTCTTCCTGTCACTCGCCTGCAATGTGAACGACCCTTACAAGACCCTTACTTGCACTTTATTTGGTGTGAATAGCCTGTCTTTATTACTAAGGTGCAGAAGTGTGTGCAGGGTATAGGGCCAGTGTAATAACTTACTGGAATAAACCAGTTTGAAGCCTTCTCCAGTGGCCTCGGCATCGCTGTAGAACTCCAGCCACAGGTGATTGGAGGTGCTGATGAGGGTCAGACCCAGCATAGACGAACCAGTGAAGGCTCCCAGCATGTGAGCGCCGTTGTCTTTACCATCATAGATCTGGGAGGCAGAATGTAGATCATAAAGCAAGATCAAAAGAAAAACCCACCTCATTTGTTTTGTGGTATATATAGCCCGACAATATCGTTTGAACAGTGTGTCTGAGATAATCATATACGATTCTTTCTCTCCGCTTATCTGAATGTGCACATCAATATCTGCAGTACCCTCTCTTAGTCACATAATAAAGCTACTTTGAAACAATCTGTATTGTATAAAGCGCTATAGAAATAAAACAAGTTTTCTATGCATGTTTTTTGCATGGTAAAATAAAACTTGCAGCTGTAGTTTGCCCTTTTTTGTCAGATAAATACCTAAACCAAGTTCTTCCCTCATATTTACAATATTTAGACAATATTAAATATTTTCCTCATACTCTGATGTTTTGATTGAACTTTTAGGCTCATCAAAAACAAATATCGCCTCCGGACATCACTTTTTGCCACTACTCAGAGAGATAAGAAAAGAAAAAAAGGATGAATACAAATCTAAGTGATGTTAATGAATATGACCATTTAAACAGATTGTCAAGTACAATTTTTTACTTTTTTTTGTTAAAAAAATGGCTAACTGGCTTTTCATTATTTATTTATAATGAAAATAAATGAGGATTTTAGTTTAAAGTGATCCATATGACACGCACAACATTTCCAGTCTTCTGAAACCATCTTTGTGTGAGGAACAGACTGAAACAGAATTAGTTTTCTTTCCCCCACTTAAAATATTGACATCCAGCCTATAGTTATCATTGGGCGTTCACTGTAATTTGCTTCAATGCATACATTTAAATGTAATATAAAGTTCAGAAATCATAATGATCCAGAGTTCATTTCACTGACTCAATGATCCAGTTGTTATGGTTAACAGCTCACTGGAGTGGATGATCATCAGTGATTGCAACTTAACTTAAATTTCGGTCAGTTTAAGTAGACTTGAAATATAGGCTGTAAGGGATATTTTAATGGCGATTTAGCATATTTTTTGAATGTTTGACCAGCCCAGTCAACATTCACTTTTATTATACTGCAAAATAATGGCACAGATATTCTTCAAAGCTTTACCTTTTGTGTTCTATACAAAGTAAGTTATAAGGGTGAGGGTGACTAAATTGAATTCATTGTTTAATTTATTTAATTTATGTGATGACAGGCAGACAACTCCAATGAAAATAAACTAAACAAAAAACTGTGACACCGCCATCTTCCAAACTTTCTTCTCCCTTTTCCCATTATGTATCAGATCAGAGAGGCATTTAAAAAAATACAAAATTAAGAAAATATCAGAAAAGGGCAAATAAATTGCCTAACAGGTATTTAATAAAGTGTTTATCGGGTAGGCTTAGGGGTAGAGGAGGGTTTTAAGTAAATACAATCAAAGACACTGAATATGTTTTTATTATTGCATAATGTTTTGTAATACACTAAACAAATTAAGGAATAACAAATAATAATGATAATAATAAAAAACTAACAAATAATATCTGCCACTATTTGCACTAAGTATGAATAGCATCTAACAACTATTTACACAATAGCCTATAGTTGCACTCACTAAAAAAATGCTGGGTTGTTTCAACCCAAATTTGGGTCAAATATGGACAAACCCAAATGTTAGGTTAAAAATGCAATTGAAAAAATTACAGTTGAAAGTGAAAGTTGAAGTTGGGTTAAAATTTGAAATTACATTTTTAACCCAACATTTAGGTTTGTCCATATTTGACCCAAATGTGGGTTAAAACAACCCAACATTGTTTAGAGTGTAGTGTAAATAACATATATCGCTGTCTGCACTAAGTGTAAACAGCCGGTGCCAAAAAAGAGTTGCATGACACTCCTGTTTTTTGCAGCACTGTAACGGTGTTGAATTACCTTCAGAATGTCACCCTGGGCCAGATGGAAGGTTCTAGCCGAAATATTGATTCCTTTCCCAGCCTGCACCTGTATGCTGTAAATGCACTCGTGGTTGTTCTCGTAGTTCATGGGGTAATTCGGTGACAGCAGAATCCCTTCATTGTTGATGACAGATGAGCCGCACTCCGCTAGAGATGGGAAATAAAATCATGCAACATTGGGGAAAAATGGAGTAACACAAGCACAAAGCTAGTAATCAAAACGTCAACTACTATTATTATATAAAGATATTGAGTTAACATTTTGCAACGAGCTCTCAAGCACACCACATGGACATACTGCTGCCGTAAAAGCTCAACGTGCATTAATACGGATCTGGCGTTTTCAGAATGATTGGTCTGGACAGCACGAGTCTGCGGTGCTCGTGTGACGGCGGGGCTGGAAAGTGAAATCGAGAGCTGAGTCGCGCCGTTCGTTGCTTTAATTTTTTTTAAATTCTATGTTGTTAGGGGACATAGGATGAACTCTGAACAATAACCATCAAATGTGGATTTAATGGAACAACAGACAGTAAAAACAGGTGTATTCATATCCATCATGTATTCTGGTGCAAGAGAAAGACCAACATAAAGCAACACAGCCTGGCTGATTTATTTAACGTCCCCTCGCCGTTTCCCTTCACGCTGGTCCATGTTATGACGATATTACCAGTGTCATATTTTGAATAAATCATCGCTGTTGCCTCCATTTAGTAAATTACCTACATACACCCCCCCTCTGTGAGTCAGCCCAAGACATGATGTGAATTTACACTGGGCGAGAGTTCTCGCTTCTCCCATATGTCCTTCAGTTCAGGGGGAAACAAGTTTAAATGTGACTGACCTAATGAGGTTCACTGACCAGCCTGCAATCTCTATTAGTTAGGCTGTATCAGAGGCCATAGAGTAACAGAAAGAAATTCTCAGCGCTTTGTCGCCTTATCTTCACATACTAACATATGTTTTGTTCATCTATAGAGATAAAATATCAATTTTGGGATTGCGAGTGCTCCTGTCAGAACTGATGTTTGCATACAGTAGTTTCTACTCTGAGAGATTGATCTGGTCCTGCTTCATTCACACGACCTGATCTGGTCTGACAGGGCGCTGAAACTGACCCCCGCGTTTGGAAAAGTGGGGTACTTCAAAATGTTACTTTCAGTGCGGAAGGAAGTATGTTAAAAGAATTATGGGATTTTCTGGGAGTTTCTTTGAGAGTCACGTCAGATGCCAGAGCTTATTAAGTGATGTGTAATCCGACAGAGCGGGAAGTCATGAGATCGGATTGAGGGAAGCAGCACTTCAGGACCGGGAGACACTGAGAGGTTTGATACCTGAGTAGACCATAGACATTTCTAGAACTTATTTAGGGTGTGCGATTAAATCAGCTGTCATCACCCTTCACGTTTGCTGAGAAGTGACTATAGTAAGCTATGTGAGGTCATATCTCCCTTTCTCATAGCAATTAAAAAGAGTTTCAGTTTTTAGTTTTTTTTTTTTTTAATTAAAGGGATAGTGTACCCAAAAATGAAAACAAAAATGTCTCAGTATATAGGAGTGAATTCAGGGGGATGGGACACTTTTCCCAAGTCATCTAAATGGCAAAAAGTTGACCCCTCCCCCCTCCTATTTAATTGTTGTCCATTCAATGGAAGCTAATGGTAACCAAAATGGTATATTCTTCAAAATATCTTCTTTTGAGATTCACAGAGGACAGCAAGTCAGGTTTGGTCCAGCATGAGGGATGGCAGAATTTCTATTTTTTTTTTTATTATTTCTATTTTTTTTTACTATAGGGTGGGAGAAAAAGTTTATTCTCTCGTGCATCGTGATTCTCTCTTCAACGAGTCTGAAACCGAGTTTTATTTTTAACCACAGATGCGCTCTAGAAACAGCCGTATTCTGCTTGCTTACATTACAACACACAAAAAAAACCCTCGACCTTCCATAAGATAATCTTCTATTGAGTTTCAAAAGGTTGAAGCAAATTACAAGGGAAATCAAGAGCTTCATTGCACAGGATATGTGCTGTGGGAAACGTGAGCTTTGCTTAATGTTACACTTACAATGTGCAATCTCGCTTGCTGGTATTTCAGCGTTTTCCCCTCAAAATGCTCTATGAAAGCATCCTTTATATTGTTTGGAATTCATTAGGCCTATATGAAACTTGTAAGTAATTAAATAAAATATACAAATGAATGTAAGATTTAAAGTCGGTACACTAATTAAATAATAATAATAAAAAAATGTGGATCAAGAATCAGAATCGGATTGTAAGGTGTCTAAAGATTCCCGCTCCCAGTAGCCACACAGTAAGAATAAAGAAATCCTGTATAGAAAAAAAAGATCAATAATCATTTTATCATTGCATCGCATCCCTCTGAATCATAACTGAATCGTGAGGTGCCTAGAGATCGCCACCCCTAGTGAACTATCCCTTTAATTAAACAAGCCTGAACGTTTTGTTAAACCATTGAAAGGATTGAAATAACATCACATAGCTTACTACAGTTACTGTTTAGCAAATGTGAAGGATTTTTTAAAGGTAATCGCAGACCCTAATAAGTTTTATCCTTCCCCAGTCAATGGTGGACCTGGTCATGAGCAACGTACAGTGGCAATGTTTGACATGAAGCTGTCACAGACTCCATTCTTCATTCCAGTAAAAATCACAAACATAAAATACAACCAAATACCACTGTTACTCATATACTATCTACTGAAATGCATGACATATTAATTATAAAAAAAAAAAAAAAGTCAATTGAGATTCAAACGCGTGACCTCTCACACTTACAGCCAGGATTATTCGTCTGAAGATCAGCTAATGCTCGGGTCAGGGACTGAGAATCGCCCCTAAGACTGAAATCCTAGAATCGCCCCTGGCACAGAACTTTAGCCATGGGGGAACTTTCAGAAAGTACCAATTCTTCCATTTTTGTGGAACACAGTACGGGTTTTATATATACTTAACACATTACACACATCTGTGAAAGGAATAGTTAGTGACGGATTCTGGCATGTGTAGGATTACAAATTTATTTAAATGTTTAATTTAGATTTCCAATACCATAGTATTTTAACTGAGAAAGTTCTGTAGATTGAATTTAGCATTCAGCTGTTGAGCACGAGATTCCTTGTCTGTCCAGAGCTCTCTATTGTAAGTTAAATGAGTCAGATTACTGAGACTCTCACCCTTTGTCTCTATGATAATTTAAGGTTTGAGCAATCTAGTCAGGCTGATTGGATTAGCATCTCAAGCCCCTGAATAACTGCTATGCTGATGAGATCAGGGCTGGAGAATTTCCGGTAACGAGCTGACTTCCGGACTACATTTGCATGTTTTGTTTCAGAGCGACTCCACCCCTATGTAATCCCTCCCTCTTATAATGTATGTATACTACAATGTTTGACTCAAGAAGTCAGACGAGATTGAGATGCTACAGCAACGCAATAAAGAACTTCTGCTTGAAAGATACCTCAACGTCTCCTGGTCTGCGCTTCTGACTTTTCTACAGTTTAGAAGAAAATAGTTCACAACACATGGACGATATTGGCAGTTGCCAAGCGTGGCAACATCATCTGCACACCACTCCTGTACACATCAGACAGGCACTACAATTCTGCTATGTAAGAGGTTTGCATTCAAATATCCAAAAACCTCTACAACAATGTTACAACCCCAAATCCAGAAAAGTTGGGGCATTTTGTGAAATTCAATGAAATCAAGTATGATTGGTTAATTCTCTTTAACCTTTATTTAACTGACAAACGTACAAAGAAAAGATTTTCAAAGTTTTCACTGACCAACTTAAATATAAACACATTTTGATTTTGATAGCTGATACACACTCCAAAAAATTTGGGACAGAGCAAAATAAAGGTAAAAAGTTGATGAATATCCAAGTTAAACAGCATTACAGCGTCATCAAGCTCCGTCTTTGTTATTGTTTTGAATAAGCGACTTCTAGCGGTGAAACTTACACACTGTGCCAGTAATGAAGTGATACTATTGTCGTACAGTACAGGTCAACTTAATCAAATCAAATCAAATCAAATAAAACGTGCGTTGACTTCAAAGTATGTAGTGAGATACACAGACATGCAGTTTGCGATTACACTATGTTACTTCAGAAACTGAATGCAAGACCTTGCATCATTCATCTGATAACCACAAACCCGTTTAAGTGATGCTATTGATGTTTGAAAAATAAATACATTTTATTGTATACAAAATGGATAAGTCACCATTACCATTCAAAAACCTGGACATATGACATTTTTCTTTTTTGATACTTTAATTCAGCAAGGATGCATTCAATTAAAAGTTACAAAGGATTCCGGTTTCAAATAAATGCTGTTCTTTTGAGCTTTATATTCAAAGAATCCTAAAAAACACACTATATTGAGTAGCACAATTATTGAGAAATGATGCTGAAAATGGAGACCTTTCATCACAGAAAATAGTACAAATATATTCCAAATATTCAAAAATATATATTTTTATAAATAATATATATCTTTACAAACAAACAGCAGCATCTGCAGGTATTACTCTCTTATACAGGATACCACAATAAGCAATAATCGGCTGCTAAAAATGAATGTAACATCCTCTCAAAAAAGATAAATGTGGTAATTCAGAAAAATGGTCTCATTTAAAGCGATTTAACGATGAATGAAGTCATTGTGGAGGCTAACACTAATCCCTATTCTCGTGTAGACCATAAACAAAGCATGCATCAATCAACCAAATGGTTTAAACGCAGTGTTTAAATGTATGCACACTAAATGGCTGCTGCAAACAAGTGTCGTGAAGCTAATCCAGTGGAAAAAGATTCTAGCCTGTTGAATCGCTGTGTCTGATTTCTCTAAGCCAGTCGCCTGATGCCATAAAAGGCCAATCTGATAAGATCTGCTTCTGGTAAAAGACAGCAGGCTTTACTTTCTTTGGTGACAACATCGTTTGTGAGGTATACACAAAGGATTGGATGTGCTCACGTAAGCCACTGAAGCTCTTTCAATCTGTTTCTTCTAACGGTAAGGCTCCGCTCAATCGCTGGACGAGAGTTCAGGCAACAGTCACTAGATACAAATGTCCGCCACTGTCAGATATTGTTGTTTGGCTTGCATTTATTGTCAGCCCGTGTAGTCGTGCCTGACTCTTATTTGGTTTGCTTGGAAACAGACGAAATTTGTCCAGAAGGCTCAGTAAGGCAGAAGTTGATGTTGCAGCCATGGCCTTGTGGGTAATGACCACCACAAGCTTAAATATTAAGATGCTGAAGTTACAAATAGCGGAGCACAAGGGTAAGGACGTGTCCACCAAAGCGTTTTTAGCCAGCTGAAAACACCAGTGCTCTTTTAAAAATGCCTTGCTGTGGGTGCAAATACTTGTTTCTGAATATAAAAATGTCGACACAGTGTAATGTAATTGCTCTGGCACTAGTTTTGGATGAAGAGATTCTTCGGTGTTGTCCTTTGTTTTCATTGTACAAGCAGAATGTGATGGTTGGTCAGTGTGGTATTTGTCCCGCCCCTCCGCCACTGTGATTGGACGGCTGGGTAAAATGTGACAGTGATTAGCGCTGCATTCTTTCAAACATTCTCCAACTCTCAGTGACTAGTTAAAAATGCGGAGAGCTCAGCGTGAAATAGATGCTCAGCTCCTCGTCACACTGCTGGCATTTTAAAAAACGCGGCACTCCCATTGAAAACAATTGGATGAATACACTAGCCTGGTTAAAACCAGACAATTCTCAGTTGTAACTGAGTTATGGTCTGGCAAAGCGTCATAGACAAATCATTTCCAGAGGGGCGTCACCAACGGACGTCACGGATAGACCTAAAACCAATCAGAGCGATGAAGGAGATGACGTATGCAGAGCGGTGGAGAAACAAGTGTTGTTCTTTGCACGGTTTTTAACAAAAAGGAAACGTTCAAATCGCTTAAAACAGACGCGATAGCTGACTCGAACGAGTGATGTTCGACGGCGGCATCCATCTTTGTAATGTAGGCTAAAATCTGCTTCAAAATCCCAGCGCTGTCGTCATCGTGTAAAGCCCGCCCCAACGTTTCTGATTGGTGCCTCGATTTCCACGGATTGGAAATGGGCTTGAATGAGCTCTTTGCCAGACTAACTTTCAGAGCAAATCTAAATTTGCCGGAAGTTGTCTGGGTTTTCCCAGGCTATAAATACACTAGCTTTGGGGGAAAACGCTTTGGTGGACACATAGCCTAAAAGAGCAAGCTGAAACCCACATTAAAGGGATAGTTCGGCCAAAAATGATATTTAAACCATGCATTACTCACCCTCAAGCCGTTCGAGATGCATATGTCAATCTTGTTTCAGACGAACACAT